>VWZU01015499.1:0-46600 GCA_013397095.1 Sterrhoptilus dennistouni
ACATAGTTACTTACCTGAGATTCTTACATAGTTACTTACCTTAGATTACATAGTTACTTACCTGAGATTCACATTCAAGGTAGTGGAATAAGCTTCATTACTGAAAGCTACTTAGTAGGACTTCTATTCAGTCAACATTATTCTGAAACCACAGTGCCACCAAAAAACTATCTTTTCCCATTAATTCTAAATGAAAGATACTTTTAGTCTGTGTCTAATGAGGGAAGTCAAATATACAGTCTCTTGCAAAATCACTGTTTAATAAACTTTATTAGAAAACTGTACATCTATGTCTCTTGTTGCTTGGTCTTGGCTGACTTAAGGCTTGAAGGCTGCATTCAGTTTTGAAATGTAAAGGAGTACTAGTGGCAATATTTTGAGAGGTGGAATAGATCAGTAAGGTCACAGAGCATTACTAAAATTGCCAACAAAGTTATTCTGGTGCTGTCTGGCACTTACCTCACACACATCTTAACCAGAGCACTGTCAGCATGAAGACAGGAATGTCTCTATGTTCATGCAGATTTTTTTATCCAGTTTCTAGGATATCTTTTCATATTTCAGCAACATGAGACACTACAAGTTCTTCCGAGTAGAGAGCGTCTCGCAGCATGTATATTTTTATCATTTACCGCCAGATGATGAATTAGACACAAAGTAGGCTCATAGATCCATACAGAGATTTATATCGGGAGATCTGATGTAATTTACAAATGTAGCACCAGAGATTAAAAGAACTACAGCATCAATTATTGTTTTCAAACCACCTGCCAGAATCTACATGATAAATTTTAAGTTACACTATTCATTTGTTATTTCCCTTGCTTCTCACATATTTTTAAGCTGTATTTCCCACTTTATCAAAAAAGATGCACAATATTAAGCTCAGGGTGCAATAGGTCTGTATCATGTATCCCTTCACATTCAAAAATCAACAAGCTTTTTAAAAGATTATGTAGAAGATAAAGCTAGAGAAATGTACCAGCAGCAGCATTCTACACCATGCTTACTAGTCTTTTAGGTGCCTGCCTCCATAAAAAAAAAAATTGTATTCAGTCAAATGCATCTTCAATATAGACTTTGTTGCTCTTTCCATGTTTATGAAAATTGTTTACCTCATCTGCTATTACTAAATATTTTGCTACATCAATTATTTGCTGTCACAGACAACCATCAATTTAAAATGCAAAGTATAGCCACTTTTTACAGATGTTTCTCAAGTAACTTTTGTAAGTCACCAAATGACAACAGTATGATAGGAACATAAGTACATTTCCAAAACCAAAATGATGAGTTACTCTGCATAGCCTGGGACATGGTTGTCTGCATTCATTTTTCTTGAGTTTTTAAATCAGTTTATAATATTTAGTAGCCCAGACTAACACCAGAATATTATCTATGATATGGTTAAAAGTGAGGTGGTGTAGAACTCAACACTCTCTGTTAATCTTTGCAAGGCTTTTAGAGTGGTGTCCACAGAATCTGTATTAAATTTTTATAGATCTCTTTTTGCTGTTTTTAACTCCATTAAATTCTGTGCAGCTGTTCAAAACATTCTTCTTTTTTTTTCTCATCCTCAGGCCTTTCCTCTGACAGCTTTGTTGAATTTAAACTTCACAAAACTCTCCTCTCCTGAAAGGAATCTTCTTGAAAGAGAAAAACAAAATATCCAGGGGCATATTTTCCATGAAATGTGACAATCCCACCACAAAAGAAGCATGTCTAGGAAGGAGGAGAATGCAGTTATAAAGATGGGGCGTTAACTTTAATAATTCATTTGAACAGTGTTGTACTTTATAGACATTAAGTACATAAAGACCATCTACAAGAGCTGGCAAGGAAAGTAGAAATCCATAACTGGTAAATTATTGAATTTCATGCTTCTATGGCTCAGTAAGCAATCATCCAAATGTTCTTTTACTACTCCTAAAGGTGACCATGGGCAGTGACTCCTTATATGTGTTACAACTGATAAACAAAGTTCTTAGTGAGAAAAAGGCAGGACAATAAGCTCTACATTTTTCACTTTCATTTTCAGAGAGAAATTAATTCTGGACTATATTTCTGAGTAGCCACAGAAACAGGACTCTATTTAATTTTCTGATCTAAATCTAGGCATCTGACGCAGACTGGAATCAGCTACTGAATCCTGAAATTCTTTTCACTAGCTGAGATGACAAAACCTCTGTTTTATTTCTTCATGGCAATGAGGATTTAGATTAATTATAAAACAAAGACATGGAGGGAAAAAAAAAGGCTTCCACCATTTATTTTTTATGGCAAGGACAAATTCACTTGTTTATATAGAAAAGAAATGCAAAAGGAAGGGGGAAAATGTACTTTTGCCAAAAGAGTGTACTGTATTTTTTTATTAATTAAGAGACTCTTTTTTGATTTCAAGAGCAAGCTTGAGGGCACTCATGTTAAAGAGTAGAATTTTTTTGTGTATTCCAAATTACCTTGAGGTGTAACTTACTCTCATGTACACAGAGTCTCAGGACCCCACCAACCAACCCAAAGTAATTGAAGTGCAAGATCTGCCACATGCACAGCAACCATTTGCAAAGACCAAACATAAAAGTCTATTTGTGCCTAGCAGATTAAATATCTATATCTCTATCTATGCTTTTGGACAACAAAAATGTCATTGTAATGCAAAAAGAACCAAGTCATTATAGTATTCCATATGGTGACATTAATTATCAAGCCTACATCTGATGATGATGCAGATGATAAGGATCGTTGGTCTGCAGTAGACTATGATCAGTCAGGAGCAATTATTCTGAAGTACCTGAACTTTCCTTCTACTGAGTTTTACAGCCAGTGTGGAAAACTTGAATGCAGATGAAGTTGTCTCATCTTACGGTGTTGACTCCACGCTCTTTAGATATTGGTAATACTATTAAAACCAGCATTTTCTATACCCTCTTTAAGTGCTAAAATCAAGGATTCTAATAATTTTAATTCATTTGTTCACAAATCTCCAGGTTTCACTGAATTCTTTTATTACTATATTTATTGGGAAAAAACCAGAATTTATACCCTTCTTATAATTTACTATTTCCTCCCCTCCAAATTGCTATCATCTCCTGACCCTGAGTTTCAAAGACATATAAAAACACAGGTAAGCTCCCTTCCTTCCCATCTTCCGTTAAGCCTTAATACATTGCATATAGGCTTCCATTTGCCTACCAAAAATCAAACTGGTAAGCTTCCAGGTACATCATTGCTTTTCCACAAAGTTTAAAAATTGTGCACTTTTAAATTGCTCTATAAGAAACTACTCCATCAATATTCCACCAGTTAGGTGTGCATGTTCAACTGTAAGTACTATAAAAATATATTAGAAATATAAAACTAAAAGTAATTTCTTAAGCACTAATATCATCATCTAAATTTCTTAACATGAATTAAAGTGGGCTCTCTTGGCTTACTTATATAGAAAAATTAGCAAAAGTGTAACATCATTTTGGAACAGTTCTTGCTAGCCATCCTCTGCCAAACACTGTATTCACTTGACAGCTTCATACTCATATTGTCCTGAAAAACATTTCCAAACACAGTGTTGGTGCTGAGTTCTTTAATTTTTTGTGTATAAAGAGTTCACTAGATTTTGGATATCTCTATCTCTCCATCTTCAGCACTAAGGGAATTGGATGTCCCTTCCCATAGTTATATTATTTCACTCAACCCACTCCCTCTCTGATCCCAGATTAGTGTGTTTTACTAGCAGCTAAGTAGACAAGCCTCAAAGGAAACCCAAAAGAAACTGACCTGGGTAGCAATCCTTGTTTATGGTCATGGCAGACACTACCACACAACAGATGTATTTTCTCCACACAATGATTTAAGACAACACAGTGTTTGTAGAGTTAATATTACATTGTCTCATCTCAGTTAAGTCTTCAGAGACAAAATCTCACCCTGTTCAAACATTTAAAGTCTTGAAGATAAAAGTACTGTCAGCTGAGTAATCTCCATTTATTTGTATTCTTTTAAGCAGAATTACTTGCAGACATCATAACTCAGTCCACCACTCCATAAAACTTTTTTTCATGAGAGAATTTGGTAAATACCTACAGAAATTTTCCTCTTAAATTCAAAAGTGAGATGAGAAGATGATAGAGTGCTTAGAGTCAAAAACTGGAAATTTATAAATTTAAACTATGTAATAGCTACTCTGGTAGCTGACCGGCAAGTAACCTCTTTCTATCTCAGGCTATGTATTTCTTACTTATCACTGTCTATGAATTCTGCTTACTAAACCTTCTCCATTCTTCTTACTTCTCATTTTTACATATCATTATAGATCCATCTCTGCAGTGGTGTGGTGCTTCTCTCGGGGCTTTTGCCCGCGCTTCCTGGCTAGCTCTAGTACCGGCACTGCAAGCAGATACAGTTCTGTATCATGGAATACAGTTCCCATCCTGTGGGCTCTTGTCTCAGCAGCAGCATGAACAATGAGAGAAATAAAGGAATGAGACTCTGATGGGGAACTTCAACCCGGTTTTATCGAGTCTCTTCTCACCCAGGAATCAGCTTGCCAAAAGCCCACTGAACTCGAAGGGTTTCAACTTAAATATGGGGGTGGGGGAGTAGGGAGGATTCAACCTGGAAGCAGCCCAGAACGGGAAGCGAGTGACCCCAAACCTAAATGACAACCCATAGAACAAATCAAGGAACAAAGGGGGAAGGAGAACCAGGACCCTGCCAATCATCGGGATTCCTCGCCAGAATTTTCTAGACCTCAGGGTGAGGCCACAAAGTGACAGACAGGACCTGGGTGTCATATAAACAATGATTGATTAATAAGAGTAACTGGGGTAAACCATAATGTGGTAAAACACGCGGCACATGGAAAAAACCATTGTAAAACAATATAAAACAGATGCATGCAGAAACCAGGTAAAACCCCAAAACACACCACTACGCATCTCCTGTCTATGGTATGATTCTAATCCATTTTATTATGGTATTAAAATAAATTATAATCTAATTATAAATACATAATTATATATATATATAATATTAATATAATATATAATGTCTTCTTATAGCTCATAGTAATCTAAAAAATACAGGCAAATGTGTTGAGGGTGACCTTTTTTTGTTTGGTTGGTTTTGGTTTTGTTTCTGTTTTGTTGTTGGTGGGATTTTTTCCCTGGTGCATACCTCTCTTAATAAATCTTTAAATTATTTACAATTCTACTTCTTATTAATGTTTTCAGTCACAGATTCTATCAAGAAAGTATACTCTATGTTTTTCATAATGTATTCAAAACTCAAAAAGGAAGTTTATTTCAGTATAACTTTATCAGTATTCTTATTCATACTATTCTGTCATATTTTCATTTTGAAGAAGAAAAAACGCTTTTCCATGAAGAGGCCAACTGACTTGATTATGGGAAGTAACAAAGTATCTGGTAGCTGAGTCATCCTGTTCTTTGCATTTATCATCAAAAAGGAAGGAAAGGTTAAGGCTTGAGAGGAACTAGGTCTAAAATGTAAAACAAGACTAAGATGGATTGAAAGAACCAACAAAGCAAACACATGATATGTCTAATTAATTGTTTCAAATTGAACTCCATGTTCCCTGGCACTTGCACTAAAATTTGTCCATTTTTTTTTTTCCACTTGGAAGATCCACCCAGAAATATTGAGGGCTTTTAACACTTTTCTGAGCATTCTGTATGTTGGCTTGCTGAAACAAAAACACAAATAAGCAGTTGATCCTGTTATGCATCCAGAAAATCCTGAATCTCTACAATATTCCTTCAACAGGGATCTGTACAAATATTGGAAAGGCAAAGCACTTAATACAGCAGCTAGACAGGTCCTTTGCACACAAGATATAACAATTTGTTGTCCTAATCAGAAGTACAGCTGCAGAAATTCGTGCATATATGTACATGAAACTACATGAAAGAAAACTGAAAGCAGTTAAAATCAGGCTTTTATAAGATTCCACCTCCACCTCCATGTACAGTTTAGCCAGTATGACCTCATTTGATAACTGTCATACTGCACATTAAGTGATTCTACAATACAGATATACATATTTCTATCCAAAAGAGTAAAAAATTATTACATTCTGAGAAGTTGCTTTTACATGTAACTTCAACAAATGTCCCAGAATACAAACAAAACTCTAACCTTTCACATAAATATGGAACTTCCTGCAGATTCCTTTCTTCTGATTCTCTGACTTTGTCTTTAAGAGCTTTATAGTCAGAGATTATCCTCCTGATATTAATTTAGTAGGGAAAAAAAAGCCATCTTATTTATTAATTCAGTAGGGAAAAAAAGCCATCTTATTCTGTACAGATACATGCATCTAAAACAGAAGTGTCAGTATAACTGAGTAGAATTTGCCATCTAAAATCAGAAACAAAAATTTAAATCTTGATTCTCCTTCTAGAAATTAGTAATAAATCAGTGCAAGAAACTACACTTCAATGTTAAAAAATCTCAGTTTTATTGCAGAAGTAAAAGAAACATGATTTTCAAAGCTCTGGCTTTCAAATGAAGCCACAGGGACTCCCATAGAAAATAAGATTCCTAAAAGATTGTAGTGGATTGACCCTGGCTGACAGCCCCCAAAGCTTCTGTATCACTCCCCTCCACAGCTGTACAGGGAAGAGAAAATATATAGGAAAATGTTCAGGAATTTTAAATTAATAGCTTTAGGAGTCAACATTTGGTCATTTTAGTCAATGTTATATTTTCAGCTCCCAACCTTTTTAAGTCGACATGATTTGATATTTTTATAATCAATTTACATTGAAGAGTGGAATGTTCACTCTACTTTCTTTTAGCTGACATGTACATGTATTGCTGGATATCTTGGAAAATCAGTTCTGTGAGTGCTTGGATGCTCAAGAGCAGTTTTCAAATCAAATATAAGCTGATAATGCCGTTAAAAGAGAAGAGCTAATTCCATTAGCATACAGAAATTCATATCCGTTATGTTGCATTTACGTTTCTGATATGCAGAGATATATTGGTGGCCCTATTTTTGCTTTAATTTACTAACTTATCTAATCACCAAACTTCATCTTTCAATTTAATAATAAACAGACATTTATGACTGTTTAATAATAAAAAAAGCAAGCAGTTTCTGTGTTCCCATTGAGCTACAAATTTTGCCTAGTCACTCATTATGGACATGTAAACGTTGAAAAAATGCTCTGCTTTTCATTAACTCATCCTGATGCCAACTGCATCAATTCAAATGGTCTTGCATCTGATTTTCAACTTGAAGAAATAAAGGTAACATGAATTTTAATTGAATGTCTTTGTTAAATTTTATATTTCAAATAAAAAAAAGAAAAACAGTTGAAATTTGTAGAAGAAGGAATGATGGAAAAATAAACGATATGGCCAAACTGAGAAAAGCTAGAGGAAGTAGATAAGTTGAACAATGAAAGGAACATTGAACTGAATAGAACCTTGTGATATAACAACTGTGGTTACTCACAGAGAAAAAGAAAAAAAATCAAATCAAATCAAATAAGGAAATTCAAGGGAAAAAAGTGGAGATCACAATGTATAAAAAAGGAACACATTTCAAGACACATAGACAAAATTAAAAGAAGGTAGTTCATGCCTTTCATTTTTATACTTTACTGTCAACACTTTACTGCTATTTTAATTTGAGACCTACATTTAAATGCATGAATTTTCCACTTTCCTTTCCTTTTTTGATATACAGCTAATATCTGACTAGTGATTAAATTTTGACAAAAGCTCCCAGTTTTCTATGTAAAGAGCAAAGATGATTCAAAGTGATCAGAGAGAAATGTATCTTATTGACAGATTATCGAAACTGAGGAAATTTGAGAGCTGCATATTTCCTACAATTTTTAATGTTCTGATAATGTTCTGATAAGGTAAGCTCAGCAGCACGAAATGTTTTAATAAGACCATAGAAAAGATACTGTAAAGAAGTTGACTACATTGGATCAGAGTTTACTTACAAAAGTTAGCTTTGCCCTAGTGTTAAGTCAATTAAAACCACTCGACTTCCATTTCATTACAATGTGTTGCAATCTGTTATCTAGTGCCCCCCATGTGCTATATTATCAGGGACTCTCTACAATGACTAGCTTCAAAAATTTAATTAAAATGTAATTAATTTTATGCTTTGCTTATTTAACAGCTTTTTTATTGAAAATTATCTATTAGATGAGTCTTGGATTTAACCATTTTTTAAATATCAACAGCTACTGAATCTTCTCTAAACTGTCAACTATGCTGTGGCAGTAACAAGAAGGACGCCCATGAACAAACACCCTGTCTATGGGGTAGAAGAGAAAACAGGCTGATTGAGTCAGTCATGAATTTTCCACAAATGATTGAAAGTCACACATTAGAATTTTTTTTTATTATTATTATTTGTGCATACCCTGACCTGCAGTTCCATGTGATTATAATTGCAGTCTCATTGATTTATCTGCTTATTTTTATGTATAACAGGACCACCATCACGGGAAGGCCTGACTGCTAATTGTCTTTTTCCGCACAAAGTGAAATTATCCTCCATGTTTTGTCAAGACTCTTTCTGCTTACTTTGATATGGCAAGTATGGAAGTGGCACAACTTACACTGAGGACTTTGAGATATTAAAAAAAAAAAAAAAAAGTGAATTAAGGCTTTCACTCACTTTAAAAAAAGAAAATTCAGGTGTAAACTAGGCACCAGCTGTAGGTATTTTCATTCACGTTTGTCCCATGTAGCTTGAACCACCTGAGAGTCCTGTTGATGCATCTCCTTTGGAGTTAGGGGGTGAAATGTGGTCAGTTCATACTATGTAAGATCAAAGTCACTTTCATAATCTTGGATGTCTTCCTTGCTAAAGATTAGGCAAGATTAGTCCAGGCCAATGACTTTAAAGTACTTGAGCAAGCCTAAATAGCGCTTCTGCTAAAGATGTATTCAAGGTATTCCCTGACTGTAGCATTTAGACAGACTTTTAAACAAACTAGTATATTTACTGTCCAGCTCTGAGCATCATGCTACAGCTTGTCCCTGAGAGTGACCTGTGCCTCTGGGGCCCAGTGCACTCTGCTAATATGGGCTGAGGAAAAAGAAGAAGAGACGGGGTCCTGTTGGGAAATCCAAGGGCTGTTTATTATCAGCACCTGCATCTTGGGTACAGCCTTGAATGTATTCCAGGGGCGAGAGCCAAAATGGGGCCAAGGATCCAGGGTTATATACCAGATAAAAGGGGTGTATCTGAGGGTCAAGGTCCAATTAGGGGCAGGGAAAAATGGTGCAGAAGGGTGGTGGGAACCAGGGGGACCAACACAACCACAGGGATGGGGCACTGCGGCAAAAATAACCCAAACGTGTTCAAGGGAAGAAAGAACATTCTAGGAGGGATGTATGTATGGTGAATGGAGGCTGAATAGGGTGACATAACTTGACAAACCAATAGAACAACAAAACCTAAGAAATATTAACATGTGGCTGCAAAGACCCGTGGGAGGAAGGTTTTTCTCACCCTAATGTAAAAGGGTGGTTCTCCTGGTGATGACAGGCCCCCAGGCCTCCACATCCTATAAGGAGCCTCAGGAGCAAGACTCTGGAAATTCAAAAGCAATGAAAAGCACTTCATCCAGAGTGCGTTACCACTGCTGAGTAAGGGCAAAGAGATCTACTAGTATCTTCCTACACTTTATCTCTTAGCCACTCCCTCATCTGTTCATGTCACATG
Source organism: Sterrhoptilus dennistouni (assembly GCA_013397095.1). Taxonomy (NCBI): domain Eukaryota; kingdom Metazoa; phylum Chordata; class Aves; order Passeriformes; family Zosteropidae; genus Sterrhoptilus; species Sterrhoptilus dennistouni. Next base: position 9,716 of record VWZU01015499.1, read on the forward strand.
TCCCAAAACCTCCGTCACTTAATCAGTATCTTTATCCTTCTCAGTCACATTACCTATCTGTTACCAGTTATAAGAACCATCCCCCTCCCAATTACTATATGGTGTTCAACAATATTTTAGAAAATAATCTGAATATTTTATGAATTTTCTGCCTCACTCAGTTGTATTCCTTCTAGTCAAAGCCCCTTAACAAAAGCAGATTTCACCAACCCTCATTTTCTCGTTTTCTGCCAAACTCTGGATTTGAGCTGACAGTGCAAGGATGCAAGGTGAATGAATTGAATGGCCAGACTGCCATGAATGGCAAATTGAGATGCTTTGTATCATCATCAGTAGCATTGATTAATTCCCAGAATGCATAATTTATTAAAAAAAAAAAAATCCAGCAACAACACCCACCAAAACTTTCTTTTCTGAGGAAGCTGAACTGGAAAAACCTTTGATTACAAATTCCACATTTCAGTCATCAGTCCAATTCAGATCTCCAAATTCTAAAGGAATTGTTATTTTGGTTGGTTGACATTTTAACAGTTTACCTTTTCCAGGAACAAAGTTCCTTACAAAGTTTGAAATTTTGAGAAGATGTTAAAATCATAGACATCTTCAACAAATACACAAAAATATAGCATTCAAGATAGTAAAAGCAGAATGTGAAAACTTTTTCTTTGTGATTCTATGTCATAGACTCTTTTCACTAACTGGGAGTATTAGAAATGTAGTATAATATTCCTTTAATCCTTTATCTACTTATTTCTGCATTCATTATGCACCCTCAATATTCCTTTTTATAACTTCAATCAGTTGGCAAGGTTTTTTACTAGACTGATATAGATGCCAAAGTATACTAACACAAACTTTAAATTTGATTAAACATTTCAGATTCAGTAGATGGCTGAATTTTTTTGACTATATGCTGCCTCCATTTAAAAATCAAGTTAATTACGTAGTGAACTCATTTGAAATGCTTAGTTTGAACTTTAGCTTTAGTTTTACTATAATAAGCAGCATTACTATAATAATCAGCAAGTTTACCTATAATGATCAGAGATGTTTTTTAATTTAAGGTTGACACTGGTATTTTTACTGCCTCTGCACATGAAAAAACTATTTAGAAACTACTGCTCATGATGTATAATACTCTTAGGAAAAATCATTGTAAATTTTAATACATATTTAAATTATGTTGGTCAGAATCTACTTTTCCTTAGACTGACAAGGTGCCTCATCTTGGTAGTTGTCTGAGTTGATGAGGCATTTAAAAGCAGGTATAATGGTAGGTCTAGCTGTCTGACTGAAGTCAATGATGCTTTTTGAATGCTTAAAATTAGCCACATGGTGAACTGTCTTAAACAGGATAATAGTGATTACAGTTATTACATTGTCATTTACAGATATGAAATCACCTCTGACTGGAATTTTTAAACTGTCCAGATAAATACCTAAAAAGCATGCTGTTTAGAAAAATAGAATAGTTGAGAGTGGATGTAGATGATCCAATTACTTTTTTCAAAGTAATTTGAATATTTTTCAATTTTGAGATTATTTGATTGCCTAAGACAGAGAGATGTGTGGAAGGTGACTCTAAATATGTTAAAATGTTGAATTATAAGCATTCTAAAGATCATAAAATATGTATTGCTTTCCAAAAAGACCATTAAAATGTGCTTAATCAGTGAGAATGTTTATATTATACAAGTAAACTCTGTATCTATTAATACATTCATATATTTCCAAACATGTACCTTACCATTTTAGTTGGATACAACTGATTCTATAACTCTAAAAATGAATACACTATCAGGAAAAAAAGTGATTGTAAGGCATTACATCATCCTGCCTTCTAGAAAATTAATTATTTTATTAAAATGTTTCCTAAGATTTTTGACTCCTGCTTTGAATCTACTAGAGCCACTGAATCAACACAGATTTATACTCTATAACAGTAAACTCACTTCTTTCCCAAAATTACTCTGAATCTGCATATGAAAATTAATTTTTCTAGCAAAAAAGTAAGTAAAAGTAAAAGTAAACCACGTAAGTTTTGAAGTCTTTCATTATGAACCAGTTACATACAGGTTCATCACATATAACCTGCATCTCTTCTAAGCAGAGTCTAAATTTGCTCAGCTATGTCTATACTAGAAAGTAATTTGTTGCATAAGTGGTTGAAAACATTTGATGGTTAAGCCCATATGCATACACTATATGCATACACCACAGTTACTTCTTCAGATTAAAATCAGTCTGGAGCATATCTCCATGGGCACTTTGAAATTATACAGTGAATCCCCTTAGGGTGGGATGAATTACACTCTAAATATGCCTATCTATTTCTGTAGAATACAGAAGAAATAATAAATGCCACTTTTAAACCAAAAAAAAGTCCATTTTTAAGGTGGTTAAAGTCAGGTAAGAGGGTATGTACATTATAACTCTCACTATATTTAATTAAAGAGAAGCTTGATGTTCCCTATTGCTGAATATGTTCCAAAACCTGATCACATCATTCAATAGAGTCCTACTGACTCCAGATAGCACATTATCAACAGCCCAAGAGAAATTGTATTCAGGTCAATTTACCGACTTCCAGTGTTTATTCTCCTCTATACGGTTGTTATTAACACATAGAATTATAGTGTGCTGCAGTTTTTTAATGGTGGGTTCTCTAATGGACATTTACTTTACCTCCTGCAACAATAGATTCAACTTTAATAGCAAATACTGCTGCTTTCTGTAAAATTGGAATCCTAGTCAGATGCTTTGACATTTCTAACACATTTTATGTTTCTACCAAATTTTACCAGCTGGAATATTTTTTAAGAATACCTCCATTTATGAAATTAAACTGTTGCATAACTTTTAAATCTATTGAGGACTAGCTTCTTAATAATATTTAAATCTGCTTCAGATTATACTGTGTCATTTGAGAGTTTTTCTGTTTGACTGCCTCTAGTGTAATCAAACCTTCCTGATACTTTGCTACATCTTCTAGAGTTGAATCAATGGATCCTATCATCTCCTCAACTAAAATAGACTTGGGCAGTAATGAGATTTTTAAACTCAATTTAAGCCATGAAACTCCTTATCACTTATTTTTAATGGCTAATGTATTTTTACAAGTCTAGAATGATTAATTGTAGCCTGCGTATCTAAATCAGTTTTAAATGAGCTACCTCACCTAGCTGGACAGTAAGATGGACACTAATAAATTTTTTCAATGTTTGTGAAGATTTTTCAAGCTCTATTGGACTTTGTGCTGCTGATGCCAGACCACTCAGTTTGCTCATGCAAGTAATTCCTAAGAGAGTTTCAGTGCATCTACCCCGCACTGCAGCTACAGAGCCTACTATGAACTCCCATCTTTTCTTAGGGTTTGGCATATATTATATATGGTACAATTCAATGTCTTTGAGCACAAGTGTGAGTCTCTTCCACAGAAATTTTATTGGATTTTAAGTAAGATTATTGTACTTTGTAAATATTACTGTGTTTTTTTGACAGTTCTTATTCTAAGGAAATTATCATTTTGTATAGGTGTTGGGCAGTTACATAGGGCCTGTTAAAATCATCATTGGTTTAATTGTCACTTGGAAATGCAGTTGTTGTAATCACTGGTTAAACCAATTATTTATGACAGAAGAAGAAAGTGATGATCTGTCATTTCCCTTAGATATGTTTTTCAATGATGAGATAAGCATAAAAATACATGAATGGACAGCAGTACAGAAGTACTCTTGGAAAAATCTAAATATTTCCTAACAATCTTTATATATATATATTTTAAAAGTAAGAGTTTGCTGGTTTTGTATTTCAAAGTACTTTAACAACTCATTTTAGAATTTAAAGATATTTTCTTTTCATAGTTTTCTCACTTTGTACCTTCTATTTCTTTAATTTTTTACTACAAGTCAGAATTAGTGAGTTTTGAGAGTACAATATTTAAATTACTTTAAACTCATGAATTTTCCAACACTTAGAGTTTTATGTAAGTTCCAGAATAAAAAGATAATAAAATCATTCCATGTGAAGATCTCCTTCTCAGTTCTTAAAGATCCATAGTCTACAATTCGTATTACCTAGAATCTTCAGAGATATCTTTAGGTTAAGTAAATTAATTCAGACAGGATGAAAAGATGTCTACAAGACATAATCAAAGATATGAAATTATTACTGTCAGGAAGGCTCCAAGAAGAGTCTATTTACTACAGCTTTTCTGAACTGTTTCTGATATGGCTATCTAAGGCATTGACAACAGGTATGATATCAAGAGACTACTCAGAAAGGAAAGCATGCACACTGATGCCTGCACTTGCAATCTGAGTACTGCAACCTGAAAATAAAATAAAAAATTAAATAGGCACAATAAAATATGAAAAAGACAAAATTTCCTAAGGATTTCCTAAAATCCAAAGATTTTGCTTTCCCACAGGCAGTGTCTTGAGCAGAAGACATGACACATTTCCAAATGAAAAACACTTTATGTCAGGAAATGAGAAAAGCATTCCACAGTCTTGGTGTCTGTTCACTGGACCTATGGCATGTGTTTTTTTCACAGAAATGCAATTTCACATGTTGGGCACCAAGTGCTGAGGGAGCATTATTCCACCTTTTTTTTTCTTTTTTTTTTTTTTTTTTTTTTTTTTTTTTTTTTTTTTTTTTTTTCACCAAACAAAAGTTTCCAACTCAAAGTAACCACATTTTTTGGTAAAAAAAAATGTGAATAGTTAGTATTATTCCACTGGCATATTTTAAGGGAAAAAACCTGATAGGTTAGGCTTGCTCACTTTCAATTGCTGTGTCTAGGAGAACAAAAAGTAATTCGATCACTTGAATAACACAGTGTGTTACTACCCCTCTGGTTCATCAAATGTTCAGAGTTTCAAATAGCATCACTCCAGGTTCATAGGTCCTCTAAATCTGACCTAGTATAAATTTATTTTAGATAGTGATTTTATTGACATTATATATAGAAGATGATTGATTTCTCACATGACACTGTATTAGGCAAGTAGTGTTCAGTTCTAACAATAATCAGATCACTAATTTATATGTAAGCTTCCTAAATACAGTTACTTTAGTGGCACATGCCTTTTCCCATTACCTTTACTGGTCTCATTTGGCTTGAGAATTTGACTGTCAGTTTTCACGGTCTCTGAATCACAAACCATTTGATTTTAATCGGTTTTCCTCAACATTTTAAGCTATAAGAAAAAGGCTGTTTTCTTTTACAAATCTCCACTGAATTTTGTCTGTCTACCATCCAATTCTGTCACCTATGGCCTGGCCTCAGGAGCCAACTGCATTCTGTATCTCCACTGAAAATGTCAGCCCAGTGTTGAATATATTAATTGAATCAAGTATAAATAATCCCAAATAGCTCTGTCCTTGGAGTCATGCCTTAAAATTGATATTTCTGTTTACTGATCACTTGCCATTTGTCTGTGTAGGATGTTGTCCATTCCAGAGAATAAAGTTTGTGCTTAGAAACCATAGCCATAAGGATAATATATGCTATATTCTTTTTGATTATGAAACATGGAACATCAAAAGAAATTATTTTCAACATTATCAAGATCTCAGAATAAGTAGGATGGTATAATCAATGGTAAATTAGATAAGCCAAATTGGGACATTGCTCTTTCTTTGATTAAAAAATGCTGTCTTACAGAGCTTTGTAGCTCTGTGTATATATATAGATATATAAAATACAAATAATATAGATATATAAAATACATATATATACACATATAAAATACAAATTTTTATACACTTCCCTTCAAAATTCTAAAATCAAAAAGACCACAAAATTATCATTTATTGCACAGAATGAGGCAGCAAGGCTAGTAAAGTGCAACACAAAAAAAATTTGTTTTAACTATGAATGACAACCCCTGTCAGCATGTTGACACTGCATTATTTTTATTATCCTCTTTTTGTAAATATACGTAATTCACAGGTTCAGTAGCAGGTGACAGATGGATTAAACATGCTGATGAAAGAGCAAATGGAGGAAAATATTTTGTGCCCACGTGAGTTTTGAAAAGGATTCCAGTTTTTCCTCTTTCTGAAGAGTCCAGCTTTCAGAGGTCTTTTACAAGTATTCAAACAGAAATATATGCCTCTATAGGTGCAAACATTCAAAAGCACAATCAGAGAGCACATGGATAAATGTGGATTGAGTGCATATGGTCACTAAGCTCTATAAATCTGCCTTTTTTTTTTTTTTTTTTTTTTTTTTTTTTTTTAATTGGGAAGGAATTTAAAAACAACATTCTGTAGAATTTTATCATGAGGGAGATTTTGCAAAAGTAGCTTGGAAGGCACAATTTTAATTTATTAGAAGGTGGAAAAGGGCAGAAGGGCAGACTAAAAGATCACAGGACAAGTAGGCAATCTAAGACTGTAGTGCTCAGCCTATTCTGTCTTCACATGAACCAAGTACTGGCAAAAAAGAATATATACTTCACTTTTAAAACAGCATTTACTGCTTTAAAATCAGCATTTACTCTATTTGAGTGTTAGACCTCCTCCGTCAAGAGCCAGTGCCTGGTCTATTTTTTCTCAGGATATTTGTCAGGAACCTGAAAGACAAGGTATAGACCATGGGCTAATGCACTGTTCTGTTGATACAAGGCTGGGGATAGCAGTAAATTTCTTGAAAATTGCATGATTTAAGAAAGGGTCAAAGTCAATCACATGTGACAAAACAAAGGTGAATGGAGAATGGTTTTTGTGAGAAGCAGGGAGTATTTCCCTGCCACATGTAGTACTGAAGTCAAAAATCAGAACAGAATAATGAAATTGAGTTCTGGAAGAAAGCTTCTTATTACTACTGATTACTTCTTATTATTGCTGATATTGCATTCTCCATTTGGTTTTGATTGTTTGTTCCATTGGTTTTTTTGGTTTTTCTTTTTTTAATACAGAAGTCAATAGGAATGAGGATATGAAGCATGTAGTTAGGTTTTTTCTCTGTAAAGTTGGAAAGAAGAACCCTTAGCAACTTATTTTACTATGAAATATTACTAGCACAACTACTCTTACCAAGTGCATGTATAACCTGAAACAAATTTTTGCATGCATTGATTGTCTGTCATCACTAGCTGTTGACAAGTACAGGATTAGAAAGAGCTTCACACACTTGAAAAAATAGGTCCACATTATCAAAGCCACCAAAGGTGGAAAATCATTCTTTTAAGTTTATGGTCCTAATCAATCCATTTTGAATGTGTTAAGAAGTTTAAACTTAACACACTGTCCATGAGTATATTCAAGTGCAATAACTAAAACCTCCAAACCACTCAAGTTATACATTGAAATTTTAAACACACTTTCACATACTTTGAAAAAACCTTTTGTTTCAGCCAATGTTACACAATAGCACAGTGTTCAGCCAATGAAACCAGATTCAGAAGAGCTCAAAATTACAAAATTTCCCCCATTTTTTCTTTTTCTTTTCTCTTACAAAATAGTTTAACAATGTGTGTTACTGCTTCATTGACAGCTTTGGCATGCAGAACATTTTTTAAATAATAATGCTAACGTGTTCAGTAGTTCTGAACTGGTTTCCATTGTTAAAGAATACATTTTAATACTTACCACCCATGATAGATTGTCATGCTTGAAATTCATTGTGGTCAACACTAATTCAGTTTTCCCATTTTCAAACACTTGTGCACAATTCCATACGCAGATTCATAAACACTTGGGCCTTCCTCCAAGTGGAAAATCATCTAAAGCATCCTACTGAGAAATGTACAAATGTGCATTCATACAGAAATGGAGACTTTCACAGGAGGAGTGGCCGAAATAAAGAGAAAATAATTGTTCAGTGACATGCTATACCTAAATTTTTAAACTTCTCCTCTGGAAGCTGTGCTATGTGCTAGCCTCTTTCACTGTTGATTAGTAAATCAGGAGAATCAGCTGTAAGAAAACAACCTGTAAATCATTATGAGTTTGGAAATAGGCTGAATATTTTGGTCACCTCTGGGGAGCAGAAAGAGGACCCTCCATTAAAAAAAAAATAATTACCACAAATTCATGACTTCTCTTTCAATGAAAATAAAGCCTTGCTTATTTTTGTAGGCTACTCACTCCTCATTTCCAAAATCGTTTTCTTACAAAAAAAAAAATAAATTAAAAATCAATTCTTACTGGATTCAGCTTTTGAGGATTTGGTGTACTAATGTGGGCTATTGGTTTTGGCTTGTCTTTCCATCTTTTCCTGAACGCACACTGTAGCTCCCGTCACTAAAATATTATCTTTATTAGAAGCCATGTTTCAAAGTTATAATTTTAAATATTCTTTCCCTGGTATAACTCCCCTCAAAACATTGCTTACTTACTGAAATCCTGTGTAAGTAGCCCTCCTACATGCTGAAGTGGTTTCATATGACCCATGTGCATTTAATAGCATTCAGGGTATATGACAGAAATCAGACTTTCTGGTGTTTTAGAAACCTGTCCTACACCAAGGAAATAAATAAAAGGGAAGCCTCTAAAGTTAGACACTTCTGTACGATAAAGCTTATGCATCCCTTACTTGTCTTTGAAAAAACAATCACTGTATGGCAACTGAACCTATTAGTAATCAAAGCACTGCTTTGATTAATCAGTATTCGATGAATTTTGTCAGGAACTCAGTCCACCAAACACAAAACCTCGTTTTCACTTCCCTCTACATTTGGGCTATTTACCTTGCTCTTTCCCTGGATATCATGCCCCTGATGTTATGCCAGAAAGTCACCAGATGTGAGCTGTTCTGGAGGAGGTAATTAATGCAATATTTTGAAATTCCACTGAGCTAGAAAGACTTTTCAGTAGCTACATTTTCCTTTTTATAGGAAGAAGAGACCACTCCCAGGATTTATGCTGATAGCAATATCACAGAGCAGTCAGCAGAAATATCATACCCTTCATATTTCAGCACCATATACAATCTATCCAGACCAGAGTAATGCCCTGGCCCACTCAGCTGGTTTAGGGAAGGATAGTTTGATATACTTGGGGCACTGCATAGGAGAAGCAAAAAAATTCTCAGGAAGTTCAATAACAAAATTTCATTTGCGAATTTTAGAACATTAAGGTAGAATAAGATACTCAGCAAATTTTAAAACAACACACAAAGTAGGGAACTTCACAAAATTTTACTTTGCCAACTTTAACTTAGTCGACTTTAATTTATTTTATTATTAGACGAAAGAAGACAAAAAGGGTGTGACGCATTGGCCATCCCATCTGTGCAGAGCTTGCCACGTTCCCTACCCTACTTCCCACCTAGTTGCTTTGAGCCAGTCAATGAATCATCCAGTCTTCTACAAATGGTTTTAATCTAATTTTAGTGCAGCAATCAATGTCCATATTATACAAAGGTACAATAAATTTTATGTATTACTTACAAAGGTTTTCTACCATAGAGAAGATCATTGCTACAGTAATTGTGTGAAATACCTATTTTAAGATTTTTCTACAGCTATTTTTAACCACATATCTATAACTTCATCCACCCAATTACTAAGTGGCCTATGTCAAGGGTACAATCAGAAAAAGATAGGACTTTACAGCATCTGAAAAAACATAATAGTTTTAATATTGGCAATATTTGAGGCCAAAAAAGAGCAAACTATGTAAATTGTAAGAAATAGAGAAGGTAGAAAAATTTGTTCTCCAAACATAATCTTGCTACTTACATCTTGAAAATGTTAGCCCCAGAAACTCAAAGGAATAATCAAAAATATTATAGACAGGTTTATCTTCCCACAAACATTCTATTATTCATGTACTAGGTTAAAAAATATTTTAGATGAATGTTCTATTTTAAAATATCAAAATTGCCCTCAAAAATCTCTTCTTATATAATTTAAAGCAAAGAAACCAAAGCAGAAAAGAAATTAGTTAATCAATTTTTAAAAGAGAATTGGGGATGGGGAGAACAATAGATGTTAATTATACCTGCTGACAAAAAAAAAAAAAGAATTGGGCATTATCCAGAAAAAGGCCAAAACTTAGTGCTCAAGGCTTACAAGACAGTAATGAAGGTCAAGCATTTAATGTGCTACTTATAACTTACAATAAAATGAATGAGCAAAAAAATTCCAATTTGCAAGAGTCAGAACACTTTGCATCATTCCTAAAGCTGAAGAGTTTTATATATGGATCTATAGCTCTCTAATTTTGCAGTCCTTCACAGTATAAGCCTTCAGTGTAGACAATCTTTTATACAGATTTAACCACAGTATCACTGACTCACTGAAATGAGCAAAAATAATTTTCTATATAAATGCTATGGACATAATACCTTAGTATTACAAATAATAGCAATATTGTATGAGAAGAGAATGTGCAAAAATGTATAGGATGATAAATGCTGATAATACATGTTGAGATACCATGAGGAAACTTCTAGATTAAAAAAAAATACCTTGATGCCTTTGTTTCCTCATAAAATTCTGTTTACATAATTAACATGTTGAATTATTCACTAAACTGTGATATTACTTGGTCACAGTAGCAGCAGGTTGCACATAAATTGTAAGTTGCACATCTCCTGAATTTCAAAGCCAATAGCTGAGGAAACTGTGACAGCTATTTAATTTTGTTGTCCATTCTCAATTATATTATAACTCATAACTGAAAGAGAGGGTTGATGGTTTGAATCAATTATCTCTACTTTCTAGGTTTCCAAAGGAAAATAGATGGGTCTAGCTAATTCAAGAGAATAATTGTTTTGAGCAGCAATTTTAAGATACTCCTTTATAATTTTCAAATTTAAAGCAAATGCCAGTCAAGTCTGTGATTTCTTATAAAATAACACATGGCAACAAGTTTTGAGCAGAGAAATCTTATCAGTATGGTTAATCTTTAATTCATTTTAAACATGGCTAAATTGTGGAAATTTTAATGAGTCTTTTCCCATTTTATTCAGGCAAACTCTCACTTGCTTCACTGGCCATCTTGTGTATTTACCTTATTCCTCCTTTTGTGAAATTGGTATAGTGTGGAATTTGTTGAGTTAGAAATTAATGTGCTTGATCAGGATTAAATGTAATTTATAGCCAAGAACAATTTGAAAATTAATCACTTCTAGTTTTCCATTACAAAATTTATCAAGTGTAATATATACCTAATGTATTATTATTGTTTTGAGGAGTTTTTAAAACTTTAATTTAATTAATTTGTCAGTATTATGCCCTTGTTTGGTCTACTCAAAAAAATTTGGTTTTGTTTTTACCTTCTTACATTGCCTTAACAGTTACAGCTAGATAAAGGCAAAACAAACTGGACTTTGTTAATAACAATATTTATGAGCGTTTCAGAAATGGAATTATGTGTCTCTGTTAATAAAAGCTGAAACTGCACATTAACATCAACAGAAAACATCTGTTTTTACCGAAAGCATTACATTTTAGATGGCTTGGGTTGTCCAAAGTCTGAATACCAAAATATAAAGTAAAAATATTGCTGAAGTAGTGTACTAATATACAAATGAACAATTTTGTTTCTTTTTCTTTTCATTCAAGTGTTAATGGAAAAAGACTAAAAGAATTGAGCTAGTGCATTATATTTTAATACTTCGAGGTGTACATTTGCAGCCAAATCAGCTTATCGTGTAGCAGTGCATTTCTACCTTAAATCACAATTACAGAAATTATAGAGAGTTGCACCTGAAATTCTGGGTTCAAAATAAGGGACATTGTGCAGATAAATACAGCTCACTAATTACAAGTATCTAGCTTGATTAACAGATTTCAAGGCCGGATATGAAAGAATAAAAATGCCACTAGGGAAGGCATTAATACAGACTGCTATTGGGCATGCTTTATGAATCAATGTTAGATTTAATATTTGAATAAACTGGAATGTTTCTTACTCTCTTTTAACCTATTAATATATTAATATATATATTAATATATATTCTTAATTTATGAGGACTATACCATAGCCTAATATCTCTTCCACAATTAGGTTACATACCAGCTAATTAAAACCTCTTAATAAAAATCTTTTAGGGTAAAAAGGTAGACAAAGTGAAAATAAGAACACAGTAAGATGTTACTCACAATCCCCACACTGTTAAAATTTTCCTGAGATGTTGCTTACACATGACATATCTTTGGATTAATGGCCGTTTAGTAGAGATATAATTCATACACAAAGCCACTTCATCGGGAAATATAATTTCATGGGAGACATCAGTGAAGCATTGGGAACTTTCAAAATATTACCTACAGTTTAGTTGCCTGTACTTAAGGTGCATGCTTCTTCATAAATACCCAAATTTTTCAATCATTTTCATTTACAAAACTGACCATCTACTTAAACATCAGTCTTTTTCTGGCTTCTGGAAAGAGAATTCCTAGATTCTATTCCAACATCTTATTATGGTTAAAATTAATGGAAATTTAAATGTATTCTAGGATTGATACATGAATAAATGTCCAAGCAACATTAATCCTATTAAAAAATGATGATGTGATGGAAGAAAACACTATACACATTTCCAAATTACTTCACTTTTCTCTGATATCTAGACTGCTAATCAATTATATTATTGCCACTATTACTATCAGTTATATTATTTGTATACAGAATCTACACTTTCATACCTATTTCAAACTATTTAATGTATTTACTCTGCTTCACCACTGAATATTGTGGGGAACAAACCTATTTATTTGAGGAATAAGATACTGTAATATGTTTTATTGCAAATGATTCAGTCATGAATCTCTCAGTGATTTTTTTTGTTTGTATTTTATTGTTTTAATATAACAGAATTAAGCTTTTCTATGCCCAGAACTGAATCAGACATTTAGGAAAAATGCTGTTCTGGCCCAAGGAGCTAATATTTTAGCAGGATTTACCTGTACTATTTGTTCATGAAGTAAAAATGTAAAAGGACAAGTTCACTTTCCTCTCTGAATATTTTTCACCTTTTTCAGAAGAATTGTATCTAGAAGATGGGCATAATGACTATAACTAGAACATCAGCAGCTAATCAGGTCTAATTAGTATATTCAGTTATATTCCAATATTGTGTAACCCCCCTTTGATGCAATTTTTAAGACTTAGGTGTGGTTTTTCTGTTTTCTTTCAGGCTGTAGCAGATTTTTCTAGGAGGCCACTAATGCATCCTCCATGGTTGCATGTTTTTTAAAGTAAGTTAATTAAGCTCCTAATTGCTGTTAGAGAGCATCGTACTTTCTGTAGATGCAGATATTCAGGAGGTGCTGTCTTGTCATTGGGCTGGTTCTTGCCCCTGTTATCTGAAGCACCTCCCAGTTCACATTTAGAAATGCATTCTTGCTTAGCTGTTAGTGTTGGCAACATTCCTGCTCACAGGGTTGTAGGTTGGTGTGAAGAGGGAGTAAATATCACGGCTGAAAAGAGGTTCTGAGGATTGACTTTCATGCAAATGAAACTGAAACCCCAAATTCTCAGATGATGACAGCGTGGAAATGGAGTCTAGTTTTAAGTGTCATAAATGCTATGTGAGCAATATAGGAAGATAGAATAAATGACCATTTAATTTATCATTTAAATAAGAATTAAAAGTTTTTAAAAATGTATAAATTATGAATGTACAAATTATGCCATAATTTCTTCTTCCCTCAGTGATGCACACAAGAACTCTTTTCAGTCACAGAGCAATGATTCACCACTCAAACAGCAGGAGATAGCTGCCAGCATGAGATGACTGACAGAAACTGTAACATTTTTTTTTTCTGTGTGATCTGGTGAAGAAAAACAACAATCTTGTAATTGTTGACTTCAGATAAGCTCTTCATCTCTTGGTCATGACCATTTGCTGAAAAAACTGCACTGCTAGAGGAAAAGCAAGATCTGGACAAGAGGCCCACAAATTATACAATCTAATATCTTTCCTGAAGAGATTCTGAAACAACAGAGATGGAGGAGATAAAGCCAGGTCCAATTCTGACATTCATGAAAAGCTTTAAGTACTAAAGTATCTCAGTGATTTCAATTAATCTGGTTTTCTGTGTATCTGCCTTTTAAAGAAGTTGGAGAAGGTCCTTCAGCACTTAATATTTCCATATTGCAAAGGGGATTTTATCCATAGTTCCATTTTTACATTATCTTAGGATTTACAGTAGACAAGACAAAGAATCAGAGAAAAGCAAACAATTGTTAATAAGGCATCACAAGATGTAACAGCCACACATTTTCAGTGTTCCTGATCACATATGAGGTTAACTTTTGCTTTTGCTATAATGGGTTCAGAAGAATCAGAAATGAAGATTCATTTGAATATTATTTTCTCTGATTTTACTGATGGAGTCTCAAAAAAGCAATGTATTTTTGTCTCATCTTTGAGCAGCTATATCACAGGTGAATAATTGGCTGGCCTGCTGGCACAACTCTGTCATGAACAATTTGAAGAGTAATGTTGTCTTGCCAGTAATGCCCTCAGCATCTCTGTAATGGCATTCTGCTATCCTCCTGCAACTTTAGATATGGATAAAAGGATTAATTTTAATTCTGTTATAAAGTAAATTTCCCATAATTATTGTTTATTTAAATATTCACCATGATAATATTGATCACAGAGTTATTTTTTATTTTGCACAAGATATATCTGTTTTCAGATATTACAGAAATAAGCAAAATTACTTAATTACCATAAAAATGCAAATAAATTTTCTCCAGTTTGTTCTGCAATGAGTACAAATCTTAGCAGTAGGAGATGGCTGCACATCTGAGTTAAGGTTTCCAGTAGCATTTATTATTCATTGACTAAGTCTTTACTTCATGTAAAGCTTATACTGCAAATAAAACTTATTTTTAGATTAAAGTACTACTTTTCAGTTAAGAATGAAAATGCAATTCATTTTTTTATAATTATATTAAAAACCTTGGAAAACCTCAAATATTTTTCTTTTGGAGTTACTGGTCTTGTCAAATAAATACTATTTTAAGAAACATGCCTGTAGAATGCTAATATTGAATGAGAAGTTTCCCTGGTGGTAACCCAGTTGGACAAAATCCAATGCATTTTTAGGCAATATAAAGACTGAACAGTATAAAAATCAGCCAGCTATTTAATGGAAATCCTGCTGTCTTTGTAGGTGATAGCAGACCTTACAAAAAGACTAACAGAATCTGGACTGAAAACTTAAAATCCAAACACATTTGGTAAAATAAGGGAAGACAATCACTACAACATAAAGTAGTAGAATAACCAGTCCGAATAAGAACAAAAACTAAACTAAATCAAATAAAATAATCTTAAGCAAAATCAAACCAAATATTCTAAACATTTTCAGGAATGTGTACAAAGTCTAGAACACATATATACTGGATAATTTAGAATACCTAAATTCTATACATACTAGGATTAGAGGTTAAATAAAAAAGCAAATAAAACCATTGTAGCTTATTGTTACTGTTTTAATTAACTTGGAGTTTTCTTAAAATCGATTAAAGGAAAATTATTAAAGACCTCTGGATGTGACAGGCATCTGCTAACTTTCACCAGAACAATTAATGAATGTTGCCATGAAATTCAATACTTTCAGTTACCTGGGTAAAACTCTAAAACTAATGAAGTCTACAGCGAACTTAAAAACAGTAGCACTGCAAGCTTTTTAGGTAATTAAACTAGTTTTATCCTGGATTTGTACATCTTGTCTGGATTTCCTGTTGACACCTAGGACAAATTCTTAGGTAGCTTTTCCCAGAGTTACGTCCAATTGTACCAGTCTAATATAAGGCTTTCTAGACCCTATAAAGATATGACTTCACTCCTCTTCCATTCTCTCCATCAGGAAATCATTGAGGATCTATCTCCCCAACTTGAGCAAGTATTTCATAGAACAAGTAGGTCCTTAATTTTCTTTTGATCTAAGTTAGGCATTTGCCCTTTTATTCAAAATAGAAACTCAATGTCGGGGCAAAGTGTCTCAACAACATTATGGGTGGAAGTTGTCTCAGCAATTTGTAAGAGAAAACAAATTGAGGGTTGCAGCTGCAGGAAGCTAGAGGATTGAGTTAGCAGGAATCACAAAGTTTGGTAAAGGCCTGCGATGGGTTAAGTCCAGTCTCAAATCATGGGTACCAAGTGACTAGGAAACAGCTCTGTAGAAAAGTACTTGGGAGTCATAGCAGTCAACACTTTGGACATGCCTCAGCAATGCCTTTTGGTGCAGAGGTGCGGTGTCGTTGGGAACCTCTTCCCGCCTTGCCTCAGCTAGCCCTGACACTGACCACAGGAAGGGTACAGCTCTGTGTGCTGGCACACTTCCCTGATCCTGTAGGTTCTTTGTCCCGCACAGCGTGAACAACAATGAAGGAAAAATGTGAGGACTCTGTTGAGGGTTCAACCACTGGAGTTAATTAGCGCCCTGCAAGAGACAACCTCACCTCCAGGGAGTTGTCTCGGCAGGGCACTGACTGCTCTGGTGCAACAGCTTAAGTACAGCGGAGGGGAAATGGGACCAATCAGGGACAGTTAGGGAGTGGCTCTGCAACTGAAGGACAACTAAAGGGACCAGCCCAGGAGGGGAAGGAGGAAACAGCTGGGATCCTGCCCAATCACTCGACAACCTCGCTGGAACTCTCTAGACCCAAGGTGAGGGCTCAAAGTGACAGACAGGACCCAGGGGTTACATAACACAATGATTGACAGTTAACAGTAACTCAGGGGAAACCATAAAGGAACAAACTCAGGGGGATACATGGGACAAACCATTAACATACATAGAACAATGTAAGAGTGAAACATAAATTCGTACATTAACTGATAAAATTAAAAACACACCACTACATTTTGGTGATGAAGAGTAATCATGCACTGGACTGCAGGACCAAGAACACATACAAGGACTGGAAGGAAACGTTTTTCCACCAGTGTTCAGTAGTCACTAAGCTCCATCTGGAGAACTGTATCCAGTTTGGGGCTCTCCATACAATAAAGACATTGAAAAACTGCACCAGTTCCAGAGGGAAATCCCCAAGATGGGTAGAGGGCTGGAGGACACAACAAATGAGAATAAGTTGAGAAGATCAAGTTTATTTGATTTGGAAAAGAGAAAAATAAAATATATTAACATTATTTTCAAAAACTTAATGAGACTTGTGAAGATGAGGCAGAGACAGGCTGTACTTGGAGACACTTGGCAGAAAGACAAGAGACTTCAAGTGAAGTTCTGATTCAGTAAAAGGGAAAAAATCACTAGAAAGAGGTTTAGGCCTTGGGAGAATTGACTGCAGAGGTTGTGGAATCCCCATCCTTGGAAACATTTAAAACTCAACAAGGCACTGAGCAACATGTTCAGACTCTAAGCGGTGGTCTGATTTTGGGCAGGGAACTGAACCAGATGTTCTCCATAGGTTCTTAGGAATCCAGATTGTGCTGTTCCTCTAGGGAAAAAGCCTGGATACACACATGCCCTCACATGGACACATATGAATCACATTACCACAGGATACCTCAAACACACACAAAACCGTGTCAAATTATTATCAGCTGGTTTTAAGATGTGTTCATCTTATTCTAGAAATCATGTCAGTGGTGTGACAAAGCTGTAATCCTCTAACCTGAGGCTTCTTCTTTTAAAATGATCACAAAATTTCAAACAGCATACTCGTTTCTTCATCAGAGTATTTCCCAAGGAGCAAAATATGACAGCCCTTGCACCCTGAATGAAATGAGCTTGATCCATAAATGCTTTGTGTCCTGCAGAGCCATATATGGTACAAAAGAAATATCTATTGCCTCTATTTCTTATGTAGACTGTTCTGAATTTTTATTTACCTTTAAGTTACAAAAACATAAATGACAATGCATATAAAAAATAATGGAGCATTGGCAGTACCCGACAGTATGTAATTAGGATTTTATATCTTGTAGTTTTTCATTTTCCTATTAATCTTTCTGTTTGATACCACTTTCTTCTCCTCCAAAATTATTTTCAAATGAAAAACTGTTTAGAATCAAATACTGTTTCTGTAAGCTTAATTAAATAATTCTGAGCAGCCCCAGATGGTCATATCTGGATTAGCAAGCAGATTATCTGCTCCTCAATGACAAGTTTAGAAATTAGAGATGATGAGGAGCTTCTTTTCAAAAGCACAGGTCTTCAACAACAACAACAACAACAACAACAACAAAAAACCCACACACACAAACCAACCCCCAAACACTTATTTTAATGGCATTACTCAAAACACTGGCAGGGATACACCTTCTGTTGCTAGGCAGAATGGACTTGAATACTTTTCAGGATCACATCCAGTACTGATGATACACATACGTGAGAATAGGAGTTCTGCTCTTGGTCCCCTCTTCACTAAATCTCAGGATTTAGTTCATTGATGGCTGCTATGTTAATACTCAATTTTTTAATGCACACAACCACCTACAGCTATTAGAATACAAAATGAATGCAAAATGCTGCAACAGGTGGGAAATACAGAATCCTGATTTTTGTGAGTGAGAAATAACACATGAAAGGAAAAATATATTTTCTTGAATGAAAATCTAAAAATAATATTTTAACTGCAAAAGTATTTTCTAACAAAAAACTGCTTTACTAATATTTCAAATTGAAAAGGCATCCACATCCAGAATTATAATAAGCATTTTAATACATGGTCTTATTGACTTCATAACAAACATCCTTATGAACTGCTTTACTTTTAAGGTCATAATTCATTTTATAGAAACTAATTTTATCTAAGCATGGCACACTGTCATTCAAAAAGGTGACTTTCCAAAGGGTGCCTTTCAAAGTAATGTTTTTGAAGTCTTTATTCTTTATGACAAAACAGGAGAAGGGGAATGGATACATTTTATTTGTAGTGTTTTTTAAGGAAAATACCAACTCTGGTTTTCCCTGGTTACACATCACATTAGAGATGTGTTGTGAGAGAGAGTGTATAGTGCTGTGTTAAATATCTTGTCTAAGGGGTTTGTTGTTACTTCATTCATAAGTATTTTCTTCCTCCAAAGTGATAAATAAACAAAGATAAAATGCAATCTGAAACATGCAGTGAGAAGAACTTTCTCCTCCTTGTTGTACACACAGTTTTTGAGTTGCTGGTCTGGGGGATTTTTTTAACCTTTGTTTTGTCATAAGCAGTTTGACTGATACAACTCCGTTACAGAAAATAAAGGCCATGATGTGGAGGTACAGCATTCAGAGATCACAAGGAAGTACTCAATCTTAACAGTGAAACTGGGCATGCTCAAACCAGGTCTTAAACACACAACTGTGTTTAAGTCCATGCAAACATCACATATCTTTATTCATAAGACTTATACCCATATTTCTATGAAGGAGATAAACAGAATTCTTAAGCATAAGTATGTTAAGCCCCCTGTAGTTGATTAAACCCTTCCAGAGGGAAAAAGCAAACAAGAAGAGTATCAAAAATTTTAACTCCAGAGATTTCTTTCTAGTCTTTCTTGTCTTTCTTTGTGAGTTATAAAGGCAAAGAAGAAAAGAAAAGAAAAATATCTGTTCCCTGCCTCCTCAATTGCTTGTTAAAAACCAAGTAGAAATTACATTCTCTGTTGCCCTGCACCTCCTGGACAAGCTAGGAAAGTTGGGATTCTGTTGATGCTTGAAAATGTTTTTGGTAGATGCAGTAATTCCAGAGGGCAGTCGTTGACTGATTTGCCATTGTTCACTGAACTGTAAGGCAGCAGTGTTCTTGGCACTGCTTATGTTAGTATAACAAACAGACCCATTTGATGTAGCAGCAGTGAATATTGCATGAGGTTGATCATTAATGGCTCTTTTCAGTTCACACTGGCAGAACTGTGACAGAACTCGCATAGTTCAACTAGGTATTAGACATTTCTCATATCACTTGTCTGTCTAATCAGATTCATTTAAAAGCCAGATATTTGAATTTCTGTTGTGTTTTGTAAAGCTGCATTTTTTGAGCTAACACACGACAAACACTCTTACAGGTCTGAATTACTGAAGATTAAATGCACATATTTTATTTTGTTTTTCAATATATTTTGCTACCTGAAGAAAGAAAAAATATTATGAGAGAATAACATCTCCAGCAAATGCACTCTAGAGTCCACACTGATGTATAAATATGGAAAAAGATAAGTTGAATTGGTATTTTCCTCATGTTCAGAAATTAAATTACGTATATAATATTATGCTGCAATGGAAAAGATTCTGATGATCCCATTTCTTTTCAAGTTTAATTTTATCTTTCTTTTTTTTTTTTTTTTCAAGAGAAGAAATAGGTAGTGAAATATTTTTACCTACGACAATCAAATTAAACTACAATTAACTTCTTTTTACATCAGTAATGTCAAAATATTTGAGAGCCCTTGTTGGCCTAGGTTCAATAAAAAGGTTGAGCTGGGCTTGGACACTAGCCTAGTACTCCAGGAACTTTCATTAAAAAATAAGAATATAGATTAAATCACTTTTGTCTGAAGAGGCAATTGATCCCAGGCTGCAAGAATCTCTTTCTTCCTGCAGTGTAGAGACATTGAGACAAAATGCAAGACTTGGCAGCCTTCTTCCTAAGTTATGGTGAAATTGAAGGGGATAGACTCCTTTTTGGATAGGATAGAGTTAATTTTCTTAGCAATTGTACGGAGACAGCTAAGCATCAGCCTTCTGATGGAAAGCAGTGAATTAATTCCTTATTTTGCTCACATGTGCTTTTTTTGTTTTTGTTTTTGTTTTGGGTTTTTTTGCCTGTATAACTGGTTTTTATCTCAACTCATGAGTTTTCTCACTTCTCTTTCAATTCTCAACGCAATCATTTGACGGAAGTGGGCAAGCACTTTTGTGGGCCTTAGCTGTTACTGGAGTTAAGCCACAAAAGAGGCAAAGTGAGTACTTTGTTGACATGCCTGGATGCCTCAGTATCATTTTCTAATTCTAGACATTTGAGAATTTTCAGAGAAAACATGTAGGTGGATTTGTGACTTTGAATCTCCAGTAGAAATTATAGCTGTCTTGAAATAAAGGCATTAAAAGCACCTTAAGTCAGATTTCTATCTGCCAAATTTCATTCTGCATAAATGAAGTTGAAATTAAAATGTATATTTTTCTTGTAATAAAAAGAGACAGCACTGAAAGAAATGTAGCTAATTGCTCCCACTTGCCACCTTATGTATTTTGGTCCCATCATCTTGGGATGTACAATCTCTTGGGATGAGAAGGTGCAGCTGCCTACAACTCCTCTCCTTACTCATAACTGTTCATTATCATGCCCTCAAAACGCTTGCAAACAGTTTGTTTCTGTCAAAATTATCCATTACCCTAGATAGCTACTTATAGTCTTTGCAAAGCCCCCTCCAATGACAGCTAATAACTTGGTTTGAAAGCAAGCATCTTTGCCTGCTATACAGAACCCTCCATTTGCCCTCTCCACCACTGTTAGAAACTTTTTCAAAGGCAGCCCTGAAGTGTAAATGTTCTTTGTAAACATTAAAATGTCATTTCAGTGCTTGTCTGAGTATTATTGATTTCATCTAACAAGTAGGTGAAAATCTCCAGGGACCAGTGCTGTGTAATTGCTGCTGTGACAGAGCCAACTAACACCACTCTGGCCAGAAGCTTTTTGATCATAATCAATACCAAATCTACTTCTTTCACGCTTAAATTTCCTTCAATAAAATATGGTCATGGATGGCATCAAACTGGCAGGTGATATTATTTCCACTTTGACTGTCACACCCTCATATCACCTCATTAGGAAGTTTGAAATTTGAAGTGACGTGGCTGTTTTCCTTTATATCAGCCACATTTTTTTTAATTCCACAAAAAAACCCTGCATGTTGCCTCATGTCCTAAATGGATTTAATTTTCAATTTCAGTAAAGTCTTCAGATTTCCATTTCCTAATTAGAAACAATGAGAGAAAACATTTAAAAACAGTCAGAGTTTGACATATTTTCACAATAAGTAACAAGTGAAGGACTATTTCATTTCTACTACACCAAGTGGTAATGGACATTAAATACAAATATCTATTTGGGGAAGTGGAGTAGTAAGAGGGTGCTCATGACATAGCCATATGTCCTTAGAAATAAAAGAGTGAAGATAATGAGGTGTCCAAACATTTTATCCAGAACAGATATTGGGGTAAATGTGATATTTTTGCAAGACAAATTAAACCTATTTTTTTTCTCTGTAAATATCTGCTAAAATTTTTGTATGTATTAAAAAAAAATCTTTTTTTTCTTCATTATTTTACATAATATTTCCTGAGTCAAACTTGAAATTCAGGCAAACACACTTGTTTCCAGACATGTTTTCAGAAGGAAGATTATATCCCTGAAAAACGTAGTGAAATGAACCCATGGCATCTTGCCTTTCCACTATCCATCAAAAAGATAATGACTGAAAAACAACATGGCAGGACATATGACCAAGCAGATTCTAAGATTTTGATCTAAAGCACTCATGACAGATTGGCTGGTGGACCATGACCTTTGTCTCTGGATTCAGCCTGGACATATCTAATGTTGAATCCTAAAGTTAGGATTAACTTTAACTCATACTCAGCCCTCACTGGACTCAGTGGAGAAGGATGAAAATATATGTTGCCCCAGGTACCCACGACTTTTGACTGTCTTAACTGCTAAAGGAGCCTTACCTTGACATTTACCCTATTTCAGACAAAGATGGATGGACCTAGGCTTTTCCATTTCACCAATTGCAAATTTGGTAGTGGTGGGGGGGTGTGGTGTCTGTATTTCAGCTTTAAAAGGATAATTTTTTACCTTTTGAAAGGCTACAAAAGTAAAAGTAGTGGTGAATTCACTCCTTCCTTCACCACACCTTACTTCACAGACATGAAAAATACTATGCAAAAGGTATGTTACAGTGTCACACTTAGAAAAACAAAAATGTTCCTTCCTGCTGCATTGCAGCATTGCATGTAGGTTATCAAAGTGAGAAGAAAATTATGTGACTTCTTTCTTAACTTCTTTTTGACACATACTTATAAGCTTTAAAATCATCTTTTTATTTCTTGATGTTTTTACTTAGGGATCATTAGGCATTCTTATTGCACATTTTATTACATGGTTGGGCAAGAATTAACACTTCTAAAACTAGAAAAACTTTAATTCTCACAAAGTGAATGACAGCTTTTTTAAGATTTGATAAACATCCTTCTAAAATAGTGCACCTTTTGTCAGCAATGTGAGGATCTGAACAATAGGCCCTTATTTTCAAGTTTGGAACTTCAGTTTTTTCCTTCTCTGCGTTTTATAACTCAAAGTCTGGCAATATGCTGGGTTTGTATAAGACTGCAGAAGGAGACAGTATTTAACCTAGCAATACAATGCCTCTAATAATCTAATGCCATGTGTAATATTGAACTTCTTGAATAGGTCATGGACATTCCTGCAAACAGAGTATCCTACATATATATATACATATATATACACATATATATATACTTATATATACATATACACATATACATATACATATATATATATATATTTTATATATATATTATGCACTTATTTCTGTTTAAAAATAACACAATGAGAAAAGGGAATTTGGATAATTTCCTTGACAGTTTCCAAGAGTCTAACACAATTATGCGTGTACTTTCTTTATCTATAAAATGATGAAATTACAATATTAGCATGTCAAGGTTCCAACATTACAGATACTAATAGCACTTTGCTATATCACAGAATCATAGAATATGCTGAGTTGGAAGAAACCCACAAGAATGATCAAGTCCAACCTCTGGCCCTGCACAGGACCATCTCCTAGTCACATCATGTGCCCAAGGGTGTTGTCCAAATGCTTCTTGAACTCTGTCAGGGTTGGTGTTGTGACCACATCCCTAGGGAGCCTGTGTTCAACACCAATATGTGTATGAGAATAGGATACTGCTGAAAGTAATTTCTAATATTTAAAATTCAATAAACATCCATAATGCTTAGAAGGGCCTGGTTGCAATTCTTTTCTTTGAGTCAGTTCTAGCTTCCATCTTAGCATTTATTTGTTCAGTATCAGTTAATGGGAGAAATAAGTGTACTGTCTCCTTTTCCCAAAATCTCTGGGGAAAGTGGCTCAGCAACTTCAAACTATGTATTGCATTCTTCCAAACTAACCCGTTCAGCAATGCAATGTTACTCATAATTGAGTACTATTTAGTGCATTAATTCCATTGGGGATTGCTGATAATTATACCCCAGTATGATTTCCTCAAAGATATCATACAGACCCTTGATAAACAGCTGAGGAGAAAAATCAGGGGATTAAGTGTAATTATAGCAAAGTGGTTTGCTATTAAAATAATTGAATAAAAAGTAATTGGATTATGTATGATCTTCCGCAGCTCCTAGAATTTAAACATTAATTAAATTATCATACTTCTCATTCATAAATGGAGGGGTTGAATATTAGCTATTTTGACACTAACAAAGCAGTAAAAACAAAATACATAATATTTGTGCTGTCAGTAATGCTCAATATTACTATTGTAAATAGTAATGCTGTTACATTGTGCAGAAACAAAGGGTCACTTTAGTAATGCTGAACGTATTTTTCATTTACATTCTATTTAATTATTGCTCCCTGATGGAAAAATTCATGATAACTGGCAAAAGAATTCTTCTCGTTAAACAGTTAACAATATCACATCCAATAAACAACTTGATCACCTAATTTTGTCTGAAAGTTTTTCAAATAGAAAGATGTGTTGTTACATAGTAGAAATTAATGTAATCTTCTACATTAATTACAATAATGTAGCAAAAATTGTAGAAAAAAAACCTGATTGCTTTCCTATATTATTAGACCTTGAATATACTACATATAAATTGTACCATTTATAAAATGTGTATATTTGTGATTCATTTTCCCCAATGAAATATTTCTTGGAGGAAAGAGTAAACACATTTTTAATGTTAAATTGACATAGAGGCTAGAAGATAAATACTTCATTTAAAAATTTTCCCTTTAAACACAAATTTAAAAATTTGATATATGAGTGAAGATAAATTTTAAGCAGAAATCTATTTCTCCCTATATGCATTGAAATATACTACTACTACTACTACTAATAATAATAATAATAATAATAATAATAATGTGATTGTATGATTAGTTCAAACTAAACAATCAAATTTAAAAAAAAATTTAAAATTTTTTTTAAAATCTCAAAGAAAGGTTTAACTTGAACATTCAGAGGAGCAAGTATTTTGCGTCTATATCAAGTTGTCTGTATGTGTATGGGTACTGAGGGTTGCACACATCACAGTAATTTTTTAGGAGTTCATTATACCTTTGTTCATCATATCTTTCTTTATGGCTACCCCTAAATGCCAAAGTGTGCATGCAGTGGGTCATTCTAAAAGGATCATAACTTTAGAAAATACTGTCTGCCTTTCATAAAGACTCAGGGTTTTTTACATCATGGATGCTGTATAATCAATAAAGGCAAGGGTAAAAGGTAATATTGTAGATGAGACTGTCTAGCACAATGAAAATGGCCCATTGAGGTACTGTTGGGAGAAAAGAATAAAAGATATAACACATTCAAAGAATTGTTCAAAATGTACATATTGTGACATCTGTATCTGTGAAAGTTTCTAATGATATAATGAACTGTCTTGGCTGAAACAGTAAATAAAAATTGATGGAAGGTAAGACATAACTGGAATTGGAGGCAATCAATATCTTTGGATTAAATTTTTTTAACTGTATCTGCCTTATTCTGAGCAGAAAATGCTCTGTGAGGTGGACTCCTGGTGTTTTAAGTGGAAGTGAGACCGCTGAACCCAATGGCTTTCAACAGGAGTCAGCTGCTTACCACTGAAAATAATTTTTATTAATCTAAAAGAAAACCTACTATATTCAATGCACTCAGACTCACATTCCAAGCTCCTGTGACAAGATAGCCAGTCCACCATTAATCTATCAATATTTGCATAACATCTATTAGACAGCATTAAAAAATAATTCAATGTAAAATGTCATTTTTAGGTTATATAATTGATGCAAATATTTAATTCACTTTATCATTTATTTGCCTAACTTGATTCTTACTTCTCCTTTAAATGTCTCTTTAGCAATTCAGGATTGCAAGCCCAATATTCAGAACTCATCATCAGGCTCAAAGAAACATCCACAGTAGTTGTCCTAAACAAGGGGGGTAGAGCATACCAAGCACGTATACATGATGTGGTGTTCTAACAAGGTTAAACTGCCTAAACTGTTAGCCCGAATTACTCATAGACTTAAATACATTGCAAAAAATATTTTACAGGTTAAAGTCTGTATGATCACTGTTAAGTTACTTCAGTGTCATCTCCACACATCATTTCAAGTCCACCCACCTCCTTCCAACACTTTGTTATAGGCACTTTGTATCTGAGTGTTACTGACAGGTAACACTGTAAGTATGGAAGTGGAGGTACTCTATAACTTGACAACTATCTAAACCTTCATAAAAACAGGTCATATAAAATATAGTTGACATAATAAACAGTGATTAAAATCAAAACCCTAATAACAAACTGAGATGACCACGTGTGAGAAATGGAGCAGTTAAACTGATTTAAGAATCAATCAGGTTTATTACGTAAGACATGAGATTTCTCATTTTATGATACATAGAAAGCTCATTTTATAGGCGTAGTTGTTTCAAACTGAAGTTTAAAAAGGGTTAATTTTCCTACATTATTTGCCTGTAGTCTTTGGTCACATAATTGACCGGGATCAATTTGGGCATTTCCTCTAGAGTCAAATTTGTCTAATATTTCTAACATGGTCAATAAGATTTCAAAGTTTATGCCATGCTCTTATGGAAGTACATGTAGTGAGACCCCCAAACTATCAAAAGCCCATTAAATCAATTTGTCAAGAGGAGCTTCTGAGAATGTCACAACCAAGATATTATTAAAAAATGCATTAGCTTTTCAGAAGCGTATTTGAAATACAAAGTAAGACCCACTCAGGATGTCTCAGAGACCAGAAATTAGTATTAAGTATTACTTTGAAGATCAATTCAGGGATGAACCAAGAATAAACACAACACACCTGGATAACATTAAATTCTTACATTTATCAGACATCATTTATCAAAGTAATTTCCAAAAGTAGGTACAGTTGCAAGCTTTTTAGGGGTTCGTGGAAGTACTTCAGGTTTAACTGAGTTCAATCCTTGAAAACATTTTTGTTAGCTGTGTTTTGATGTTTATTAAACAAATTTCCAAATATTGTCCCATTCTATTAAAATTGTTATTAGAATCTGATGCAGGACATTTGATATCTAACCAACAATGATGACCATATTTAACTTTAAAACATTTCTTCAGTATCCTCTACAATATTCTGTCTATATGCTTGGGAGGTTAAAACACATAGAAATATTATATATTTAACCAATGTCGTGAAGTGATGGTTAACTACATGAAATATTGTGCCCAAGTATGAACACCAGTTGTCAGCTTCCATTTGGAAGTGTTTTTTGTTTGGAAGACAGTAAGTGGTTTTATCAGGAATAACAAGTGAACTTTTCTGAGTTACTCTGGATTTAAAATATGTAACAATATCACAGTTATAAAAGACATCTGAAAATGGGTTAGATTAGAGTATGAACAAGTAACTACAATAGATAATTCTGAATTCCTAACTATATTTCTTCATCATCAACTATAAATATTTATATAATGTGCATTACTTTATTTAATTTATCAAATATTTTGATAATTTAAATAAACTGGCTTTGAGAACTGTGACCTTGCTGAGCTTATAGCAACCTTTACAGTTGAGTTATCACCTCTTGAAAAATGGCATTATTATGAAACTGCTGACACAACTTTTACTACAGCAATGCTACTGTAAGGAAATTTATAACAGATAATCAAGCTTCTGGGATATCTCAGGTACTATCATGTCTTGATGCATTTCTTGGTACCAAAATGATCAAAAGAGTTACAATTAAGATGTTTATATTATTGTAATAGCTTATCAAAGCAATGCTGGAAAAAACAATGAAGCAATTTAATTTTTAACATCTCTTTGTTTTTTTGGGGGAAATACAAAATTATATTACTCTTGAAAAGAAAAGGTAAGAATTGAACTAAAGAATGGTGATTGTCAAAGTCTGTAATTATCATTACCTCTTATTGCCACCATATGTGTCATGGCTTAACACACCTAACCACCAACAGGATCTTTAAAAAATGAAAATCAAAGACATATATAATACCTAATTTTGTCTTAAAAGGAAATAAGTGCCATTGCAAAATGGATAAAATGTTAATCATATGGTGATAGCCAAATATCTCAATTACTTCACAGACCAATATTTAGCATTGCAGGATCAGCACTTATGCGAGGTTCATGTTATACTTGTTGATGGACTCTGGATAAATATCCTTACAGGCACTCTTTGTCACAGATACTCAGGTTGAATAATCTGAAGACACTGCTGAACTTCATATCATATCCTGAAAGGTCCACAAACTTCAGCTTTGTGGTGTGCTTGTTTTTATAGCAGATCCCCACAAACTACAATCAAGAAATACTATTGCATTTTCTGAAATGCCTTGTCTGTCACATATTCTGTGGGTTTGTACAAGGATACTGCTTTTAATCTAGTTATGTTGCATGTTTTGAGTGTGATGTGACAGTGTCTGCCCCATGAAGCTGCCAAGTATCAAGTAATTGTCATATAATTTATGAACTAAACCAGCATATTTCCATTTTTCATTACACAAACCTTATCAAATTCCTAACCCTGAAGTAGATCCTGAGGGAAAAACAAAACAAGAACTGCATAAAAGATAATTGTATGTAACTATCATGGTTATTTTTTCTTTGATAAATCAATTTATACAAAGTTGAAAGCCATCATATTAGCAAATGATAAACATTAACCATGCCTAGAAGGTAAGAAAATAATAAGAATGTCAATTGCAGAAAAATACACAATGAAAAAGCAAAAACATTTTCTCAAAAATATTTGACACAAGATGCATCATGTGGATTCAGAGAACTGGCAAATATAGAGGTAAACGATCTAAAGTTTTGCCCATTGGTGTTTTGCCTGTTTAAAGATGAGATAAAGTGCCTTTTTCAACTAATGTATTTCAAGATGTAGCTGTAAGATCACTTCAAAGTTAAAAGTTCAATAAGCAAAAGCAGGTTTTGTAGCTGAAGAAACAACGTTCAGAAAAAGAGACTTCTTGTTTGTCACCATGGTGAATGCTTAAGTTC
Source organism: Sterrhoptilus dennistouni (assembly GCA_013397095.1). NCBI lineage: Eukaryota > Metazoa > Chordata > Aves > Passeriformes > Zosteropidae > Sterrhoptilus > Sterrhoptilus dennistouni. The sequence goes on from VWZU01015499.1 coordinate 38,919, forward strand.
ACATTTGGGAGAACTGTATCTATTGCAGTAGATGACTGTGATATTTGAGCTTTTACAGTCCCTAGGGACATGTCAGTATTCCCAGGCATGAAGAAAGAAAAGACAGAAGCCACCTCTGATCCAGAAATAATTTACAAAATGCTAGTTCACTAGAAACATTTGTGAACTCATAGTTTCTAGAATGGCCATGTGGGGACCCATTCTGTTTCAGCTCAGAGCATGAACTAGCTAGCAACCTTCACACCCTATAGACATCCAGGGAGAGGGTGATTGACCTTGCATGATTTGCTGTTCACAGCCTTTTCTACAAGACTGAAAGAACAGATGACATTCTCTGTCCACAGAAGAGTTGAATGCGTGATGGTGAGAACAGCTTCCAGAGCACACTCTCCTTCCCACAGAAAGAGATGGTAAGGCCCCTGTAGGCTGAAACACAGTCTGTGAAAGCAGCTCGGTTCTATCATCTGTTTCAGGGAAAGGTAATTCACAGCGGGTTGCTTGTTGAGGTTTGGTGGGTTTTGTTTTGTTTTGTTTGTTTTTTGTTTTTTTTTTTGGGGGGGGGGTGGTATTTTTGCTTGAATTATTTATTTATTTGTTTTAAATGTTCTCTCCTGCTCTAAGTAAAGGAAAAAACACCTGGAATACAAATAGTGAGAACAGGTAAGTAAGCCACTGTTGATGGTGGATTTAGATAAGCAGTTATCCATTTGAAATTATTCTGCTGCTGACATCTGGTTGAAGGATTATCTAAGAGTTTGCAAGGAAAAATCTCTTATGTCTAGGATTAAGTGATTCTTGGTCTATACCACTGCAAACAGAAGCACAACTGCAATCTTTTTTCTGAGCCTTTGTCGTTAATACCAACCTATCTGTCCTGTTTCACCCTCCTTTAAAAGATTTGAGAATGTAGACAATAACAGTAGCCTACTGAGGAACATTTCTGAACTTTGGAATTGAGTAGACACTTGAACATTCTCGTGCAACAAAACATCAGCTTTATGAAAGAGGCTCTGAAATTTAAAGAGCATTTAGTCATTGTTGCATGCATATTAAAATATCTCTAGTTTTTGTTTAGTAACCCCAAGATTTCATGGACCCTGACATGGGCAAGTGGAGAGCAAAGGTCCTGTCAAGTGATAGTAACTCAAGAGCTTTCTGTATGTCCATGCTTACTTTTTCTCTCTACCTCCTCAGACAAATTGACCTGAGGCATTAGAACCAGCATATATTTTGTTAGCAGAGATGGGTCAGAGGAATTCTGTACCAGACTGCCTGAAAGCAAGACTTGGCTCTTCTTGGAATAGTAGAGCTGAATAAAAGGGAACAGTTAAGTGTCATTGTAGAGATTCTAGTGCCTTTGTAAGAGTCTGATAGTTCCCATGCCCTGAAAACGCTCGGGGACCAAGAACTTCATGGATGACACTGACAGACACACTGTGCACTAGCAGTGTCCATTTGACTTACATTAAAAAGAATGAAAAAAAGTCATATTCATATCTTATGTGAGCAAACTGGACTGGTTATTCACAATACAGTAATTTGACAGAAATACATACAGCTTCCATATAGAAAAGGAGACCTAGTAGTTATTCTTTCTGAATGTTTGCAGTCTTCTGTATAAAAAGTGAATGGAATGATCCAGATATAAACAAAGACATTCATGTGATAGCTGTATGCATCTAGCTGGTGGGTACAGATGAAGAAAACTAATGTATGTGGACAGACAGATTAATATTTTTTTCTCACAACACAGCAATACTTTAATAAAAATTTTATACTAAAATATACGAGTTCAAAGAGAATGAAGCAGAACAAAGTCTGAATAAAATGCATTGTAGCATTAGCAGTAGGAGGGATAATAACCATAGAAATGAATAGAAATATTTAAGATATAGAAGATAAATATAAGATTAGCTTAAAAATTCAATCTTCATTATGCTGTTCCAGACTCTGTGTCAGGAGTTTGACTACCTGTCTGTCACTCTGCTTCTTCAGTAACTTCTGTTAATCCATTGAAAACAAATCAAAAAAAGGCATTTATATCCTGAAATATATTAAAATCTCATACTTGTGTTTCACAGCACAGTGAATGAAATTAAGAGTTATTTTTTAAGCCTTCTCGTTGGTATAGCTAGTGAATAGAACAAGTGCTTTATTTGTTACTAGAGACTGTAGATTGTGTTCTTTTGAAATAGTCAGCTGGACAGGAAAATTAAAGGTGTCTTCTCTGAATGTTATGTGGTTTGACTGGAAAATATCCCTCCTGGAAGAGATGACTCTTTCCCTGTAAGCAATGAAAACTGAAAACACACAAGACAGAATTCTCCAGCACAACCTGGACTAAAAGACTCCAAAGACTCCAAGGGCAGAGAGAAGACATATTGTCTAACTAACACCAAGAGAAAAGTGATTTTTCAAAAATCAGGATGTGATTGCAAAATGGTTGCAACCATTTTCAAGATCTTTTCAAGGGTGTGGTAAGACAAGGAATGATTTTTTTCCAAAGCCTTACTACCTTATCACAGCCTTTAAATTATGCTCATTCATAAGGTTTTTCTCATATAGATGGTGTTAAATTAAATGTATTCTAATCTCTAACTCCTTTCAGTGTTCTCAGCATGTTCTACAAACGTAACTATGGTAGCAGTCTGACTAAAAACCCACAGAAAAAATAGTTTGGAAGCTTTACAAACAATATATTTCATATTATTGGACCTAATGTTGCAGAAGGATTTGTCAACTAAGTCCTGGCAGAACTGGCATAACATCTGGAGATTTGTAAAATGCAACATATCAGCTGGTCACACACACAGGTTGTAAATAATTATGATAATTATCTTTCCTTCTAGAGATGTTTTCTTTTCTGCCTCCGGATTATTAGAACTGTCAGCAAACAGGGAGTAGAACACCGCCACAAAATACGAAAAAGAGAAATCACACTGCCTGAAGTAGGTTTAACTAATAGCTGGGGTAGAAGTGTGTGGTTAGCTGTACATGCACAAGTTTGTTTGTACTTCAGAAACAAATTTTTTTCCAAGTGTTTCAGTGAAATAATAACCAGCACAATTCTGTAGGGTCTTTTCAGTGCCTTTGACAAGGTGGCAAAACTGATAACAATTCACTTCACCCTGAAGAAAGTTCCCTGCCTGTAATTCCCTTCAGGCATCTCAGGGGAACTGTAGGGCTTCTATTTGAAGGTTATCCAAAAGAACTGCCTCTGGATACAAGATATGAGGTTCTCACCATCAGACATAATGGCAATATTTGAGTACCTTTTGGATCTTTTCTTTTTTCCCAGATATAAAGCAAAATATTGTTATTATAAGATCTGTAGCCATTTCTCTCAAGTTTTGAGTGCAATTTGTTGATCATCTGATAGCCCATTCCTGTCTTCTAGAACACAACGTAATCTTCGTCACGTTTTACTTCAGAAATATTCTTTTACATGATCCAGAGATAGACACTTTGAGTTCTGTTTTCTCCCAATCAACACAATCAATTTACAAGACTTTTACAACTCAAATTCTACTTCTAACTCTTCTTTGACTGTGAATCAATTCTTCCTACCAAGGCACAGAATTTCACACAAGCTTTATTTCCAACAACATGCCCTTTGTTCATTCAGTCTCGTGACCCGGCATTGCCATTTAGGCTGTCACCCTTTTTCTGCAGTTCCCCTTTTAACTCATGCCATTCAATGTATTGAACCACCCTTCACCCTTGCAAATTCCAGGGCTTAAACTTCTGAGCATGTTACTGCAGCTTAATTTTGTCTGATATGCAGTAACTATTAATTTGTACATATTTTGCATGCAGCCATGCAAGTTAAGGCATTTAAGAAGCTGTACTTGTAATGTTGTTTTATCCATTTTCATTGTTAAATGGAGACACTTTACTCCCCTTTGTTAGAGATCTAAAACCGAATACACGTATATGTTCATTTGATGTATGATGCATCAAAAATGGATCAAGACTTTATCTTTTATTAATTTATTTGAATTAAGTACATAATGACCTTACCCATCTCATTTGAATGGTATCCTGTGTTTCTCCTCCAGACTCCGGTTCAGATTTTAAATCCTGAAGAACTCATTGTCATTTTTATTTTGATGACCACAACTGGGATTTAACATTTCTGGTTGCAGCATCTGTCTGTTAATTGTTTGAACTAAATCTAAATAAGTAATCACAAATTCAACATCAGGGCTTCCAGAAACATGAGATCAAGGGTCCATGTGTTATGGATAGTATGATGATAATTCATGTTTGATCTGGCTTCTGATCTACTAGTGTCCATTCCTGTTTGCTACTTACATCTTCCCAATAATACAGACTTATTTGTTAACCTCCCATATCTTTTTGCCAAATTCTGTCTTGTAGAAAAATAAAGCCATTCCTTTTAACTCTTCCCACTCCTCTATTCTAATTAGCATTGTTATCCCTTCTGCTATGTTATGCTAAAGAGGTTCCCTGCTGTGTCTCTGAAAGAAAATGCAGTGCTGCATTTAATTTTAGATTAAATCATTTAATGCATGGCTTCAATGTGCTACTTTGATTGTGTGTATCAGTGGTTAAAATACAGAAGAAAAAGACAACATACACTGTACTAGATAACTTAAAGATTTTGCTTTCCATCTGACTGTTCATGCAACTATGATTTATAGGTAAGAACCCTATGCAAGGTAAATAATATCCATTTGAGAAGGGCCAGTCTTAAGTAGAAAATCCAATCGTTTCAAATCCTAAATTATGAGGTTTGCATTTTATTTATTAGCAGTATCAAAATAACCCTTCCATACTTTTTCATTGCTAAAACAATTGCACCATTAAGACAATGGAGAATTGCTATATAAATCCCACTTAAATCTCTCATGATTCTTCTTTCAACAGAAAAATCCTCTTTTTCTTTCAGGCAGAAGGAAAGTCCCTGAATCTATTTACACTTAAGACATTTCAGGCTTATGAAATAGCATGGAATGCAGAGTAAATAATTTTTTTCTCTTGTCTCTGAATTTCTGGAAAGCAGATCACATTCTGCTTTATGGCTCAAGTTACCGCTGAATTCATTCATGAAAATTAAATTTTAAATCATTGATAATTAAGTCTAATTTTCAATATAGTATGCCTCTTAATTCCATCTCCGTTTGAAAATTATTCAATAGGCCACTGTTTAGCAAGGTGTGCAATAATTCTTTGCTTTGCTCTTGGGCTATACATGCATTTTTTACATTCATCTCACTAACAACAGAACTCCATTCACATAACTGTATTTACAGGGGAAAAAAGTCCTTAGCGTTAATTAAATTTGCCACTTCCTGAGACTATTAATTAACTTGTGACCCACTTTGTGAATATCTGATGGGATTCATTGGTTTCCAAAAGTAACAGAAACGTTATGCTTTGTGAGATTGGACTGATGCATAAAATGTCCTTACACAAGTTGTCCCCTATCATCTTGCAGTCAGAAGTATTTATGTGAAATATATTTTCTGAAAAATCAATACAAACCTTTTATTATCCCAAGAACGTCATTAGGTGTCATTACCATTGTTATCTGGAAATAAGGTCATCATTAGCTTTCCATGTCTGGCAGTGGCTTTTTGTTAGACACAATTTTTTTTCAAATGCTATGAGTAGGACCCTGTTTGAGGCAAAATTTATGATTTTTACACATTTCCCAAGCTCTGTCTGAGCAGATATTCCTGGTGTTGGATTGAAAAAAAGTTTTTTTGGTTAACAGGAATAAAGCACAAATGGAAGAGAAGAAAAAACAATAAAAAAAAGAGAAGGATATCTTCGTGCCATACCTATAATTATTATCTTGATTTCTATAGACTGTGGATAGATCTGAATATAAAAATATATTAAAAAATTAAATCTCCCAGTGTTGGTCATGAAAGAATTCAATTTATTTCAGTATCTTAAAGCATGTCAGCAGTTTGTAGTTGTATTTCCAGAGGAGCAACCTGTCTTAAGACCTTAACTTGGAGCAAACCCACAACAGCTTATCCATTGAATCCATTGAAACAAAGATTTGCCTCTCAATCTTAGAGTTATAAATTACATCCTGATTTTAGAGAGTATCTTCACATCTCTAGGGCTTTAGGCTTAACTCTTAGACATGCCTTATGAACCCTTTATCTAGAGGGCAGGAGCAAAGAGGTGTTACAGAGTGATCATGGATGTGCTCAATATAACTGTGGAATAATTTAGCGATGGAAACAATCACTGGATATCCTTTGGTAGTCACTCAGGTCTTTTTAGTCTGATATTTTTTAAAGAAGCACAAGAGGCACAGATCTGTGTTTTGTTCTCCATATACATTTCTTCACATGCTTGCCCACATTATTTTATGGAGATATTAGGAGATGATAATTGGTTTTTACAACAAGAGAGCTTTTCTAATCCAGAGAGCAGAAAATATTTAAATTTAAAAAAAAAAAAAAATAAGTTGGAGCAGTGGCTGAGTGGCGGAGCAGTGGCCAAGTAGTTGAGCAGTGACTTTTCTACCTGACAGAGTACACATTTTACAGAGAATCTTATATAAATTAGTAGAGGAAATTATTTTATAAATTTGTGATCTAGCCTTCTTGTGTTCTTCATTCCACCCACTTCTTTTTAAAGGGCTTTTATTCCTGGAAGATAATATCAGAATATACAATAAAATTATAATCAGCAAATTTCAAGACATGGTTGTTGCACTGTGGCAGAAAGTGTCCTGCTTGTACAAGTCCATGAGTAGTGGATGACCATGGGTGCTAAATCTCAGCAGAAGTTGTTTTCTGAAAGATCTTACACTACTTATTCACCCTTCAGAATGACACTATCTCAGCTCAGAAAGCTTATTCAAGCTGCTAAAGAGTGTGACGCTCTTCAGATTTTAGGTCAGATGTGCTAACATGTATGACATGCCACTTTTTATAAACCCCAAAAATCTTCTCAAGTATTTGCCAGCAGATTAACAAGTTACTCCAGTGTATGTCATCAAATAATTCCTTCGCAACCACTAGAGAAATTTGTCTAAGCTTGAACACAAAGTCATGGTACTGTATCTTAAATTCCAATTAATGCTCTATATCTGAAAAATGAAAAAGGTCCTGGTAGCAATATTTCACACAACCCCATACTTGCATATAGCTGAAGAGATTTTTCACACCAATTTATGGGAGTCATAAAATTCTTTCATTTTCTTAGTAAGCATCTAGACATGACAAAGACAAGCTATTATTTCAATAACTAAGAAATCTTTTATAAGAAAAATGGGAATTATTCAAAATTCTTTTCATGTAGATGTATTCACATGAAATTATGTAGATCTATACCTTTCCACTTTTTCTATAACCAAAGTCTTATAGCAGGTGTAATTCACCATTACATTACAACAGTTCATAGTATTACAAGATTTTGTGAACCAGTGTGTGATCTATGTTTAGTCAGAGTCAAATCAGCATCAAATCTGGTCTATCAGAGAAATTCTTCTTTAGGGATGTGTATCATTATAATGACAAGGCTCTTATATTCATCTTTAGAGATTAAGATACCCTTGCATGCATTGTGTGTATCCTGAAGCAGCTTGCAATATATGAGATAGACTAGGTCCTAGATGTCATTTAACGTAAAATGTGCTAGTATTTCTGTATGTATTTTATTACAAGCTGTAGAGTCATTAAAAAAAAAAAAAA
>VWZU01015499.1:46610-90469 GCA_013397095.1 Sterrhoptilus dennistouni
AAAAAAAAAAAGGAAAAAAAATCAGCTAGACTTTGCAGCAGAGAAGAAAGGAATTATTAACATTTGTTCTTCAGACAGGAAATTTGTTTGTAAATTAAACTTGACAAATTGTTTCACTAAATTTCTTGGGACCCTGCAACCTTTCTGGGGGATGTGCAGGCTGACTGGCCTCCCCACCCAAATGCTGGCTGGCTCCATGCAAACCTATGCCCTTTGATGTCCCTTTAAGCTCCATTCTCCTTTCTCAACCTTTCTGTATGCAAAAATGAAAACCTCTCTCAGCTAAGCCACTCCAAAGTCACAGAGAATGATTGAATAGTGTCACAACAGCAAACTCTTCCTTGTAGATGCATTGATAGAAGAATGGACTTTTTCTAATATTTCACATAAATGTTACACATCTTCATATACCAGAGAAATGACATTCACACTAAAAAAAATTTAAATTTTTGTGAATATAATAAATTCATTGTGTCCCAAGCTGTCCAAAACATGAATGAAACATTTTCAATATTAATTCTTCCTTTTAAAACGTAGCAATGCTTTAAAGCCATCCTTAACAAAATAGAATTAAACATCAAATAAGTTTTCATATAAAGCAAAACCAGTAACAGAATAATTGTAGTAGTTTTCCCCGCATAAAACCTTTCCTTTATTAATCTGGGATGCAAGCAATTTTTTCCCAGACTGTAGTATTCTTTACATCTAAACAGACAGAAAGTGCACAAACCCTTAATTTGCTTGGCAAAGTAGAAGAGAAAGAAGTATGGTGGCAGCCAGCCTTTGTGCATATTAATAGCAAATTGAGAAAAAAATTGAACAAGCATAGAGATTGCTCTCACTTCTGAAAGGCTGAGATCCACTGGAGCAATGACAATAGGCCCTGTGGATTTGGTGTAGATTCCTTGCAAAGATATTTTGGGACTCTTGGCTCTAAACAAAGAATTTCACAAATCCAAACACATCTGCATTCTTTAGAATCAACTACACCAACAATAATTAATTGCTTTGCCTCATGGATCCATAAATATTTATCACAAAAATAGTAGTATTTTCAGATGTGCTACTTTATGGTGCTTATAATGTACCTAATGTGTCATGTGTACAATCTCTGCAATTTTGATGGGAGCACAAGTCAAGAAATGTAAAAAGTAGGTACTCTATTTACAGTATATTTCTGCTCCCAACAAATTGCTATTTCCTGTCTCCTCAAGAAATAATGTTTGCCACCATTACAATGTGATGTTAAGAAGATATTTTTCCTTTCATCCTTTCCACATTCATTGACAGGTTTGGTTATTGCTGGAGGTTTTTCCCTTTTTTTAAGCCTATATTGTACAAAAATCATATCTAATGCTGGTGATTAATAATGAGACACTTCATAGTGAAGCCTCTGCAAAGCTGAAAATTGCAGAAACAAGCAGAATTATCTGTCACCACATGATAAGATTTAAGTGTAAGAAGCTTCTTGTCAAATACAATTGACAGAACAAGTAATAGATTAATCTTTGTAGCAGAAAAAGTAAGCTATAAACCATTGCCTACAAACCTACAATATAAAAGCCTCTCCTTTTAAACACTGTGATGAAGTGAAGGAAAAAAAATAAAAAATGGTAGTGGGAGAACTAGTGATCTTTCTTCTTCACTCAGAACAGAGTGAGCTGTGTTAGTACTTTTAGTGTTCACTTGTCAAGATCAATTTAGTTTTGTTGTTGTTTTTATGAAAAGATAACATAGACAAAAATGAATCTAGCCACTTTCATGATTTCTGTATGCTTACTGGTGTTTCAAAATCTCTCTTTAATTCTGAGGCCTGTAAGCAGCTTTGGCAAAAATTACTTGGTAAATTTTTCATTTAAGCTATTTAAATGTTTCTCTCTTTCTTCTGAGTGGTTTAAAATGTATTGTCTTTCAATGGAAAAGTGCATATTACACTGAAATGAGAGTTTAGAAAATAATTATATTTTTATTTTTCAAGAAGAACCTGTTTTTAATTTGTTTCCATTCTGAAATGTAAGCAATGTTTTTCTTCCCTTCTTCAGAAGAACAAAATACCCCAGAATTTTATTAGGACAAATAGATAATTTGAAACTTGAATAATCCTTCTTTCATTACTTGTGTTACTTCTTGCATTGCTACTTATAACATGTAATAAATAAATAAATAAATAAATAAATAAATAACATTTTTGTCCTAACATGTATTAAAGAACTCTTAAGTGGTCATTTAGTGCATATTTTCTCTAGGTGTCTTTGATATGCACTTCAAAGGAAACTGAAATGTCATGTAAGCNGATATGATATGATATAATTTTTATTATCTCACAAGGTTTATTGATGATCTTATATTACTTATATTATTTGTATCATTATTCTTTGACATTACTGGAACATTAAGCTACAAATTTTTTTTGTACCACTGATAAAAAGAAGAATTAATATACTGTAATTTAGATGCTGCAAATTTGAGTTTTAGGCAGCGTTTTGTAGCCTAGTCTGCCCTTTAGCACACCAGAATAACTCTATAAGAAATTCCTGATTTAATATTTCAGGCAGGAAAAGACATCTCCCAGCTCTGGCAAAATTCTTGTTTCTAATTGATCTTTGCAAAATGCAGGAAGTTGCATAATTTAATTATTCAGACTTCCAGAATACTGTCATTTTTTAAGTACATATAAATTATGTATGAACTCAAACTGTTAAAGACAGTGCAGTCTGAAAACTTGAGTGCCAGACTCATATTCCTGGTAACTATTCACAACTTTCCTATGAATCTGCTGTGTGATGTTAAACAAGCTACTTTCTTGTTTTCCTACTTCCTTTACATTAAATAAAAAAGGGCATGAGAAAACATCTACCTTCTTTAAGAAGAATTTTGAAATCCCTGACTTGGTTTCAAAACTAACTTGAATAGAGCAGAAGAACTGGGGAATGATTCTTTATCAGGACTTTACTGAATTTTATAAAAGGTGGCTAAACCTCTGGGCAAGCTTTATTACCTATGCAGGTGTCAGACCTGCCCTCACAAGCACACACATTCTGAGTGATACAGGAAGAGCTGTATGAGCTCTGGGGAACATCACAGAGACAGCATAGGAAGGTCCAGGTAAAAGGCTGGAATTACAACTGGAACAGAAATAAAATTGAAGAAAACTCTTATCAGAATTTAATTTGAATGTGTCTTATATAGACTAGAACGTATGCTTATAAAATGTACCAGTATGGACATTTGGTAAACTATGTATGCTGTTATATTTTAATGTTGGATAGTGACATTTCTGGGAATATTTAAAGACCTTTAAAAAGTAAGTAGAGATTTCACAATTATGAACTGTAATTGCAGATCATCAGATACTATCCCTTCTTTTTGCATGATAAAGTTCCAGATAAAATCTTTCATACAATAAACAATTTTTATTCAAAAATTTGTCAAATTTTTAAAACCCTGTGAAGATTAATACTCATGTTTATTTACATTCTAAATTAATTTATTTCAAGGTTATATTTTTTTACAGCAGTATTATTCTACAGTGTTGAACTCTATCTCCGACCATTGTTCCCAGTTAGTAGAGAACACTTATATTTAGGCTCATTTTCCTATTGCTGCATCATATGAGTCTTTGGTCCCCTTTGCCACAGCACTTTGAAATGGTCTTCTGAAATTAACTTTGCACACTTTCTGGACGTTGACTTTCTCAATTTTTAAACATTTACTACCAGTCACATAAAGAGGAGTTCAGGCAAGCTCATATCAGTCCTTCCTGCAAAACCATTCATGATTTCACCAGTATTTGCCTGGTAGCTCCTCATGCTACATTTCCCTTTTTCATGGCAGCTTTATAGTGACAAAATAATAGTAGTCATCCTTCTCTATCATATTCTATTGATGTATCCATAGATTCTTATTTAATTTCCAGGTTTTTGGTTTAGGAGTAGGATATTGTTTTGGGTTTTGAACACCTTTGTTTATAGGTACTTGATCTTGCACATTATATTCTTAAATTTTATGTGTTTCACAGGTTTTTCTGAGGTATTAGAGCTACAACAAATATGTAGGCAAGATTGTACTTAGTAGTGGAATATGTCCTGCCTTTTTTTTTTTTTTTATATCTCCAAAGAATCCCAAAAGACTTCTCAGGGTTTCAGTGAAAAAAAAGTATTTGGTCTCTGAGGGACAGACTGTGATATGTGTTTCCTTGCAAGCACTTTTGGAAACAGTGGGGTTATAAGCCAGATAGAATTCTATCAATTCAGAATCCCAGGGGAAAAAAATACAAAATCAAAACAAACATAAAAAAACCAAACAGCAATAAAACCCCCAAACCACTAAGAAAACCCAACAAACCAGCAAAAATCTCTTACAAGTAAAAACCAAACCGACAAAAAAAGAAAACCAAAACAAACCAAAACCAAGGCACACATTCCACACATCTAGGTTCCAAGCTGCTAAGAATTCATAACATTTTCAGTCTGACATCAATGATGGTTTGTGTTTTTAAGAACTTGTGAGCAGCATTCAGAGCTTTAGAAATGTATAGATGTGTCCTAAAATGGGGAAAAGGCTTATGTTATGCACTATATTTTATATAAATTTTCTGAGCATCCAAAAGTCACCATAATCTCCACGTAAAACAGGTGTTGTTTTGTGTCCAATATACAATATCCTTCACTCCTATCGGGAACCATATGGAAAAGAATATCTTCTTGTTTCCACTTCTCCTTTCCTATAGAGGAAAGAGGAATTAAGAGCAGGTCCTATTTTCATTTTATAATACTTTTGCAATACTCTCTTAGCCTGTCAAAACAATAGTTTACCTGATTCCATTTCACATGTTCACCTTTCTTACTATTTCTGTAAGTCATTCCAGGAAGTTCTAAGGAACATACGTTGTTTCCACTACGCTTGAGCATTCTTGTACATAAAGTTCACATTTACCGTGAAAGACAGCATAACTACTGCATCTTCTTCACACAAGTTTAAGAAAAACCTCCCTGTAAAGTGTGTTTCTGAATTTCTTCAGTCTCTTTGATTTCTTTGTTCATTATTTTTTAGAGATTGACAAAGCAAAGAGAAAATCCTAAGTGTTCTTCACATTATAAATTAGACATTCTGACTTTCTCAATTCTAAATGCAGCATATTCGGCAAACATACAGCACAACCCAGAAAGAAAGTCTGTATTTTTGGAAGTGCTTCCATCCTTGTACATAAACCTTGAATTTCTGTCTGTGCAAGAATGTGAAGTAATCAAATATTTTTCTCAGAGTACAAAAATTAGATAAAACAAACCTGCATTGACAAATATTTCCTAATGGGGATAACCAACTTGAAGTAGACAGTTTTTTATATTAATATAAATAAATAAACATTGGCTTGCCATGGGTAGATTTTCTTAATACCCATTGAATCACTTTCCAATTCAAGAAAAACACCCTTTCTGGTATTCCACAAAAGTAGAGGTTCCTAAATTATTTAAGTTCACTTATACCTCACGAAACAACTGTTTCTGTCTTAGGCTTTATGTATTAGAACCACTGAAATAGGAGAATCAGACTTTTTACGCTTTCCATGCATTTTCTTTCTAATCTGGACATCAAAACTCCCTTTTAATGCCTGTAAAAACATTCACTAACGAAGCAGAAGGAATTTATTATCCCATGTTGGAAATTATTGTAAAAATTGTGTCACTAAATATTTATTCCATATTTATAGCTATTGAGAAAGTCAGGACAGAAAAATGTCAGGAAGAAGTCTGAGAAGAAAACACGGGGAGGTGAAAGCCATGTTATTTTATTCCTAACTGACATTATTTTAATATTAAAAGATCCCACAAATGAGCTTTGTAGACTACCTAATGACATTTTTACCACATTCCATTGGAACTTGACAGGGAGATTCCTGAGTCAATGAAGCTTCAGTGGTTTCCTGGAACACCATATTAAATTAAATGTATGTAGCTGGCCACAGCTAGCAGCGAGAGTAACTTGTGTGTGTGTGTCAAGACACCATGGTTCTCATTTTGCAATAACAGTGAATAGTTGTTCTGCTTATAGATTTGTGGCACTCTTTTTATTAAATTAGGTAATAAACTGAGTACCATCACTACTGGAACATACATTGAGAAAATCCCAAGGGAAAACAACTACTTGAGTGTCAGTGATTATAGCCCTTCAAGTTGTTTTTAAGTAAATTTGCAGCCCTGAAGTTTTTGTCATGACCTTTTTCCCAGTTGCTATGGAATCAACAATTTTAAGCTTTGCAACAGAGAAATTACTGCATTTTAAGCCATCACATAGCTCAACTACATTCACATATAGCCACACCTGCTGGAATATCTGAATTAGAGTGCATACAGTTCATAGGAAAATACGACAACTTAAACAGTAGTGGGGATGGATACATTTTGTGAAATTGTTTTCCTGACAGACTGGGACGTAAGCCACCAAATTGCTCAAGAAATTGCCAAAACAGATAAATGCTGAGCAATATACTAGGTTTACACTCCATAAGCTGAAGTGACTATATATGATGAACAAATTAATTGTAACACTAGGGACCTTGTTTTAGGAACTCCTGGACCTATCAGTGGCAGCATGTCTACACATATATTTACTACTGTAAGCTCTAAAACATACCTCAGAGAACTGTACTTGTTGTTTGCCATTTCTTTTACTGTTTCATTTCTGGAGAGACAGTAAGACAAAAGTTGAAAGTGTAGAAAATCTCACTCTAACAAATAAACAGAAAAATAAAGAAAGGATTTTCTTTATAGCAGCAGAAAAAAATGTATGTGCATGCCTGCAGTTATCAGAATCAAATCACTCCTTTCAGCACCTAGGAACACTTTAATCAGGAAGATTTTCAGCACAAAGTAACAGCAAGCATGGAAACAGTTCATGTTCTTTCTGACTGTGAACATTTTCACTACAGTCTTGTCACATCAGCTGGTAAGAGTATTCAGGCTTTTGACTCAATAGGAATGCCATATGGGTCACAAGCTTCCAATCTCTAACTGTTTGAAATGTTTTCATTCCAGTAAAGGAAGTTTCCTGGAGGCTATCATGAATAGAAACATGGACAGATTAGCCTCTCATATGCTAGCCACACTTTGATAGAAATAGGACAGAGTGTGTGAATCTGAAGTGAGCTGAACGGACTTAAATCTGCATCTATGACATCTAATATCATTAGCAACTTTGTTGGTGAAAAAACAAATCGCTAAAAAAAAATCAGAGTAAACTTGTGAAAGGAAAAAAAAACAGAATAGCAAATTATAGAAACAAGAATAAATTAAAGCTGTATCTTCAGATATGGTTAAAAATTTTAACAATTTCTTTCTCATCTGTCAAAAGGGAATGTAAACTTACACACACTGACAACATCATTCCTTTAGTGAGATTTGCAGGAATGCTGCTGTAATATCCTACCACTAAGTGTTTTAGGAAAGGAGGTAGCTGAAAATAGATATGTTAAATTCACCTGACAAAGTGCTGATTTTTATATAAAAATGTCAACATCTTGCACTACAGCCAAATGAATCCATAGATTAGTGACATCTAAATTGCCAATTGCAAGTAATTGCAACATATTTTCCCATGATTTTTTCTTTTTTTTCTTAAAATAATGAACATGCACATGATTTGTAAAGATTATAAAATAGCTTAATAGACTATCTCGAAATTTCTCCTCAAATCATATTCTTTATAGAGTGATTTAATGTGAGTTCTGGATTTCATTAGGTCAGAAAGGGTATTACCACTGGGTTAGATAAAATATGCGTAAGTGATCCCTTTGTTTGCACAACCTCCTTACATGAGACATGCTCTGAGAGAATCATTACTCCTTTTGATAGCTCTCCAGCAGAGGTAACCTTTAAAAAAAAACAGTGGAGAAATGCAATGGCTGATGCTTCTCTCTGTCAGAAAGGTTCTCTAAGCAGTGTTTCAGCACTGCCTTTTGCCTCCCTTTATAAAGAGAGGCCTGGAAAGAAGAGTTGGCATCACCCTTGTACATGATGAGATTGAGAGGGACCTGGAGACTGGAGAAGCCAGGTGCAACAGCAAATATTTCTCTGCATCTGCAAAGAGAAAAAATATTTTCCAGCAAGGCTGTGAAAGAGATTTAAATTATAAGAAAATAAAGCAAAATATGGCAAAATACGTGTCAGAATGAAGACAGAGTTGCCATATGTGAACTGTAGGCTTGTTTTATTTTTGACTAATTAGTGAAATGGCCTTTAGGAATTTCTAGTAAACTTTCTAAGGAAAATAATTCCAAACAAATGAACAAGCCAGCCAAACTGAAAAACAAACAAACAAACAAAAACCTCATAGTAAAGACTAGCCTAAGCAACACTTGCAGAAAAATGATGCAAGTAATTCGCTTTGGGATGTGTTTTCTCCTCCAACATGAGCATCTTTTTCTCAAGCATGTGGAAATGATATGCCAAAGGTCTAACAAATATTTGAAATGTAATCTGGGAAGAAGGAACACTGAAATGGAACATATCTAGTTAAAATTCTTACTGAAATAAACCATTTTTTAAAAATTGTTTTAAATTTTTTTTTCATTATTATGACATCCACATCTTAGAGCTGGTAGAGCCCTGCAGATATTAAGTCCCATGTGAGTGATAAAGATGGAGTCTGTGATGTTAGGCATGCCAAGTATTGCTAATTGGTTCTATCTAAAAATAAACAGTATTCAAAAAACATTGGTGGGTGGAGTATGTTCTGTGTTTGTAGGATTGTGTGCATATGTAATTTATTCAGACATTAATATAAGCTGCTTTTTACTTACCAGCCAGTCTCAGGGGGTGAGAGAGGTGAAAGGGCCTCAGAAAGAAGAAGCATGAATTAGTGTATAGGCACAAAAAAGAAAACACAGAACATACAGTGGAGAAGTGCAAACAAAATCCACAGTTTAAAATAACACCCAAAGAAAACAGACAGCTGGGGAAAATAAAGAAAAACATAAATACGAGATTCAAGAAGAAAAGGAAAACTCTCCAAAGGGAAAGATATCTCTATGCTATTTTTATTTAAAAAGTCAGGTTCAAGGCTGCCTATCCTTTTCAGAAGATTATTTATTGAAGGTATGGTATGCCAAGTTCTCTACCAAATGTTACCCAAACTAGTTAAGCTGAGTTACAAACTGATCAGACTAGGAAACCACTTATATCTTGGAGCTGAGATGAGAGTCTTGATATGATGCATAGACATTATGAAAACACTTAATAAGGAATGTCTGTGAAACACTATTTTTTTATAAATATAAAAAAAAGTGGCAAGTACACTTCAAAATATTATGTCATTTCAATTGCTCTCTACCTGATTTGCAAATAGCAGCATTGTTTTACATAAATTGACAAAGAAAATTCAAGCTGAAAATTTTTGAATTTGATGTTTAACTCATATTATTTAGAGGAGGGAAAAAGTATATGAATGGAGAAAAGAAATAGAGGAAAATGTAAGAAAGTTACCGAAGTCCAAATATAGAGTCAATTTCCAGAATGCAAATCTATGATGTTTCCTGCTTTGTGGGACATAATGACAAAAATATAGCAACAAATAATATGTATTTTCTTATACATAAAATAATCTGCATCTTTCTTCACTTTTTTTTTTTTTTTTACAATCATGGAGTACACTCTATCTTAAAATTCAGAAAATTTGTTTTGTCTAGTTATGACTGCTATGAGAAATAAAAGACTTTAAAAGTCAGTCAGTGATCCATAACACTGGAAGGTGTGTGATAAGCTTCAAATGATCTCAATTATTTGCCTTTTCTTTTGGCCAGGCAGTAGTAGCACTGATGCAGTGCTGATGATAAAAGCTAGTATATCTAGTCTTGTTAGAGAGATTCTGTTTTCTTTGAAATAGGAACTTTCCAGGCAGTGGTACTTCAGATGCCAGCCAACAGCTATTAGCAGACAGCACTGTGAAGCTGTAGGCTAGGTAGAATCAGAGTAATGACTCCTATGATTGGAGCTGTTAATGACTTTTTGCCTGAGTTCTTGTTCTGGCTAGTATTTACTATTTTGCTCTGTCTTCTCTGGCCTTTTGCATGTTACACTACATCAGTGAACAAAAATAAAGTTCGAATTGCATAACACTACTTTTGATGTGACATTTTTCTCTAAAATTTCTTTATGAGTCTGTGGAATTCCTTTTCCTAATGAGCCTGCCAATCACACAACGAATGTCTTGATATTGAACTAGAGGTAATATATATGAAGACTAAACTCCATAGGAAAGCAAAGAATTATTTTTTCCTTTGCTTTTAATAAGCAACCACTTTGCTAAAATAAAAAGTCTAGAGATATTAGTACCTCTCTAGCAATGAAGTTACACAATTAGTTTGTGCTTGAATATTACAGAACTCCTGAAATTACTACAGCTATGTATATTAAAGCTGGAGTGTCTTCATTTTATTTACTTCTAACTATGCATAGGTGTTCAGTCTAATCTTGTTATCTAAGCAATTTGCAGTGTCAGTAGAAGTTAAACACAGAGGAGTCGTCCTGTGCAGGTGTCTCAGACAGGGTGGGGATAAATTAACAGCCAGAGATGCCTCACTTTTTTGAATGAGAAAAGTAAAAACAAATAGCTTGACCAGAGGCCAAATCTTAGGCAATTAAAGTGAATCTTATGCTGAATACCTACACTAAACAGGAAAAATTAAGTTGAGGAATCAATGTTTCTATGACTAATTTGCTTTAATTTAGTGAGAGGTTTTTTTCCCTCCTCCACATCCCTTAAAAGATGAAAATAATCACTTTTATTATGCTATGCACTTATGCTTCAACCATTGCTTTTTATAATAATAATGAGGTAATATAGGGAGTCTGTTTTGAGAACTATCTTTTTTTTTATACTGAAAAAGTTAGATTCTGCCTTAGCCATGCAAACTCCTTTGTTACTCACTGATTTTATTCACACGTTAGGCAGGACTTTGCAAAAGCTCAGCATTACAGTTCAGCACTGCAGAGATAAGTCTGGAGTCTTTGAAGATTAAACACTCTTTGAAAATATGGTCTGGTGACCATATTTCCAGAGCCCACTGGGGTCACTGTAAATTTCTTCGTGTATTTCAAAAGCCTCTGGATTAAATCACACCCACTCCACCTCTCATATACATAACTATGCTTATTTCAAAAAAAGTTTTGTAATATCAGATTTCAAGGAAAATTTAAATTGACCACACAGAGATACTGTGCCCAGACTGCCTTCTTAAACTGAGAATATATGAGCTCCACCATGTTTCTATACTGAAACTGGCTTTTTTATTCCATGGTAGAAAGAAATGTATGTTTAACATTCTGCAGATGTCTATGCAATGCTTATCTGCAGCCAGAATGAATAATTCTGAAAGGCTGATGTTTGAACACATACTGCAGCAGCAGAATTAAAGGTGAAAGTTCAAGTGCTGCAATTTCAAATTATTGATCAATGGTAATTTTTGGCATCCCTGGGTTAGTGATGCTGGCATATGGCAAGCAAGCAAACCATGAAGGTTAAGTATGAATCATCAGTACAAACAAAACTCACTTTCTTCAGTTTTCTTAGATTTAAAAAACCTTTTGCTGTTAGGTGGTCTTTCTCCTGCATGCTTCTGTGCACTGCAGCAAGGTATATCTTGTAGACCAGGTCTTCTGAGCACATCAAATTAGAGAGAATGTTGAGAAAGAAAGCTGCTTGTCTGTTCTTACTGATTTGTCAGATAACCCCCAAAAAATTATTTACTTTATTACATCAGGAATTACTCAAATTTTCTCCCATTTATCCTTAGACTTCCAAAATTGTCATAAAAAGATCCCTTTATCCTAGAGGGTTTTTTTTCTTATTACACTAGAAGTTATAGAAAGAATACTGTATCATAATCTGCTTACTTACCCGACCTTGTTTAACTTAGCATAACTTGCTTAAAACTCATTGAACAAGGATATTAAGTCTGTTATACTGAATGGTGGTGCTGTGTCATTATTATTCAAGATTGATTTATTCACTAGGATCACATTTAGGAACACTCCTTTCTGCAAATTGCTATCCTTTTGCACAGAATATAAGATCTGGGTTGGGCTCATTGGTAACAATTTCAAGCATAATTCTGTTTCCAAGTATTAGGAGGGAAGGAATATTTTGTTTTCTTACAGTACCTCTGTAATGTTACTACAAGTGCTAATTTCATTCACTTATTACTCTAATGATCTATATATATAGTGAGACAGTTGCTGATCTGTATGAATAAACCAGGTATAGCCTTCATTTTGTAAGAACATAGACTGTAATAAAGTATTGTCAAAATTATTTGATGGCCATAAGCTTTGTACTTAATTTGCACCATTCCAGGACTGTGACTTGCCAGATTTTCTTTGCCTGCAACTTTGTTTTATTTGGGTTACCTGTAACTGCAGTTTCTCTGAATGAGCATGTGTCTATGGCTCATTTGTTTTACTTCTGTTTATCTTTGTATTGTAGAATTTTAGAATTATATATTTTTTTAATGCACATAGCAGTAGCAAGCAGTTATTGCATGTATTGTGATGTGAGGCATTTTTGACTCTCACATGTATTCTAGTGTATAGAAATACAGACTTGGATATAAGAAGGAGACACAGGATGGTAAGACATGGGCACAGTCTGGCCCCAGAGGACAAACAATTATAAACAACTCAGCCTTAGTCAATTAAAGAAATACAGACCTGGAACTGAACAAAACTACATTTAGGAGTTACAGGCAGAACACAAGACTGATGTCAAACATACTGGAAGTCACTGCTCATGGCAAATCTGGGTTTAACCTGGAGCTTCAAATTAAAGAAGAGTGATGTGTGAAAGGCAAACACACAAAAATGATGCCTAGTGAATCCTAAAGTCAAGAAGGAACCATCAACAAAAACACCATATTCCTCTTGCTGGTGAAAGATTCTGGATCCCAGTGACTCAAACCTCCAACCTCACAGCCCAGAGAAGAAGGGTGAGCTCATCAGGAAAAGATACAAAAACTAAATGCATGTATAACAATTTGAAGTAGGTTCTTAGTGTTTCTTTATTCAATAACGCTTCAGTCTGAACTAAGAATTATTAGATTCTAAAGATTTCCATTGTATTAACAATAAATTATTTCCATTCCTTAAATATATATCAGGTGTGCTGCCTTTTCCTATAAAGAAATTTGGAGCATAAAAGCTTGTGGCTAAACAATGCCCTGATTAAAGCTGAAGATATTATCTTACTACTTATTGTTAACAAAAAAAATATTAAGACATATGTACATCAGTTATAAGATTTGGTTTTGTCTTAGGCTGCTATGCAAGATGGAATCAAAAGTATATATTCTAATATTATCTGTTAAAACCAGGTGGGGCAGTGTTCTTTATCTCTTCCACAACCCATCCTCTGCCCAGGGAGATATCTTCTGTTAATGCGCCATTGAGTCTCACTGCATGACTGATAAAATTATATAATCCCATTGTGAGATGCTCCACCCCAGTGGGAGGAGCCAAGCATTCCCACCTGGCTAAAATGTGACAGACAGAACACCAAGGCAGTCTGTTTCCATTGGATTCCCAGAGGAAGACTGGACCCATCTCACCACCACTGGACCTTCAGAGGAAACCTATACCCTTGTACAGAATAATCTCTGCTCCAACAGAACCACATCTGTCAGTCCAGGAGAACTTGATTGGACTGCTTCCAACACTCTGACCAACAGGGTGCCTGGTCGTATTCTGACTCTGTCAGTGTTTTCTTTTTGTTTTTATTTTTTGTACTACTACATTTTCATTTTAATTTTTCTAGTAAAGAGCTGTTACTCCTATTCCTGTATCTCTGCCTGAGAGCCCCTTAATTTTCAAATTATAATAATTCAGGGGGAGGGGGTTTACATTCTCCATTTCAAGGGAGGCTCCTACCTGCCTTAGCAGACACCTGCCTTTCCAAACCAAGAAAGGTTCCTAGGAAGTCAATTTCAGCTTAGAAACATCTCAGTGATGATTTGATAATTTTTTCACTTGTTTTACAATCATCATGCTTTAGAGGAAAGATATGATGTCACAACATAAACATCCAAATATATTTTGAGATAAAAAATACCTTTAAACATATACTGAGAGATTTTATCTCAGAGTTGCAAATGAAAATGGGAAGTTTTCCTTTTATCTAAACAAGAAACGTTACAAAATAACAGAAGTGAGTTTAATATGTGTCTATGAGATTTTTCAGCTACAGTTTATATTTCAAATCCCCTCTGGAAGTTTTAGAGCAGTTTTTAGGGGCTTTGTTCTGGTTCTTTAAGAAATTTCATGTGACATCAGCAAAGAAGAGTTATTGACTAAAGCTGCAAATGAAAGCTGGGATAAAAACCACTGTGAATGAGAAATTAAAATAGTAATGTTTTTCCTTCACACAGTTCCATGAGGGATTAGAGGGAAGGGGAAAAAAGTTAAGAGAAAAGGGGAAAGTAAGTCTTTTTCCAAATACACAAGCAGACACATCTTACACAGTTTTTTGTGTTTTAAGTAAAATAACACCAATGGTAGCAAACCAGTGGATTTTTACTTGATAAAAGTCACACTTTCTCATGTAATGGGGTAAACATGGATGTAGGAAAGTCAAAGCCCAAATTTTCAAAATTTTCTAAGAACCAATGCATTCATCATAATTACATGACTCTTGAAGTCTCTGGTGTCTCATGTGCAATGCCTTAGTAGTGTTCTTTTCCATATGACAATAGTGGGATTTCTCATATGTATACTTTAAGTCTGAATTTCCTTAATTCACAAGCTCAGTTTGAGTATAATCAGAACATCTCTGTGGTACATTTACCTAATGAGTATGATGACATAGCTTTGAGGTTGTACAGCTCTATCCAGAAAAATAAAATACATTAAAATAAAATAAAAGACATTTCAAAATATTGAAAATACTGTATCCTTTCCAGAATCCCAGATACACCTAATATAACTCATTCAGTAACCTTTACCATAGGCATATAGGAGAAGTAAATTGGAAGTTATTTTTAATCTCTGTGGAGATATTCAGGATAATTTTCTCCCAGCTCTTGGGAGAAAGTTCCTAGTAATTTCCTTTTTCTGCTTTAACTCTTTTGCCTTCTGAAGGCATAATTTACTTTTCTTTTTCCTTTCATTAAAATCTTTATCCCTCAGGGATTCAGTACCACAATTTTCCTCTCTTTGAATAGCTTCACTACTGTATTTTAAAACTCTCTGAGCAGAAGACGTGGTTTGAGGAAGTGTTTCCTCCTACATCACTATAGGAGTGTACAATGAGGATGACATTAAATCCAGAAGGCTCTTCTGCCAAAAGTGGGCCATGTCCATTGAGAGCTAGTGTCAAATACATTTCCTCCCTTCCTCTGTCATTTGGTTATTTAATTCATTCAACATAGAACAAAATCATCTGTGACAACTGTTTCCACTCCTGCAAGCATAAAGGGTAGTATAGAGTGGTAAAAAAAATACTTAAAAAGAAAAAGTGAATTAAATAAAGAAAACAAAAAATTAATCCTTCCATGTCCCTACTGTAGATGTGTTCTAGCTCAAAATTACGTGCAAGCAGCCATTTAGGGATCTAGGTGGAATCCTCCAGTAGATACCTTAACTGATGCAAGTTCATTCCTCCCACTCTACTGGCTTTAGTTTGAGAATTCTACTTTCACACCTGGCTGACTACATGAGATCCTCCTCACTGCAATGCATGAATCCTTAAATTTTTACACACAGTGCTACCTGAATACCTACTACAATTCTAGTTGCTTGAAACACTTTTTCAAAAACCACACAATGCTTTAGCAGAATCATGAAAATAGTGGCTAACAGACTGACAAAAGTTAAAAGTAACTGCTTCTGAGACTCAATTCTTGAACGTCTGCTTTCCCATTTCTCTGTGTGATCTTCCCCATAGATACAAAGAAATTGATTAAAATATAAAGAGTTAGCAATGATAACAACAATCACCTCATATTGTGTAGGATGACGATTGAACCATATGTTTTATTGCAATTGATATAAAACCTCTCCTATTGTCCTGCAGTGAACCAAACAGTTGTGTCAAAAAAACCTATTTCCAGTGTTTTTCATCCTTTCACTAGGAAACAGCCTAAAGCCAACTCCCTCTTCCATCTCTGTCCAAAGCAATCAATAGAGAGAGCACAACTCCCACTCTCCCTACACATTTGGAAGCCTATATACAACATATCTGTCAAATTCTTCAGAAAGTAAAGTAGGCACTCAGTAAACACAGACTATAATCTGGAATATGTTCAACCCATTCTTGTTTAAAGTATAATGGAAGATTGTGGTTTCAAAGGAAAAAAAAAGAAAAAAAAAAAAAAAAGAAAAAAAAAAAAAAATGAGGAAAAAGAGGACAGGGAGGAAAGAAGGAAAAAAAAAAAATCTGTATCCCTGTTTCTCTTTCCTGTGGACCAAACAGTCCCTTAGGAGTACAAAGGAGTATTTCTGTCTGCTGTACTTTAAAATCATCCAGAAGCTGAATGTTTTATAATATAAGGTGAGTCCCTAGCCCTAGTTGATGAATGGCTATAATTTTCCATTGGACATCCTGAATCATCCAACTTGCCACAGCAAGGAAGCTTTCTAACTCTGAATTGAAGCTGTAATTCTAAAACGTAAGAGTCCGCTGTGGAAGTGTAACACATTGGTCATGAATCCTTGACATTTAAGCACTGTCGAGGAAAAAAAAAACAAAACAAAACAAAAAACAAACACTATTTATTTACAGAGAAAAGGATTCTGAGTGAGCTTAGTCATTTTAATACTGAGCACAAAACCCTAACTGGAGTCCAAAAGAAGATTTACAATAGCACAAAGCTGGATGCAGGAGTAAGCAGTACCACAGATCTCAAATATAAAAGCATTATCAAGGATAGATAGATAACTCTAAACAGGTCAGATATAACAACCTATATTAATAACATGGAAGTAGGTTTATTTGGCTTAAAATCCACTGAGAAAATTTCAACTCTTTTTCTTCCCTAGAAATAAGAATTTGAAAGAAAGCGGCTGAAATAAAGGGATCATTGGTTATTAAATGATATAATCAAACTCTGACTTCTCAGAATGAAAAGGTAGTTAATATTTCATGTATTAAGGACTGCAATGTTCTAGCATCAGAAGAATAAAATAATGTTAAAAAACGAATATTATTCATAAGTGAAACTTGTTTTGGAGATCACAGTGGGACATACAGTTGTAACTTAGTAAGTAGACTAATGTCTGACAGACAACAAGAATAATGGCAATATTTTGTAAGATGGAAAATAAAGGTGAGGACTAGTGGTCCACCAAAGGTGACAAGTGAAAATGTGCAATCAAGATAATCTTGTGAGAGGAGGGATGTATGGTATAGTTAGGTTACTTGATTACCTTATTGAAGGTCTAAGGTTTTTTGCTGGAGCAAGCAGAGTAAATCTTCTATGCTTTGACAGCTGCTGAAGGCCCTGTGGATATGAAATATGTAGGACAAGTACCAAAATCTTTCAGTGCTTCAGTTCCTACCTCCACAGCAAAAAATGCTGCCTCCCTTACCTCTTCTCAAAGCTGTAACTACACCTGTGACCATGTGTGTGTATCTGAGATTCATGCTTATATTTGTTGTTGGTTGGACCTACAAACAAGAATGTGGCAGCCATATCCCTTAGCCTGGTCAGAAACCCCCAGTTCACAGAGCAGTGGGCTGGGCTCCAGCAGCCAGAGCCAGGATTGCTCTGAGCCAGAGCAGTTGGAGATATTTCCTATAAAATTGCATGGAAAATCCCAGATCCACTCAAGTCAGTGATATATTATCATAGCGGTTGAACCAGGATTTCACAATTCATATGTACTAACCTTATACATTTTCCATTAATTGAAGAATCTTGAAATCCACACAGGATTAACAGAGAATAAAACAACCCTGATTTAAATGGATGCAAATTATTTTTTCCAAGATTAGGACAGTGGGATTTCTTGACTACTAGCCAGCTGGTCAGCTGTTTAATAATTCACAAAATAAATGCCAGCTTCAGCTTGGTGAGCAGTGAATGCCCCAAGATCCTGGCAAGTGAGTCACATTTGGCAGATTTTCATACTCCTCTAGCCCAAATCAGGAAAATGGGAAAGCAAACACCAAGCCTGCTTTTTCTCAAGTACCAACCAGACTTTCAGGAGACATAAGGTGTTATTATAAATTGTGACCCCTTATCTAGCATGTTCAAAATACAGTTGCAACTAGAGATATGTGGTTGGACTGGCAAATAGTCATTCAATTTCCATTTGAGGGCAGTGAGAAAGCCCTATTTTCCTAAGTGTCAATAACCTCATAGCCAATTCTATAAATAAGCGCTAAATGGATTTTATGGGATGGTTCGATTTCCATTAGATTCCATCTTCAAGTATTAGTGATGTCTGATTTCCTTATTTTTTCCTTCCAGCAAATGGCATCTACTAAGAAATGCAGACTTGTGTGAGTGCTGCACTTTAAATGAAAAATTAACTGAAGCTGAAACTCTAACAGGAGTTTTCAGCTTTTAGGTGACATTCAAAGCTGCATTCCAGCAAGGATCATTTTAACTTCACTGCTGTAACAGGGACTAAAACTATTTCCTGAAAGTAGCACTACAAAGCATTTTAAATAATAACTTGACCCTTTTTTGTCTGTAAATTTGCCAGGATGTAATTTGATTAGTCAAGAAAAAACTCAGCACTATTCCTGTCTATTGGAAAGATACAGGATTAAAAAACAGACGAACAATTCTCAGAGTGGATCTTTGCAATTTCTGCTGCAACCCATAAAGCTTAATAGATGATTTTTAAGGACAGAAAAGCATTGAAAATCTACATGAAAGACACACTAAAAATGAGCTTTAACATTGTCTTCTATTAATTACATTTTAAAAAATATGTATATTAAATGGAGAAAAGGTATTTCAATAATTTTAATTATCTCTTTACTTCAAAGGTGATATGCAGTATGCAATCTAACTCATTACAAAAGAAAACTAGTATATGCAATATTCAGCAGTTTCTCTGTATGTACTGGCTTACATGTATAAAATTAAAATATGGATTCTGAAATACGTTAAATTTCCAGTGATGTACTTTAATGGCTTAACTACTACAACTGCAAAAGATCCCTGCATTCCTTACTGTCAAGCTAATTTATTTGAATATTTTATAGTAGGCAAATCCAGAACAAATAGTTAGCACCTTCAAGACCCAGACAGAATATTTTCACATCTCTCATGGATTACCATTTGGATAAAACTGTGGTTTTACACTGAAAGTGGTTGTGCAAAAATTTGAATAATACTTTCACCTTATGTTTCAGGTTGAGCAGAACAACATGATTTATCTTTTACCTCTCAAGTCTGCAAGTAATGCTGTGAAGAGGAACATCTGTAAATGATTCTTTTTCTTTTTTCATTTTTTGGTGCATTTCGATGTTCATGTAGGTCCTACACAAATGTGGTTCCAGAGCCTTCATCATATCTTGAGTTCCTGGAATGGGTAATGTTATCACATGGAAAAATATCAGCAACATGAAGATTTCTAATTTTTTTTCCCAGATCAGTCTCCCCTGGTTGGAAACAGTTTACTTATATCTAAACATATAGAAACTGAAGAAAGTATGCGGAATTTTCTCTGACTACATATATGTACATCTGTATGTACACAAACACATACGGAAATTTGCTGACAGAAACTGTTTTTCTGTTCATAAAGCTAAAGTTTTGCTTCATTTGGGAAAAAAATAACAATTGCTGTGTACAAAATATTTTGTTCAGAGATTGATGCTTCTTAAATGGATTAATCCATTCTATACAGGTAGTGGATGAAGACCATATTGGAATAATTCAAGGGAAATTAACATTAGAAACCTAACATTGGAAAGATAAGAAAGCTTGTCTTAGGCATATGATCAAATATTTCATCAATTCTTACAAAGTACATTTTAGTAGATTGGCATCAAGCTGCCACACAGGTTCTTGGATGACAGTGTTCACAGGTTTAACTTTCAGTTATGAATCCCTGTCTGTTGAAGTTTGGTGGACAAGAAACTCAACTCCTCCAGTGGCCAGGTAAGACATGTACAGTCATTTGGGTTTGGGATTTTGAGTTTTCTTTTGGTTCATTGGTTGGTTTTTGTTTTTATGGGATTTTGGGGGTTTGAAATGTCATCTTTTATGTGTATTTCTAGGTCTTAGTTTTCCAGTACAAGGTGTGTATATGCTTTATGTAATAAGATCTCAGGGTCATAGAATGTTTAATTTATTTTTTTTTTCCTCTCTCAGTACTAAAGTACGATGCATGTCACATATGCTGAAACTGGATGAACGTAACTAGATCAAAACATGAGTCACTGCATTAATAGCTTGCTTCCAGGCATTACAGCAGTACCTTGGAAATTTAAATGCATGCAATCAACCCTACCAACAGTCAAAACGTGTTTTCAGTCTTAACTGTGTTACTGTGATACTGCACAGTTAAAAGGGTCTTGAAGACAGACTAAAAATGAGAAATTTGAAAACTGCTTTTCCATATTTTATCAACAAATCTACATTAGTCTGTATGAAAACCTGTTATGACCTACCTCATGTGTACAAAAACAAACCCTGCCATATTTACCTGTGACATTCCACATGCATGCTGATGTAACATGAGAACAATATTTGATTCTTTAAGGAGACAGAGTAGAGCAGATGCTCTTATTTTAGAATAAGTTAAAGTCACCCTGCTTATACTTTTTTTCATACTTACACATGATGATTTTTAAGCTGCTCTTTGTGCTAGGTCTGCCTTGTACAGAAACAGTTTTCCCCACAGCTGCCCTCAGAGTGCATTGCATATGTGGCTGGAAAGTGCTGATGGCACACCAGTGCAGCTCTGGCTGCAGCTGGGCAGCACCAGCACAGCGTCAGCCCAGTCTCCAGTGTTCCCCCGTCACCAGGAGCAGGAGAGTGGTCAAAGTCCTGGCAGGGGACATAACCAGGATAAAAGGTTATCCTCAGATATAAAAGATAAGAGAAAAGAGGAGGAAAGGAGGTCACATTCATTATTTACAACATTTACCTTCTGGAGTAACCACTTATGGTAAAGTCCAGGTTCCCAGCAAGTGGCCAGCCATTGCTTGCTGATGGGAAGCATGGAATAAATCTTCTGACTTTTTTTCCCTTTGCTGCACTCACATGACCTTCACTTTTGCTTTTGTAAGCTGCTTTTATCTAGATCTGCAAGGGGTTATTTCCATCTTATTTTCTCTCACCCCACCCTGCATTCTGCTGAGGGAAATGATAGAATGGCCTCAGGTTTGGTTTTCTTTGCCCAAGAGTCAGGTGGTGGTTCAAGTGGGGCTTTTTTGCCCTCTACCCTCTGAAGGCTTTGAGTCTGTGCTTGGCACAAGAATGAAGTGGAGTCTCAAGGTCTTGTTTTTCTCTGGTTTCTCATGTGTTTATTATTTCTTATCTTACAATTTTCTCCGTGCCCAGCCAAGGTATTCATAGCAGCTCAGACACGATGTGACTCCCCTCATGATGGGGCATTGCTTTGCTTTTATACAGGTAACTATATTTCTATTATTTACAATTTTATACCAATGCCTAGTAGGGTCATTTCTACTCTGACCCAATCCCCTCAAACTACCTTGTGTCATCACCACCTCAGAAGATGGAGGACAAGGAAGAAGGAGAAGAACTCAGGGCACCACCCTAATTCCTCCATTTTTTCCTCCCACTTCCTCTACTCTTAGAACCCCAAAACTACTAAATTTTTCACCCGGTGATAAACTACACTACTGTCTGACACACATTTGTGATTTGTAATTCTTCTCTGTGTTGGAAGTTTTTCCCATGGACTGAAATCAAAGCCTGTGTCTTCCTGGGCTCTGCGCCAGGCAAACCCCCCCGCACAGACCCCAGACCCTCTTTCTCAGGTCTCAGGCTTCTCTATCGAGGTCTGTGACCTTCCAGGGCACCCAGAGGGATGCCTTGGACTCCGACAGGTGGGTACGTGGCATCCAGCCAAGGTCAATCCACCACAGTCTTAAAAATCTTCTAACATTTGATTACAGTGGGATCTTCCCAATTTTGAAAATACTATTTCCTGTTAGTGAAAGCAAAGAAACCTGAGATGCATTCAGCTGATGGTATTTCTTACTGTAATCTGTTAAGTGTTTACTTTTGTTTCAATGCAATTTAAATGAAATTCTAAAGGTTCACTGTGGCTGAAGTGAAACAATCAATATTTTTATCCTCCAAAAGAAATTTGAAAGCTCACTTTCCTAGCTCACAGTAGAAAGAGAAGTTTATAGAAAACTAAAATCAAATAAAAAACAATGTCTGAAAAATCTTTTTGCAAAGAAAATTCCAAAACCAAATAATTTATAGTTATATCAAACCTGACTCTTGTAATAATATATTTTCATCAAGTTGGCAAAAAGATACTGTGAAATCAAATGAATGCTGAATTTCAGGGGTAATGCCTGAGTGATAATCACAGGGAAATTCAAGATTTTCAGCATAGGAATTCAAAGCTTCAAGGACCATGGGACTGAAAAATGAGACCAAAGCAATCTTGATGAAAATAAAAAATTCCTGGGATAAAAAGACCTCCTTTCTCAGTATTTTATTGGAGGATTATGTACCCAGTATGTAACAATGTGCATCCCTCATTGATGGATATCTATCAGCAATTTTTCATAAAGACTGAAGTAAGAGAATAATGAAATTGTTAATGCACAAAAGTGCCTTTATATTGCACTTAATATATATACATATTATAATATATCTATTATATATACATTTAATGTGTATAAATGTTCAATGTTCATATTGACGCATTAGTGTAAAATAATATTATTTATTTCTTCAATATTATTTCTTTAACTGCTTTACTGGTTGACTCTACTATTTACTATGAAAAGGTAAATTGTTACAGATGATGCTCTCTTCTGCTTAGTTCTGGATTCTCTCTTCCTCTCTCTTGCAACTAAGTGTTTTGATATATCAAACTGTATCTTACAAATAGATTTAATAATCTGATCAAAACATATTCCCAATTTACACTCACCATGGCAAAGTACTTTGCATACATGATCAGCTGTATTCCTCACCATTTAGTCTGTGAGTGCATGCAGATATCATATTCATATGCATTCACAGACAATGGATTTGAATATGCAAGCAACACTAAACTGAATAAT
Organism: Sterrhoptilus dennistouni; assembly: GCA_013397095.1. Lineage (NCBI taxonomy): Eukaryota > Metazoa > Chordata > Aves > Passeriformes > Zosteropidae > Sterrhoptilus > Sterrhoptilus dennistouni. Next base: position 69,828 of record VWZU01015499.1, read on the forward strand.
TTATATTTCAGTTTTCTGAAACACAGAGAAGAAAAATATGTGAAAACTTAAAATCTGTAGGATAATAGGAGCAGATGTCTGATAGAATGCCTTTTCTATAAACTAGATACTATATGGCATGACCCAAATTCTCTGTTTCAACATCATATTGGAGAACTTATGGTATTTACAGTGATGAAGTATTTCCATTTATTTTTATTATGTGCCTATTCCTTAGTGTTATTCATTTTCCAGTGTAAATTAGACTAAACTACATAGCTCCCTGGGTTATACTAGTCATCAGAAACCTAGTCATGAAAAATCCATTTGCAATGCATTGAACTCTTCAATAGAAATTGTCGGCTGTTGTCACATGCTTTCTCAGCTGCTTTGTAAGCACAGAGAAGATATATTTATTTTAAAGTTTTTATTTGGGTTATAGCTGTCATTCCTTTAAATTCAGAAGAGACTGGACTTTCAGCAGACCTGAGAGTGGTAGAAACCAAGCACAGGCCAGCTTCAGGAGCTAGTGCCAATAAATATTAGTGAGACACTGCAGGTCACATTGGCCGGTGCTGTCTTACAAGAGGGAATGTCCTTGTTAATAGTGGGATGGATCCAACTGAGAACATAAGAAATCCTTATGTGGAATACAGGAAAAGTAAAAAGAAAATGTATGTAAAAGAGTAAGAAAATGTATGAAGAGTAGAAGAGGGTCTTTTGTACAGTCTTCAAGTTTCTTTTTTTTTTATTTTCCTAAACTATCACAGGAAACTCCATTTTGAAAAGTATCCTGTTGCTAACATGTGTGATTATATGAGTACTGAAGCCCTTACCCTTTGGAAATATCAGCTGAAAGACCATTCCATGTAGGCCAGCCAATATTGAAATTAAGTTGATTGCTCACATCACGGAATCAGGACACTGTTCAGGATATTTGGTGATCTCTGATCCATCAGAGTAAGAAGTAACCAAGTAGAGATAACCAAGTAGAAGTAACCAAGAAGAGATAGTAGGCAGCAATCTGTAAGTTCACACAGACCTGCCACAACCTTGGTGACGGATGACTGTCTCTGCTACCCATGACACAGATTAGTGCTGTTTCCCCATTGCTTTTGGGAGAGTGCATTCACTCAAGAGTAATTTAAGAACAAAACTCTGTAGCTTTCTTTTTGAAGCCTTTTCTTGTCTTTTGCACATTACCTTTCCTGAAAAAAAACATTTTTTAAAAATGATCCTATTACTTTAATAGTTTCCATTTACATTCTGAATTTTCATTGTGCCAGTTATCCCATCCCATTTCAATGGTGAAATTCATGGGCCTCACGGCTATTTTAATGTGATGCCTTTCATGCCATAATTGATGCTTTCTGAGGAATCTCAAACCCTCAACAGACATCAGCTAAAATGTTAAGAGTGCCTCAAAGTCCCTCTTGTACTATATTTTATAACCATGAAAGAAATGTCATTATTGTAAATTCTCAGCCTTTGTCTGAAAATCTTGTACCAGCTCCCTTGAGCATTGGTTCAGTTAATTAATTCAAACAATTTCCCCTCTAATCTCTAAAACATTTTCATATTTAAGACAATAAATGGAACACTTAAGGGGCCCATTAGTTGTTGGTCATTAATATGCCATGGAATTAAAGGAATTATTGCTGGCCTTCGGTGACATGAATAATTTTCATATGGTGAAAATATGAATAATTTTCATATGGTTGAACCCATACAAGGTTAAAATTATGACCTCTCAGCGCTCTGAGCAAATGAATATAATGAAATCCTTTGAATAGAACTTGCTACTCTTTTGCCTCTCTTGAAACTTAATTTGATACTTAACCACATGATTTATGCCAATTTTGGAATCATATTATTTAATGATAACTTTAAAATTAGTAATTAATTTAGCAATGGATTGATTACATTTCTCTTGAACCAGTTCATAAGGTTAATGCAATGGGAGTCTGATGGGTCTGGTCACATTGACAGTAATTGGTTATTATGTTACATGTTAAGATAAGGAGTCAGCAGTTGAGAACCCCCATGGGATTTGCAGGGGGCAGAGCTGTATGTTTGCAAACCTCTTTTCCTGCCTTCAAACACTTGTTTTAAATTCATAACAGAATTATTTTTGACCTTCAGGGTGATGTTTCATAAGGCTTGGTTCTAACTAATGTACAATAGCAGATTATAGCAATGCAGCAAAATAATTCTCTCACAGGGAGATCAACAAAGCCACTACAGTCCTCTTAGTGCTTCAATGGGGTATTCCAGAGCAACTGTCAAAATAATATACTGTCACCATACAAAGCCCAGTTTCTTTTTATCTGATGTTCGGTTTTAAAAGCTTATATCAAAGTCCAAAGTATATATTAATATCTTTTGTCATTATTAATGGAAAAAATTCCTATCATTTTTATTTTATTATTCATCATTATAAAAGCACGAATAAATGACTTGTGACCAATAAGTTGCACTGATCAGCTTCTATCAAAAACTAAAGGACACAGAATTAATGAAGTATTTGTGTGCTTATTATCTCATTTTATGAATAACATACCTATTGATAATTTTATGTCAAGTGACAGCACATAGTTTAACTTATGTTTTCAAGATTACAAAATATTGAGAGGATACTAGATAAGTATAATACAGTTGAATCAAATATATTAACCAAGACTCTTTTAATTTAGTTTCCCTTTGAAGCCAAATCATTAGAAAGCTTTTACAGCTTATGAATTGACTTACCCACTCATTGAGATTTTTAAAGAACGCTTTAAAGATATAACAACTTACAAGTATGAATGAAAGAAAACTCTATGTAGAGTACACATTCATATTTTAATGATTATATGAGCCTAGTTTATCACATTTAAACTTTTATAGTTCCACAGGAAAAATTAGGGATTCCACTTCCAGATTTCTGAAATATTCAAGATAAATTGTTCAAGTTATTGCAACAGGGAAAAATATTAAAATCCTGGTTCAAAGACTGTGGAAATTAAAAGATATTTCTGAAAAGGAATGTCACCGAATACATTGTTATGAGGGACAAACCCCTAAGAAAATCTGCAGTCAGGTCAGCAGAAATTAAAGGAAAGAGTATATGAAAATATTACATGTCATATATCTCAAAGTACATCTTTGGAAGGTCAAGTTTTCATAAATTAGATTAGGCACTGTCAGTTATTTCTGTTTCTGAGGCATAGCATCAGTCACATTCTGTTAGACAATGTGCTACAAAATGACTTGTCATGATGCACTGGAACACACGGCACTTCAACCGGGAAATTTAGAAATAGTATTTGAGCATTTTCCACTTGTCTGAGTGACCAAACACCTAAAGATGCCTGCCAGTCCTCACTTAAAGTTGGTCCCAAGTCTACCAGTGTTGAGAGTACAGGAAATTTGGTCTGATTTTTACTGTCAGAGCTATGTGAGGAAAATTGCATGATAACTGCTTTGGAACTGCTTTCCTGTAAGCCACAGCCAGGCCCCATTCTACTAGCATCTAATTGATCCACAAAATTCCAGATACCTAAGATTAGTGGCTTAGGTACGTATTTGGATTTTTTTCCCTGCTTCTTTTCTATTAAAGTTCTTCTGTGACTGAATACTGAGTACTGGTGAGCACACGTAGAAGCAGGTAGGGGAATTTTAATTTCCCTGGAATAGAAATTGCATCATAGTTGAAGGCGAAAGCCACAGTTCAGTTCTTCCAGAAATATCCCCAGGAGGATCTGAACTTCACCGCTTTCTTCTATCATGAGCAGCTGGCATGAAATGAACAAATGTAATATTACTGTGAAACACCAAAAAAAAAATTGTCTATCATGAAAAAATTCAAACTAGAATGGAATCACATACCAATTTAAACTACATTTCTCAGGCATGTATATAGAACCATAAGCATAAATATAGGATATGACTTGCCGATCCTGAACATGACTTATTACTCAATAAGGGAATGCAAACTAAAAACTTCTGTTATATAATATATATAGTTCATAAACTATCTTTATATAGACAATTTTTCATATTATTTCTACCATTAAGACCACTGAGAAAAATATTTATGCACTTTAAATAAATTTGCCACCATTTTAAGTAAAAATTACACTCATATTTTCACACTTATTTATTGAGGCCTGACTGCATGACAAGACACTTCCAGCCTCTTGACTTCACGTCTGAAAATCCCAGCACCATAGAACAAAAAGAAAACAGGTTACAAGGGTTATATTAAGAAAAAAGGGGTTTCAATAACCTACCTTAAAACATGCTATTGCTTTTTCTTAGATCAGGATTTTATTCTAAGTGCATAGATCTCTCACTATGCTCCAGAATATTAATATTCTTGTGAAAGTAAATGTATTCTCATCCTTAGATCTTTTAATCCCTACAGTATTACATTTTATTTCCTGGCTTATGCCCCATGCTTTTCTGTAAAGGCACTAAGTAGAATTTGCAACCTCAGATCATATTTGCCGATCCAGAGGGTTGCAGCCAAAATATGGCAAAAAAGGTACTGCTTCTTCTCAGCAATGTTTCAAAGGAATCTGTTATCATTAATTCTCTGAGACTGCAGATAACTGATAATCACAAATATTTTCCTTTCTCTTCCTCTGCCTCTCCTCTTATCTACTGGATGTTAATTTTGGGGATTTTTAATATTGTAGGATTTCTAAGACTGGTGCAAATGTTAGTGCACCTGAGTTATCCTAGAATTTCAAAGGAAACAGAGTGTACAAAATGGGGGGTAAATATCATAAAAAATACCAAAATGTCCAGACTATTAAGCTGAAGACATCCTTTCAAAAGGAGAGTCATAATCCCTATTACAGGATCATTTATTTTGCACTGGACAGCATGCACAAGAATACAGAAACAATTCTGAGTTGGGAAAATAAGGAGAGGCACTATTGTAGTGCTTTCAACTCAAGTACCAATACACCAATGATGGACAAATCCTGTTGATTTTTTAAAATTTTATTGCATCTTCATAGCTACTTCCAGGATGAAATTAAGGTTATATATATACATGCTGTAAACTAGAGTCAATCCTTTTGGACGAAGTCTTAAAACTATTTTTTTTTTCCATTAGTGTATGAAGAGAGGGCAAACTATCAGCTTTTGTACTAACCAATCCAGTTTCTTTCACTCTGTTTTGTTTGCTGCCTTTACAGCTTCCTGTGAAGCTTTCTGCAAATTAAGCACTCAGTCATACACAATCTTCCTGTATTCCTGTGACATTTCAAAATTAACCTTCTGCAAGACATCTGTCTAATTTTAAAGGCGATTGTCAGCTTTCGTTGAGGTTAAATGGAGAAGAGTAAAATGGCATGTTTATTCACCTATATTGATAACCAACATAATGAATTCCATAGTGTGGTGGTTCAGCATGGATTGACACCTTGGCTGATAAAGAAGAGTGCTGTACATGCCTCTGGAGAGCCTGGCTTAAATCAAAGGTCCCTGGTGGTTCAGCCTTTTCCTTTTCCGGCTGACAAGGAGTTAACATTACCTAATAAGTCAGAAGTTTGGGCTAGCCCCGCCCCCGGGGCCTGGCCTTAGGGGGGAGGGCTGCTCTCTGTGGGAGAGTGGCTGGGGCTGGCAGTCTCCCCTCTCCCCCGGCTCCTGCTGATGGGGAGAGGAGGAGGGTTGCAGATCAGCAGTGCTGGCCCTGTGCCAGGGGCCATGGTGGCCGTGCTCTTGGCTTGGCTGCCAGAGGCTCTGGTCCAAGGGAGGAGAGAATCTTGAGGGCCTTTCTCTGGAGCTCTGGGGAGATGATCCAAGTTTGAGTTGCTTTAGATCAGACATGAGGTGGAGGAGAGTCATCTATCAGTGTTCCTGAGCATGCTCCCTCTTCTCGCCCTCTCAATCACCTGCAGCCTTGAAGTACTGGGAGTCAGCTGGTGAGGAGAAAAAAAAGACTCTGGGCAAAGACATTAACTCTTTTCCCTTCTCTATGGAAGATGGAGTGATTTGAAATGTAGAGAGACAGTATTGAGACAAAGTCAGGGAAAGAACTGATAAAGACTATTGGAAGAAGGGACAGAGGAAGTGGACATTTTTGACCAGACTTCTCTGGTTATGAATTATAGGGAAATGGACTACTTTTTGTAATACCATAATGCTGTTTAGGGGAATGCGAATTCTAGCCAAAGGATTGTGTGTACTGATATACATGAAATTTCATTGAGAATTTTGAATAGAGTATGTCCCCGGCTCCTGGGAAAAAATAAGGAGGTCTCTATTTCTTTTGAGATAGAGACGATTTTAGAGATATAAGAGAATCCTTGTTTTATATTAGAAAAGCATTCTTAAAATGATAGCCCAAACTTGCAGAGGCCCATAAACAGCTTGAGAAACTGTTATATGAGTAGGACTGCACAGAATCTGCAAAATCCTGGGCGGTTGCAGATTTGTGATATTGAAAGCCACCAGTCCTTTTCTTGTGATGTGTGTCTCCTCTCCCAAAGTGCAGGATTGTGTTTAAATGGTTGTACACTGACTGAAAGTCATAGTTTTCTCTCTGTTTTGAGTGGGAAATTAAACAGTTTGTGGGGGTGCGGGGGAAAGGTGTTTGAAGTCGCCTTTTTTTTTTTCCCTCTTTCTTTTCTTAGTGTATGTTAATAAAATCTGTCTGTTTACTTTTAAGTTAAGCCTGTTTCAATTTTTTCTCCCAAAAATTCTATCTCCCTGTTGGTAAACAAAATTTGGTGAATGTGAAACCATCACATGTAGGGAGATATAACAGAGAGCAAACTGATAGTGATGAGGGAAATAGGAGAAACCAATCCACTGAAGTGCTCCTTCAGCTCGTCACATGACAAGGTTCAGTCTGGCTAGGTGTTTAGCAATGGCCACCAGAAGCAGCTATCTATCCTGCAGCTGCTGAAAGATTAGGTCAGTAGTGCTGCTATAGCATCATCCAGTAGACCACAGAGGAGATGGGGAAAAGAGAAAAACACTAGTGAAGAGAAGATCATTGTCATCAAAGAATTTTGGCTCTGAAATCAATCGTAGTCATCGGCTCTCTTGCCTCCACGACCCCACAGCTTCAGAGCTGTGCTTTCTCCAGCTCCTTTTTCACTGTGCTCCAGCAAAGAAAGCTGTTCTATAGCCAAGTGCTCACACGGGTAAAACAACGAGGTTGCTTCAAATCTTTTGGATTGACCCTGTTTGGAGCAGTGGGCTGAAACCGTGTCTCCTGCTTTCCCAGAGAATCAGACAGATCCTAGGATGCCCAAGATTAATTTTCTGTTTCTTTATTGTTAATTTTCTAGGTTTTATTTGAAATAAAAGAACAATTTAATTGAAATGGGAATGAAGCCAGACTCACACATATTTACACTAACCCCCCTTGTCCCCATCACTGTGATTTTTAAACGACCCAAAAAGCCTTATGATATTTGCAAGTAGAAAAGCAAGATGTGTTATGAACATAACTTGGGATCAAAGGTCATAACTGGGAAAAAAAACCTGAGATACGTACCTTATTACTGTCTAATTGCTAGTTCTATTGGAAGAAATCATCTTGTGTGTTTTTTATTACTTTCTGTTGCTTTGCAAGAGAACTCACATTGTACCTTATGTTATCATTACTTAGTCAACAGTACCTAAGATTTCTTGCATAATCTAAATAATCTAATCAAAGGAGGAAGGAACTACTATTTGCAATTCAACAGCTCTGAATGTTCTTTTGCAGGGCAACAGAAAAGCAATTTTTGGCCTGAGGTCTTTCTTCCATAAATGTCAACCTCTACTGTCCAACTGAGGAGAATGGTTTTTTAGCAACAGTTTCAAACATCTTTTCACAGTGAAACTGTTTACTCAATTTATGTGTAAGAAATTGAGCCTTTCCCCTTCAGTAAACCTGTGCTTTCACTCATGGTCTCCGTTTCTGTTTTATCATATTGACTATTGTTGAATAGTTCTTTAATTTGCTCAATATTCCTGATTGCACCTAGCAAATACCCAGGTCTAAATTATAAAAGAGAAAGAACACTTATCCTCACCTTTGGAACTTCAGCAACACTCTCTGTTTTTATTTTGCATCTCAGATTAATTTCTGGCATTTCTTCAAGCTTCTACTTTTTATTAAATGTCTGCTTCATGAATAGATTTTGTTACCACAAAAAAAGCTGTATATGGGAGCTTTGTACCTGGACTACAGCTGTCTTATCAACATTAGAATCATAATCGATATTATGTAATACCATTGTTAGTTTTATTTACTATACTTCTACCTTTATGTGCTTTAGTTCATAAACCCTCTAAGCCCAATGCTTGTCTACCAAATTATCTATATACTAATTTACATTGTGCATTAAATAGTGCATTCATGGTTTCTTTTCACTTGCATTGCCCCTAGCAGAAAAGGCCTTTTTTGGTCCAGAAATGGTCTTTATTCATATCAAGGATTTTTGTGTGAATCTTTCACTCACGTTGCAAGTATTTTCTTTCAGACATCCAGAAGTATTATTGTGATATCATTTTGCTGATATGAAGAGGGCAGTATAATATTTTGTTTCCTTAACCTAAGACTCAAACATGTACCTGCAATTAACAGTCATTACTTAGTTCTCTCATTCCTTCACTTCCTTCCTTTAAAAATTCAGCTTGTGGTCAGTTGTTCTCCTGAGTCCACAGTGTACTTTAGAAATTTATTTCACCACTTCCTTTATAGAACCAAATGAGGTTTGTGAATATCACGGTTAAATTATTGTGTATTTATTTCTTTATTTGCTGTGGTGCGGTGCTTCTCTCCTGGCTAGCTCAAGCACTGATGCCACAATAAAGGTACAATCCTGTATTCTGGAATACAGCCTCGATCCTGTGGGTCCTTGCCTCAGCAGAAGCGTGAACAATATGAGAAATAAAGGGATGGAACTCCAGTGGGGAACTTCAACTGGGTTTTATTGAATCTATTCTCACTCAGGAGTCAGCCCGCCAAAGCCCACTGAACTCGAAGGGTTTCAGCTTAAATATGGGGGTGGGGGAGTAGGGAGGATTCAACCTGGAACCAATCTAGAATGGGAAGGGAGTGACCCCAAACCTAAATGACAACCCATAGAACAAATCAAGGAATAAAGGGGGAAGGAGAACCAGGACCCTGCCAATCATTGGGATTCCTCACCAGAATTTTCTAGACTTCAGGGTGAGGCCTCAAAGTGACAGACAGGACCCGGGTGTCATATAAACAATGATTGATTAGTAACAGTATCTGGGGTAAACCATAATGGGCTAAAACACGGAGTATATGAGAAAAACCATTGGGAAACGGTATAAAACAAACAGATGCATATAGAAAACAGGTAAAACCCCAAAACACACCACTACATTTATTCTTTTTCCTATCTCTTCATTTTAACATTTCACTGCCTTACATAATTTTCCACCTCTGTATCATTTTATGTAGTGGTTCATTCTATCTCTCTGGTAGCACTCTCCCTTTAGAGCAAAGACTCCTCTCAGGCATCTCTACAACATCATTAGGATTATTTTGTCTTTGGTGATTACATTTGCCATTCCAGCTTTTTTATGTTTTCTTACAATGTAGAAAGCACTTTATACTAATTCTTGTGTTCTCTTCCGCATCCATAGATAGAAAATACACACACACTTCTTATGAAACCATCCTGCATTTTTCAATAGCAAACTTAAATAGCTCCAGTGTTTCTCTCCATTTTAGAAAGTGAGTAGGATGACAGTTTGGCAAGCCAAGACCTCCCGTAGTTTTAATCTACAATTCCCTGTTAGATCATGCAGACATTAGTCATGGAGCAAAACTTGAAGGAGACTCCTGCTTCTTTGGATGCATATCTTGATTTCAAAATAGTGGGTTGCCATTAAGACAGTCATATCCCACCACACTTCTCTGTGAGAGATTCAGTTCTCTAATCCCTAACTCTAACATTAAGTAGCTTAGTCCCAGAAGTACGTAGTAAAACATGAATTTTATATCATCCCACCTACTGGAATATACTGTCCTCAGTAAATTCCTCCTTTCACTTCCCATTGACCAGCATTTATGGATTTCTATTCAGGCTGCAGTTTTTTGCGAATTTCCCTTTCAGAGAAATACCTCTTTAAAGGCACCCCACAGGTACTTTTTGCAGAAAAGCACATTTCAGTCAAGTATCACAACACTTCTGTGTGTTTACCCCACCATGCCATAATTTTTATCCAGACACAAGCTCTCTGGAAGAGAGAAAGTCTAACATTTTCCTTCCTGTAGAGAATATTATGAATACACGTCAAAGGGTCACATATCATAAAATATTCTCATTGTCTGTACTACATAAACCCACTGCATCTGTATAATACTGAAACATCATAGTGTGAGTTCTTAAGGAGATAAATTATGTCAAACTTTATGTTTTCCTTGAGAAAAGAAATGATGTTACATCTCTCTTTGCCTAAGGGAATTTGGGATAAACCAGAGAAATGAAGAGAAGGATTGATGAATTTAGTGATAAGAGAATGCAAAATGTTTACTACTTTTTTATTTATTTATATTATTATTGTTATTGTCATTTATTATCATTATTATTTATTTGCTTATTTATTTAAAATTATTTGACTCAACATGTATATTTTTGATAGGATGGTTCAGTCTTCAAAGAAGCATTTTCACTTACTGATTCCTCTAAGGCTATTCATTTATTTAAGTTAAAATGAGAACAGCTCAAAATATTTCTATCATCTAAGTAACTGTAAAAGGAGGAGAGAACATTGCACTTTCACAAGGATTAACTACCAGTTGTCCAGTAATATTTATTTGCTTTTCTTCAGGGAATCTTTAAAATTGACCCTTCTTTCATAAAACAAAATAATAGATATGAGAAATAAGTTTTATGATGGCATCACAATAGTGCATTCAATATTCTATGAACTTTTTTTTTTTTTCTTGTAATGTAATAATTCCATCAATTTATATATTATCAGGGAACAGGATCCACTAGATTTGGAGGGAAAAGAAAAATGATAACTACTGGAGTATGTACTTGTGAATCAAGCTGCACAATATACATTTGTAAATATAATTTTTGATACAGCTGTATACACATAAAAAGCATCTGATATATTTGAGAGTATAGCTCAAGGCTACATGGCAAATGCAGTTTTTGGCAAAGTACTAAATGAAAGGCTAACAACATGTGGTGTAGCATAAGGTGAGAAAACTTTGGTCTGAAATACATACTGCAATTTAATATATGTGACAATTCTTTCAAGAACAAGGACAATGGCCAGCTCTAGAACCTCAATCTTTACAGCACCTGTACATCAGTGTTATGTACAGAGATACTGACACACTTCCTTTTATGCTCAAGAGAAAATAAACATAATATCCTATACATAGCAAAGCAGAACATCAGTGAAGATTGCCTTTTTACAGACAACTGTAGCAAGGAAAGTCTGTCATGTGTAATGAAACTTTTGTATTGATAATCAAGCACTGAAGACTTCTGGATAAGTGAGTCTAAACAGTACACAAAAGTGATGTGAGAGGACAGCCTTGTGTTTTTTGTGGTTTAACCATTCTCTACATGGGCAATTGTAATACTGTTAAACTTCCTCTACCATCCTGATCAAATTAAGTGGCAGAAAACAATGGACAATATCTGTTTTTCTGAGGACCAGGAACAAGTAATCATTCTGCACTCATTCTTTCCAACATTAAAGAACTGAGTCAATCATGATAGATTACTTCAGCCATCAAAATTCTCTAAATTTTTCAGACTTTCTGTCTGAAACAAAGGATTTGGTTGAAGTATGAAGTCCTACTTAATACCGCATAGGAAATAAGGCTGAAATTTTATTTGTGAAAGTCTAGTGTGGAGACACCAGCTTGTGTATAGCACCAGCACACAGACATTAAAATGTGCAGAAACTTATTTTTACAAATGCACTGGTTACAAATTACTGCATTTTTGAAATTAGAAACTAGTTAGAATAGTTGCCCATTACCCTGTCCTGGGCATTGTGCTACTACACCAAATCTTGCTCTATGTCTTCTCCTTCCTACCACACCATGGTCTGAAATCTGATTTGAGCCAGATCCACCCAAAAATATTTAGCTTTTATTATGTCATTTTTTGCCAGAGTCACCTCAGTTTCAGATAGTATCTTCTCTAAAGCTCTTACCAAAATTCTCTGGTAAGGGAACATACCTGATACCCAAGGCACCTTTCAACTACTACCAATACGTTAAGGAAATTAATTCAGAAATGTTTATTTGTACCACAAGGCATAATACCACAGAAAAATGTCCCTGAAGGACACAGGTATGGCTCCTACGTTATGGAACATACACTTAGAAACATCCCTCTGAAACACCAGAAATAATTGCTTACATTATCAAGTGCAAAAATCTAGACATTTTAGATAATTTACATCTGAAAAAAAGCCTAAACTTTAGGAAACAGTGTCAGAGATTTTTTTTCTCAATATAAAAGTAGTTAATTTGAAGCTTCACAGAAAAATACTTAAAGTAAAAACCTTGGAAGCTGTTTTAAAAATCAATTTTTGTATTTAGCTCATAAAGATGGAAATTTAAAATCTTTTTTACTCTTATTAAAAAAGCTTAAAGTAAGCCAAAGTAATGATTTCCACAACATGTTGCTTATAAACCTATGGAGAAAGGCTTTCAAATAAAAGTTGTTAGACTTGTGAATTTACCTGTTATCCTGTAATTCTGACTAGAGTTATGGTTCAGCACTTATACTAATTGTAAGTATTGCACCAAGTATATAAATTATTTTACTTCATAAACCTGGTCGGTTTTTTCTGCATATATGTTATAATTCCATGAAAAGGATATTTTGTAGTAAAATTAAAAAGTATATATTCTCCTTAAAAGGACCAGTATAGCAACTACAAAAGGTTAAAGGCCCATCATAAAACATCCTCTTTATAATATTTGGGATCTAAGTTCCAGTTGGCAGAAGTGAAACTAAAGGCAATTAACACATCTTAAATGCTGCACCCAAAAACCTTTACCTCTGCAATTATTCACAGAAGTCAATAATGTTAGAGAGTACATCAGGATGAGTAAAGGTTCATAGTCTGCCCTGCATAAGAAGGTGATTGTCCCCTCTTAAGGAATATGAATGACCCATTTAATTAATCCTAGTTGTACAATGAGGAAGTGGTGGTGTTATATACTAGCAAAACATTTATGTTCAGGTCAGGATCGAGACCCAGTGGCTTGGCACTTAATAATACATCTCTCTCCAGATTTTGCTGAGCACAAAAACATATAAAGATCTGTATTGCTCTTGCTGAGCAGGTACTTCCTTGTGGTAAGAAACACAGAGGAGTTTTCTGTGCAAAAGCATGTCTCCAGCACAAAGTGGCTGAAGTGTGTGATTCCAGCACAGAGAACATTCAGTTCCAGATTCAGGTGATAAGTATCCCCCCCCCTTCATTAAATTATCCAGGACGAAATACGAGCCTGATTTCATAATCATAATTCAATTAATTAATGAAAAAATGTTTACTCAGTCCTTTTTAATTAATTTTTGTGTTAGTAAAGTGAAGATATTTTCTGCCCCTGAACTTTCTTGTACATTGCTACTGCAGCTCATTCTTCTAATGCTTTCCTAAGCATAGATTATGCTTCTTGTTAGTGTTAACTTCCTGTGATAACAAGAAAAAATTATGAATACATAGACAAGAGGTGGAGAACAAGTGGTGTCAGTAGACAAGAGTAATATATGCTGGAATGAATGTAACATTTACATTCCTCACAATAGCATGAAACACTCAAGAGTATCATGCTGTCTATGCTTTAGGACACAATGAATCAAATAACTTTCAGGCTCACTACAGAAAGACAAGGTTTACTAAGCTGTCCCAGTCAAGCTGGCACATGAATGTTTCTGGACTGAAAAGCAACTTTTAGTGCAGCAAATATGAGGTGTAGTCTCCTTAATCCAGTCAAAATGTAATACAGAAATCATTTACCCAAACATGGTTTTGCAATTGTGGTCTAAAAAGCTTTCAAAACTTCACAGAATTACATACACTAAGAAGGTCAAAACATGAAATTGCTTCCTAGAGAAAAACTGATATAAAAAAAATTTCTGTCCTTAAGAATTCCTTTGTTTAATCCATTTCTATTTCTGTCACCAAAGAGAAAGAGTTGCAGAGACTCCAAATCAGCAGTGTTTAGAAATATGAATCCATCTTAGGCACCTGCATTCCCATTGAAATCACTATGTGGTGTCACAAATTACACAATCGGCTGTAAAGCTTAACAAAATTAACTTGCTCATTTTGCTCAAATAAAATGAATGTTCAGTCCTACTCTTCTTAAAATCTCACTCCTAAATTTACTTCTCAATTAGAAGGACCTAGTGAGCAAGAAACAAGTTAAAGCAATCAAAGAAAAATTACTGAATTCCATTACTTTTTTATACTTGTAATCGCCCGTATCGCAAAGAGCTATTTCCCAAAGCTTTCATATATATCCTGGCAAATCTATCATCTCTTGTAGTCAAAGAATCATCAAATTACAGAAATGTTGATTATGAAACCCATGCAAATTCAAACAGAGATTGGGGTACACATAAGTTTCTCTCTATAAAAAATTTTACAATTTTAAACATCCCAAAGGGGACCATGTAGCATAAGACTTTTACACATCTAATGAAAAAAAGGAAAAAAAAACCTGCTCAAACCAATCAACCAACCACCCCAACCACACCTCAACAGAGCCAGCAAAACCCGTCAGGATACAGCCTATCATCAGCTGGCAACAATTTTCCAGATGACTGATGGTGAGGTGTCCTGTGTGCCAAAACTCTGTCCCCTACAAATCTGCTCCCTGTGCTAAACGGCCACTTTTGTCAGTTTCTTTCAGTTACTTTCCCCATAAGTGAATTTCAGCTGGCAACAAGGAAAAAAGTCTATTATTTTTTTTATGAAGCTGATGGCATCTTTAGTACAATTGCACACAGCTGCTGGGGAAAAGTGATGCTTTGCCAGCTGCATCCCATGATTTCTTGTTTCCCTCTTTTTGTGCATTGTTTCCTTTCCATTCTCTCTGCAATAAAAAGAAAAGAGAAATCACCAACATTGAATAGAGAAAACTTGTTCTCATTTTTTGCTTATGGGGTGGGAGAATGAGCCCATCACTGAGAAGGGATGGCTGCAGACACAGCTTTCACTAGAATAGCCTTTTTAGGAAAGAGAATGAAAATAAGGGACAGAAACTTTTTAGTATCAAGCCAGGTGAGGATAGTCAGGAGCTTATGGCACTGCAATATACTTCACAGGAAACTATATGCAATAGCAGCCAGTTTGCTGTTACTTTAGGATATATGTTTCATAAAGTAAAAACCTGAAATAATTTGGACATTGATGCAACCAGAAGAGAGACTCTGGACTACCTTTTGAACCTTTGAATAAAGAAAGAGAAGACTGCAATGGTAGTAATGGAGAGGGATAGTTACAATAACCTTGGTTAAATCAATGTTTCCTATAAAACCCTTCATAGAACACCTTTCCCTTTGCAAAATCACTTCTGGTTTCTTTTCTAAGTTTAGCTTCCCCAATCCAGTTCCCTGTGCCAGGTCTCCATCTTTGATAACGTCATTTCATATTTTCATTTGTTTATGAGGGAATAATATGTATCATTAGTTTTGTCCCTAATATTGTCCTCTTAGCAAAAGCAAACAATAGATTAAAAATAATAAAAAAGAAACCCACATTACTTTGAATTTGCTATAATAGGCCATGTGCACTCATGTTTTTATAAAGGGAGTTGAGAGGCTTCAGTGAGTAGACTACAGAATAGCAGTACTACATTTTTTTCTTAAGCCTAAAGATGTTTTTGCAAATGTACTCCAATGTAATGCAAATATACTCCAAACCACTATGAGCATGAAAGAAATTTAAAGTTCTTTCCTAATAGAATGCATGTATGATACTGCCATCTTGTTTCAAATCCATGAAGAACTGGTAGGCCTAGAAGCAGTGGAAAAAATGAAATTTGAAACCAAGAGATTTTTTCAAATCTCTTTATTTTCTTAATAAAGTTAATACACAGCCCAAGCTGCAGTACTTGACTTTCCATAACATTCAAATATCTATCTCACCCAAATTTAAATTTGTAATTTTGTACACCAAATATTTAAAGAACATCTCAAGAAGCATGTGGTTTATACTCATGAGAAGCATGGGGTTTTTACTCTGCTCTGTCAAAGAAACTCAGTGATCAGAAAATGTCTCTCAATCCCCCAGGTTTTAAAACCTCCAACTTTTTTTCTTTTGTTTGAGAAAAATTAAATTAAGCTTCTTCTTTCAGAGGCTTGTGCTATTTACTTCAGCAAGTACTGAAATTATTACAAGTATACAAATACTTGTAAGGATGTGTGAGTCAATGCAGGCAGCCAGAACAACTGCAAACCACAGCTGAAATGCAAAGAATACATATATTTCATTACCTCATTAACTGGAGGATCCTGAGGCAATACCTGTGTGAAGACAAAAAAATGGGAACACTGCAACTCTCAGGCTCAGTAATTTCTTCTCAGGAGCTCTTACAGTGCTGTGCTTTGGATTCAGAATAAGAATGGTATTGATAACACATTGCTGTCTTGCTAGGTTGTGTTTATCCTAAATCAAGAATTTTTCTTGTATTGTGCTCTGCCATTGAGGAGGTACACAATGGAAACTGACTAAGCACAGCTGGGACAGGTGACCTGAACTGACCAAAGGGATATTCCACACCACAGAAGGTCATGCTCTGTGTATAAACTGGGGGGAGTTAACCACAAAGGGCAGCTAGTCTGGGTTCAGGAAGGGAGGTCTGGCACCAGTCAGTGGCCGGTAAGTAATTGCATTGAACATCACTGTTTTCTTCACTTTTCATTATAATTTGCCATTATTATTTTACTTTATTTTTGATTATTAAACTGTTCTTATTTCAGCATACAAGTCTTATTCTGGTTCCCCTCCCCATTCCACCAGGGTAGCCGGAGAAGAAAGAGTAGGGTGAAGGGAACAGCTGCCTCGGGCTTCATCTCCATCTAAGCTTAAGGCAATTGCACATCTTTTCATACTTGGAAGCTGAAATTGATTGAGCTCTACCTCTGTAGAACAAGAAAGCTTGGAAGTGGGGCTTCCATATTGGTCTTTTGCACCAATATATGTGCATAATCACCCAGGTGTGCACAGACACATACAAAAAGAGTCCTAGTGGGGCATCTGATATCATGCAAGTAGATTTCACATTTCATTAAACACAGAAGAGGGACATACTAAACTTTGCATTTACATACAGTTTTGGTTTTCTTTTTAGTAAGTCAGAAGTACACAGTCATTTTCATATATGGAATATTTTAAAAAGTGACAAAATTATTCCCTTTGGCATACTCAGAAAATATAAACATGATTATATGCAAAAGAATGTCGTCTTCTATTATCCTCCCATGTAGTTCCCAAAAGGAGCATATTTAATTACTTGAATGAACCATTATGTAACTGAAGAAATCCTGTGATTGTACTTAAGCATGATTTCCCTTTAAAATACTCTGTTTTAGTTGCTTTGAAGCTGAATTCTGACATTCTTCTCTTGTATAATTTTCAGGAATCTAGTAGATTTGCTCAAAAACCTATTAATGTCTTTAACCAAAGGCTTCTTCACAGTCTGCTAAAGCTTTGAGAAGTTTTCATGACAAGACATATCTATTTCAGGGAAATACAGAAAGAATATGTTCAAACAGGAAACAACAGCTAGCCTAGGAGAAAATTGATTTTTAATATCCATAATTCACAGACAGAGATTTTGTTATGCAGTGACTGCAGGAAAGGCTTACATGGATGTTAAATCATTGTAATAGTTGCACATACAACTGTTCCAAGAGATACAAAAGGTGGTTGCAAGTCTCTAGTCTAAACAGCTGCCACTTTGACATCCTCATTCACTCTCCTCCATGGGATTTAAAAGATGATGGTAGA
Source organism: Sterrhoptilus dennistouni (assembly GCA_013397095.1). NCBI lineage: Eukaryota > Metazoa > Chordata > Aves > Passeriformes > Zosteropidae > Sterrhoptilus > Sterrhoptilus dennistouni. Next base: position 87,780 of record VWZU01015499.1, read on the forward strand.
ATAATCAGTCACTTCCTCTCGATATAAAAATTGTGGCTAACAAAGGCTGACTAGTGCCTCCTGGAATATGGTCAGTATTTTCATAGCATGAAAAAAGATTTTCTACAACACTTGTAAATGATATATCCTCATACTGCCTGAAAAATAACCAATCATAAATGGTGATGCTCCTTCTATCTCTGAATGCCCATCATCTATGCTACATCTGCCATACCACAATCCAAAGGTTGCCAGGCTGGCAGGTGACAGACTGGAATGCAACTGGTTGGAAAAACCCCTTCCCTCAAAGCTTATTTCTGACGTATCACACCATTGCTTTTACCTTTTTCTAAATTTGAAATGGAAATTAATATCCTTCTTTATAGTATTCTTAAGGCAGAATCCCACTAAGTGTGATGAAAATAAGACCCATGAAATATAAACTTAAACCATCTCTATTCGGTCTTGATCAATTGTTCTCTTTTCAACTTCCCCGCTTGGTAAGGACCATGCACCTAGCCCCTATCTCCTAGGTTTCTTCCTGTTAATATTCATTCCAGGATTTTTTTTTACCAGAGCAGGAAAACAAAGGTGCAAAATGCCATGGAAATTGATAACCCTATAGAATAGCTTTTTATTAATAGTTTTTTTTTTCCTCTTTTTTCCTCTATTAATAGATTTTTTTTCCTCTTTTTTTTTTTTTCCCCAGAAAATCATGGCCCTCCAAGTCTCTCCAGTGGGTAGGGAAAAGGAAAACGTAGCCACAGTAGTGACCAGGAATTGATGACAGCCATTAGGCCAGCATAAGTCAGAAACAGTGATATTATCTCCAGGGGAATGTACCATCTTGTGAAAGTAGATACAGTCACACACATGGAGTTACAGGATGGATATTATCATATTAGCAAAATTGCAGCCATCTGCTCCTGATTCTTCATGTTCTTGTGCCAGTCTAAGTGCCAGAGCTGGGGAGCCTGGCTTGTAACAGCAGCAGTTTGAGGGGGACTTTCTATCAGGCCTTGCTGGAAGACCTATGCCAGGTGCAGTGCTCTCTGCCCCTTTAGAAGAGCTATGCATCTCTTCCTATACACCGTAAAGTTATTTTTGATGCAAGAACAGTTTGCATTTAATATTTATATTTTTAAATATTGCTTTTTTAAATTTATAATCTTAAATAACACAATAACCACATTCTTCAAGGTCCCTTTAGACCAGAGATTTACTTTTTATAATTGAAACAAAGCATCTAATTTTTAAATTCTCCCTTTGCCCCCTTCTTTACAAAAAAATCCTTAAATTCCCTAATAAATCACCTGCCGTTGCAAAAGCTCCACTGACTGTGGCTTGATTGTTCCTGTTCTCATTTTGTAATTTTTTTTCTTCCCTTGCTTAATGGAGGATGGAAGACTTAATTATTTGAATTAAATTTTATATTCAAGCCTGATATAATTTTATCACTGTCACAGGAGCTCAGGCTAATGTTTAAAGGACTCCTTATAGCCTTATTATGTACTGAATTGTGAAACACATCAATATTTGCACACATCCGTCTCCTTTGAAGAAAAGGAATGCTGCAGGCCTTCCTGCTCACAGGTTATTCACTATTACAAAAATTGCTGTTTTGGCATGTCAATTTATATTTTTTCTGTAGAATGAGAAATATAAAAATCTAAGATTGTGGTCTGAAACTATGTCATAAGACCAACTGCTATTTGATAGTAATTTGTTAATGCTTGGTCTCATACCTCCAAAGCTACTACTTCTCTGCCTCAGAACCCATTCCCAGCTGCGTGACAAGTGACCTCTAGTTCCAGTATATCTTCCTCTTTCAAACGGAGTAAGATTGCTTGGAGAAACATCATTCTTTCAACAACACTCCTGCTTGATTAAAAAGTAGGAAATGTTAGGCGTCATGACAGGTTTCCTGTCACTTTTGAATTTTGTCTCCTTTAGCCTGAAATTCAGAACTCCATTTTTGACCTCTGCTGCATATCCACTGCCACTACCAACTCTGGACTTTTGGCAGCCCTTATCTGCACTTAATGACAGTACAGTGATCTTCACCTTATCTACTGTGATAACTGCTTTATGGAATCCAGGAACGGTATCTCATCACTGAATTTCTCACTTGATCCTTCCTTTTGATGCATCTTCTGTTTTATTTCTCCTGGACTGAATGGCAAAATGGCTGTGCAGCACTCAGCTTTAGCTGTTTTATTCAAATGTTGGAATGTAGCTTCATTATATTCATTTTCCCACCCTGCAGGATAGGAGGGTTCTTTATTGCAGCATTCTGTCACCCTATTCCTCTCCATTCCTGCTGTGCCTTTTCTCTATAGTCTCTGATGAGTTGATACATGTTGCAGCAGCCCTCTTGTTAGGGAGTAGAAATGAGCCCAGGCACAGACTTCTTGTTTATCCCAGCTTGAAAAGGGTCCTGGTTTATTCCTCCTTGGAACCTTCGCCTTCCTGGCTCCAACTATTCACCGACTCTGGCTGCAGCAAGCTCCTGCTGTAGGTTTCCCTTGCAGCCTCTGACTGCTGGTTATTTCCTGCTGAACTGTGACTGCATGTATCAGTTTGCAGACTCCGAATGCAGGCTTTTACCCGGCTAGACTGTGGCTGCATGTTCCAACAACAGGCTCTGACTGCAGACCCAGACTGGCCTCACACAGAAATTTTTTTCTTTTTTTTTTTTTCTTTCTTTCTTT
>VWZU01015499.1:90569-183786 GCA_013397095.1 Sterrhoptilus dennistouni
TTCTTTCTTTCTTTCTTTCTTTCTTTCTTTCTTTCTTTCTTTCTTTCTTTCTTTCTTTCTTTTCTTTCTTTCTTTTGTTTTCCTTCTTTTCCTTCTTTTCCTTCTTTCTCTCTCTCTCTCTCTCACTTATCAGGGGCAAGGTCACCTGTATTCCCTTCTCCCACAGATACATAGTCCATGACTCAATGATTACCTTACAACATTTCCTGGCACTTTATTTTCATAGATAATATTTATTTTTTTTACTAAGACAACAATTGAAGGAAAAAAGAAGGATTAGACAAACTGATGCTGTTAGACAACATTTGAGTTTCAATAGATTTCAAAATAAAATGTATTGTTGTGAAATTATGTGACAATATTACAATTATTGACAAAGCCATGTTACTCTTTACTAAAACTGCAAGATGACTCCAAGAAATAATTGCTATCTGTTCTGTATTCGCCAATGGAGTTTGCTGAGTATGTTGCTCCTGATGAGCATCACGCATGGGTACGAGATGCATCAAGAACACTGAGAGGCATCTATATCTCTAAAGCACACCTGATCAGAGCTCCCCTGTGCCTATGGCAACATTGACAAGAATTCGTAAGATGCAACAAAAATCAGATTTTAGAAAACACATACAATTACGTATTCTAACTTTGTGTCCAGAAAACATTACAGCAAATACACAGTAGGTCTGTATTTATTAGACAGATGGTCTAATGGACAAATTGACATACGAGGTTATTTGTATTGTTATTTTAAAGACCTCAGAGGATAATTTCTACATATCCACAAAGTATTCATTGATGGAATATACATTTTCATTAATTCATTTAGGAAAAATGCATATTGTTCATCATCTAAATACTCTATAGCTAAAATTAGATGGTAAATTTTTAAAAGCCATACTTTTTTTAAAACCGTTAGTTGTGACTACATAGAAAAAGGAGGCAATATTCATTACACTAGTTATATAAATCAGAGATTTATATATTCAAGCATCTTAATATTCACATTTCTTTCCCAGAATTTTTAATGCCTAATATAATAAGTATCTGAAAAATTACTTCTTGCTTATGTAGATGGTAAGGTCTGTTCCTCAAGGACCTAAAACGGAATTATTCAGTGCTCTCTGACAACACTCAAGACAAATTAAATAAAATCAAAATTAATCCTGATGACTTTCCCCTTATATTCACACTTTAAAATAATAAGCCCTAACAAAAGGGCATTATCATCTCATATGGCCCAATTAGGGAAACTAAAGGCTTGAGGCCATATTATTTTCTATGGCAATTTCACACTGAACTACATTGTAATGATCTGTCAGAAGTCTGGCTATATTCCCAGCCTTAAAATTAATGCACAGGGATTTGATAGCCTGAGAACAAAAAAAGGACTTTGGTGAAAAAAAAAAAAAAAGGTGTTTCAGAAATAGTTAATAGCAAAATTGTGAAGGAGGGTTGTCACATTTAGCACACAGAATAATAGGACACACAATGTGCCCTATTTTCTTACAAGTTAAGTTTAGCAACAGATTACATATAAGGAAGTCCAGACATTTCCAAGGTGACAGCTCACCAGTAATCACCTGGGATTAAACTAGAAATATTTTGTTCTGATATTATTTATAGTACTTTTAAAAAATCTTTATCTGTACTGGAATTTTATCCAGTTCATTACTTATGAAAAATTACAAATTTTACATAGGATAAGTGCAGAAGAACAGTTTAGTGTTTCAAATCTTATCTATAGAAAGATATCTGTTACTGGCATTAATCAATCAAAGCACAGTATTACAAGGCTTTGCCAACTACATACTCATCTTCATAACACTTATATACTTGAATTTCAAGTCGTTTGGTTGATCTAACGTTTTCTAAATATTTATCTATAGAAACCATAAGGTAAGAGGCACATACAACTTCCTCTTTTTATGCTTTAGACAGTTTGAATGATACGGCCAACTGTCGGGCATGCTTTGAAATATTTTTTTTCCATAACTTTTAATCATAGATGAAAAAGATATGACCATTTGCTCATGTCACTCTATTCACATATTTTACCATTTGTGGTAAAAGGCATATATAACTTTAATTTTAGAGAATTTGCAATGAAGAAGTGAATCTAAACTGGCATCATAAAACCTTGCCACAGAAATATCAGACATGCTCATAATGTATGTGCAACAAATGAATGCTATAAGACAAAAAACCTGAAACAATGAAGTGCAAATGGTGTTTTTTTAGATATTATACTTAAAAGGGTAAAATAAATGTTGCCTTTAATAGTGATTCTTTTTTTTTTTCTTACATGTTTATATCTTAAAATCTTCATCATCTTCATCATGTGGTGAATGCTGACAGCATATTCTATTATTTGTCACTTATCCTGATACAGCATCTTCATGATATTAAGTACCATATAAAATCATAAGTACATTTTCCTCCACGGAGTCTACAACATAGAAAGGCAAAGCAAAAATGAAGAGTGAAGGATGCATCACAAAATAACGCTAAATTTGCTCCGTTTTATCTCTAACATATATGATTACAGAGGTTACAATTTTTCCAGAATTGGGATGTCGAAATTTTGTGTATCTGAGCAAACAAATTGTCAGTATGGAATTAAAATACTCTTAACTCAAAACTGCTATCCGCATCATTAAGGAAACCAATAGGCTAATAAGAAATTTGAATTCTGTGATTTGTGTTTTACCCTTGCTAAAATTGTAAAATGGAGAACAGTCACAAATTTCTCTTGATAGAATCAATTTATAGCATTTTATATCTCATACCAAAACTTCAACAAAGCAGTAAAAGCTGTTTAAGGAACTGTAGCAATCTGATACAGAGAAACAGTTAAAAGAAACTGTTATTTAATTAGTGTTAAAATAATTAAATCAAATTAAAATATAGATTGAGTTTATAAATAAAGTTTCTCTTTTATTTTTTTAAGCAACAGTGGCAAATGTTCTAAATGTATCAAGTTAGAAGCTGAGGGCGCAAGCTACTCAAGGACAGCTTCATGTTAATAAAAAGATATATATGCCTGATGGCATTTTTTATCTTTCCAGGACATATATTAGACGAAAAAGTTATTCCCCAATGCACATACAAATCAGGAAAAAACTAATTTATAGATCATTCCTTAAACTATCTAAATGACTGTGAAGATAAAAAATAGAAATCATGTTTAATTCCTCCTTCACTATTATGCCTTAAAAGTTTAATTCGACATTCGTTTTCTACAATTTTGTGACTATTAACAGTAGCACAAAGAGTAGTGCTAGTAATAGCACTAGCAGAAATAGCAACCTTCCAGTCCTGTTCACATACTAGGATTTTAACGGTTTGCACTTTATATATACAATGTCAGATGACTCCTGTGCCTTAAATCTACATGTGCTATATAGTCCTTTGTCAACTGCTCTGTAAGGAACCAGATCTTCTCCAGGCTGATCATAGTTAATTTGTAAATAATATTACAAGCACATCTTCTGTACACATTTAAGAATTCATTTTGTTTGTGTTTTAAAATGCACTTCTATTATACTGCTCTAACTTAGCAATGGGCTGAGGAGAATATGACAAGACAGTCCTTCCATCCACCATGCAACACTGGCTTACCACTAATTAAGAACTAATCTATATAGTACAAACTCTACAGTCAAACCTCGTGTCTTGAGAAATAGACACATCTTGCCAGGCTTTGCCTTTCTTTAGTAAGTGATTTGCATACAAAAACATAGCAGTAAACTCTGAAATTGGCTGCTCTTACTGAACATTGCATATAATGAAATAAATTGATGGGTGAACACCTATCAGAGTTGATACATTTAAAAAATGTATGGCCAAAATCTACATAAGACATCTTAAACACTAAAGATCCCAAAAACGGAAAGAGGAGAAGGCTGCTTTGAATACTAATTTAATGAAAAACAGAGACTAAAATTACTTTAAAATAATAATCTCACAGATTGCCTGTAGCTATCTTCATCATCTCATGAGATCCATAAAGGGCAACCTTTGTTTAATAGCAATGTCTGACATTTATTGCTTTGCCTCAGATAGACAGTGTCCCTTTTAATTTATGAAGTCATAAGAGCACCATATCTCTTTTAGTGAAAACAATGTATGGTAACTGGGTTTGTTTTTCAAAAATCAAAATAATATTTAAGCCATACAAAAGTAGCTGCACAGCAGCCGTCACAGGGAATTTTCATGTAATAAAAACACATTTGGTATAACATATAATTTGACAAGAATAAAGTACTCTGCAAAATAAATCCACATGATAAAAGAATGTAATCTAAGTTTTCATAAAGGCAAAAACCCAATTGCTGTATTGATTCTACTGGTGCTTTTTAGAGTCAGTTGTATCAAAGCTATGGAACTCCAGATGGACTCTCATCAGATAGTTCTTTACATGAGTTTCCATCAGAGAATTTTTTCGAAGCAATATTTCATCTAGTGTTTATATATGATTTTGAAAGTTCCATGCGTTCAAAAGTTATAAGCAGGTTTATAACTGCCTTAAAAGTCATAAGATTTTATAAAATAGTAACTTTTCCATTTGATTTACTCTATGATTTCTGCATTCTTAGGGTTTATTGAAATATTGTTTTCAATATTTCCAGGGAAGGAATCTTTTCTCCAAATTAATTTATATTTTGGGATTTCTAAATAGTCTCATTCTCACATTAAATTATTAAGAAGTGGCAGTACCGAATGGATAGTAGCACCTGTTGAACCTCCAGCAGGGCATTAAAGCTTGTACAGAAATGTTAGCAGACATGGTCTTGATACTGCCATGAATGTCACACAGGAGGAATATCAGGCAGACCTAAATGTAAATGTGATCACAGGAGGCCCCACCTTGTATCTCACACTGTCTTCAGCAGCAGTCCTTGTTTCCTTGTTCTGCACAGCTTCTGCCTTTGGACGCCCCTGCTGCTAAAGGCATGGAAGAGGCTCCCAGTAACCTCGCCTTTCTCAGTAAGTTACCCTACATTATGTTAATAAGTGTATTTATTTTTACAAAATAGGGATTATTTTACATTGTTTCTTTCACAGCACCATTTCATTCACAGCCCACACTTTAGTTAATTGTGTAGGTTTAAGCCGATGTACTCGATGTAATTGTGCTAGGAATGTGAAGTGTCAAGTATTCTAGCTTAGAATTTTTGTCTTCCATTCTGGTCTTGTAATGATGTTTTGAAGAGAAACCACTGTGAATAAACATCAAGACCTTTTTCTATTTAGATTTGTTTCTCCAGAAGTCAGAAAGAAACTGAAATTAGCATGAATCATTTTTAGCAACAATTTCAAACTGTGCCATGTCTCATGCCAAAATATTTTTGTTCATCAGCCTCAGCAAGATCAGCACTGTAATGGGAACATTGCCTTTGGATTACCTTTACTTTGCTGTGAGCAGAGAGAGCACCAGTCTTTGCCCATGCAAGCCTGATAGCCACCTTCACCGTTTTGTCTTCTTTAAGCAATGCACAGAGGTGAATATAGCATGAAGTGGCTCTGGGAGTTGGGAGACAACTGCAGAAAATGCAAAAATTCACACGGACACAGACAGGCATCAAAGCATAATAGAGCTGTAGTATTTGGGTTCATTTCTGTGTATACATCACATAATGTATCTATGCATTTTTGACTAATGTTTTATTCTAATCTAAATGCTTTAAATCAGTCATAAAACTAGGTGCAGGTAGAATGCAGAACTAAACAGAACTAAAATTAAGAATGTAACTTTAGCTTAGTGACTAACTCCAAAAATACAAGTTCAAGAACAGAAAATATCACCTCTTTTTGTCTGATATTAATAAATGTAGAGAATGTTTTCATGCTTTTTACTCCATGTGAGTTGAAGGCCTCAGAATATACTTAGTCTACTTATCACTTCTGCAGATCACATTTATGGGTACAGTCAACAGAGTCATTTATCTTCTGATTTTTCCAAAATCACCATAATTCTTTCTGGCATATATATACCAATATTACCACACTGAATTACGAGCTGTCTCAAAACTTCTTTATTTAAATCTCTATGATATCTATACACCTGCTCATTGTCACACAGGTTACAGTATAACAATACCCTCCATGCATGGGATGGACTGCATGAGCACATCTCAGCCATTTGCTTTTCTTTGTTGTTAATCTCATGTATTTCACCAAACCTTTCATTTGGTTCCATACCTCCTCCTACCTCATCACGCCCTTAACCAACCAATCATTTGAATGAGCTAAATGTATTTCCTGGAAATATCTTTCAAATGTCCTCATATTTTCTGCCTCCTCTTTCTTTCAGGCTCAGTCATATTGCCTTGGAATACAACTTTCTAAAATACCCTGATATCTTTGGTATATATCCTTACTATGGCATTCATTACTGCAAAAGTATCCACTGTTTGTATCAGACATGAAAATGGATCACAATTCAAAATAAAAATGACTGCTATCAAGCTTTGGTAGGATTCACAGTATATTTACACTGATATAGCCTGAATTACCTAAAAGCATGTGAACCAGAGGTTTTGCTTGTTTGTTTTTCTTTTCATTTTTTTTTCATCCAGATGCTAACCTAGAGATGGGAGAAAGACTAAGACATGAACATGCGTTGTAACAGGCAACAGTCTGAAGATGCTGATCTTATACTGGGTGGTTGCAACATCATAAGCAATGAGATAAGATTAAAAAAAGCCACAACCAAACAAAAATTTAAAAAATGATGAAGCAATTATATATTAACTTTATATTTATTGTATGGATTAGTATTTAGATTTTCAGTTAAAATTTTAAAAAGCATCAGCAGAAGTGTGGATCCCTCTCTCCTGTCTAACATGCACACTTGCACACACCACTTTCCTGGCCAGTCTGGATGCTGGATTCCAGGCATGTGATATTTTAAGGAAAGAAACAGCTCTGTCATTATAGAGTGTTTCCTTCTCTTCTTCCTTGAAAAGGTCAGTAATGACAGGTCGTCCTGCAATTGCATAGTCTATTTCCCCTCTTGACCTTTTCAGAGGCAGAATCCATGCAAAACTTCTGAAATACCATGTAAGCTTGAAGAAAGGGTTAGAAATGGTTTGGAAGAAAGTGCTGGTTATCAAAGTCTTTCGAGTGAAACATCATTGTGAGACAAAGGCTATTATAAAAACCTTTTCAGTGAAGTTTACTCTCTTTTAATCCACAGTAGGTTTCCTTTTAAACATTTGAGTCACATTCTCAATACATGTAAATCATCACAGAAACAGTTAGAGCAGCAAGATTTGTTTCAATTTTCCTTTTTGGTTTTTTATATCCAATTATTTTGTACAACTAGAGATTTTCAATGCTATTTTTTAATGAATGTTAATGATAGGAGAGGAAGCAAGAACACCTCAACAGGAAGGAAATGGCATATCAGCATATGATTAACACAAGCAGCGTTAATGATAGAGTAGAAAATAAAAACTATAAATTAAATCTAGGAGGAGAGTTTTGAAGTTACTGTAACTTTAGACTTTGTCCGAAGGCAAGTAGTCATCCTGAGAATATTTAGAAATAAATAAAAAGGTCAGAAGTATGGAGAGAGAACTTATTGTTTGCCCTAATTCTTATAACGTATTCCTTAGTAGAGATGACAGAGAAGGATAGATTCAGATGAAAAGGAAAGGAATCAAGATGAAATGTGATGTTGCTACATAGCCACAGAGAACCCAACCTGTATTATTAGGCACATCACATGGCTTGTAAAGGCAAATATTCTTTTTTCCATCATGTACACAAGGAAAGAATAAGGAATAAGGAGCCCCAATTTCCTGCTTAACTCCTGCCCTTTTTATTAATTATAGAGTGGATTTTTTTTTCTGGGGTGGCAGGCAGGGCACAGAGAGAAATATTCCTAATTTGTAAAGGGATAATAGAATTTAAATCAGCTCCAGTGGTGAATATCACCCTCTGGTCAATAATGTCACCTATTTTGGCAAAGGCATCTAACTATTAGCATCCCAGACAAGATGTCATTTGTCTGATGGACTTATTTTTTTATATAAACTGGAAGGTACATGTTGGGCTAACAATATACAGATTAACTTGATAAAAATATAATTAAAATTAGTGTCATTGAGTCAGAAAAAAAAAAGTCAAAGTTAACTGGAAGTGGATGCAACAGAACTATCTAAATGTCAGCAATGTGCAGAGCAACATGATCAGTGGATCAAAATTGCATATAAAATTATTTCAGTATGCATGCAAAACTGGTGAGATTATAAACACTCCTAAAAGCAAGAGAGGAATAAGGAAGGCATTGATAAAAAGCTGCAAAGCAACATGAGGAGAGAACAAGAGGAGCTTGAGACTTTGGCCAAGTGCCAGAGGTCTGACATGAGTGGCATAAATTAAACCTGGTGGGATGAGTCCTGTGACTGGAGTGCCGTGATGAATGGTTATATGCTCTCCAGCTGATAGGCAGGGGAGAAGAGAGGGATAGGTGGCGCTGTAAGTAATAGAAGGGTTAGAGTATATGGAGCTCAAAGTTTACAATGGCGCAATTGAGACCCTCCGGATGAAGAATCAAGGGGCAAACAAATATTGCTGATATCATCATGGGAGTCTGATATAGACCTTCTGACCAGGATAATGGCACTGATGAATGATTGTTTGAAGGATTAAGGGATGATTCCAAGTCAACTACCCTTGTCCTTATGGGGGACTTTGGTTTGCCAGAAAAATTAAATGAAGGCATTATACTTGTACAATCCATCAGCTGGTGCAATCCAGGACAGAAGATTCCTAAGAAAGGTGGATGACAACTCTATGGAACAAGTCCTATGGGAGCTGACTTGGAAAGATTCCCATTTTGATCTACTTGTCAACAGAGGGGTCTCATGACAGAACTGGAGATTGGTAGCTGTCTTGACCACAAAGCAATCAAGTTTAAAATCTCTCCCAACAGGACGAGTGCCAGCAGAACCTCATCTCTGGACTTGAGAAGCTGTTCAGGCAATCAGTGAGTAAGGTCCTCCAGGAAAATGTTTTTGCACATGCTGGAGTCCATCAGTGCTGGTCACTTCTTAAGCATCACATCCCAAGGGCACAGAACTAGGCAATTCCCAAATGTCACAAGTCACGCAGGCAAGGCAGAAGGGCAGCTTGGATGAACAGGATCCTTCCCCTGGAAATAAGGAAAAAAAAAAAAGGTGTATGTCCAGTCAAAGCAAAGTCAGGTGACATGGGAAGAATACAGATATGCTGCTTGCCACTCTAGGGAGAAAATTTGTGCAGCCAAGGCTCAACTGGAGTTGAAGCTGGCCAGAATCGTAACAAGAGTTTTTTTTCAAATATATTGATGGCAATAGGCAGTTGGTCTGTTACAGAGGCCTCTGTAGAATGAGAAAGATCACCTCACAAACAGAATGGCCATTCTCTGATCTGTTCTCAGCTCCATAATAATAGAGTTGTTTCTTAACAAGGCATCCCTTAGCTAGTCCGAAATAATTACTTTAGCTTGAATCTATTTCTTCATATTGACAATAAAAGACTAGTCTAAAAGTTTAAACTTATAAATTTCATGTGCCTACATTCAGGTAAATAAGTCCCGTAGTAATTAATTTTGCTCATGCTTGAAGTGGGCCAAGCTACCTAGATCAGACAAGATCCTAAGTCTCTTATCTCTCTGGAGAGAGACTCACATGAGCAGTGTGTAGTCTGAGCTTGGTTCCTCAGAGAGTGACCTCAAGGATCAAATTCAAGACCATATTCTACTTTTCAGCAAAAAATAAAATGTTTGTCAGGCTATTTGAAATCTATATTATATGGATATTAAAAAAACCTTCTACATTACAACTTTTTGAAACAACTTGTTTATCCTTCATTTTAGTACAAAGAAAACTCAAGGCAACTTCTATTTATTTTTGTGAAGTTGTTTTCATTATTTAGCATAGTTTGCTTCATGGATCTTGATAGTCTGAATATAAAGAAGTAAAATAATCAGATCTCTAGAGACACTTATCATATGAGAGTTTATTGCATGCATTTATAACCTTTCAGTTGTCTCTTCTAAGGAAACAATGCACACTGCCTCAGATTATACTTATTTGTATTCTATAAATTTGTAAAGTATTTTATCTAATTCTTTTTGCAATACAATACTTTTATATATATTTTTCATGGTTTAGGAATGGCTTTCCCTAATTTAGTTCTCCCACCAAAACTGCACCAGTATTTGCTTCCCCCTCCCACCCCAGTTGGAAGCACAAAAGGCAAAGATCATGGGTTGAGACAAGAACAACTTACCGCAAACAGCAAAAAGATAAGAAAATGGACAGTACTAGCAACAATATTAATAAGAAAAGTGTACAAAAAGAGGGTGGTTAATATGCAAAATGCTCACCAAGCCTGGTACAATAAAAATCATTAATGGACAGACCCTCTGCCTGCCAAACACTCCCCTGACCAGAAAAGGATCACCCTTTTTTGTCAGGAGTCCTTTTTCCCTGTGCTGGCAATGACATAAAAGGTATCAAACAGCACAATGTCTTGGCCACGATCCCCCCACATCTGAACTTGGCCAGAACCAGGACATTAATACAATACTAATTTATTATATACTTTAATAACTTTACTGCGCTGAGATTTCTTCATTTATTCTACTATTGATAGCTATGCAATAATTCTCTGCATGTCATTTATTCAGCTTTGTGAGAGATCAGGAGGTAAGGGGATATAGGGATAAGGAGCAATACTGAGGGAAAGCAGAGAGTGATAAATTTACAAAGATCTCTTAATCATGGTTAAATATTCAGAGCCTCTGCCAGTTTCTCTGCATCGTGTGTCCTATACACCTCAAAAATTCACCTCACATGCAACTAGAAAATACTCCAATAAATATTTTTGGTTTTCTTTTCAGTATTAATGACATATCGTGCAACATGGAAAGGTCTGCTGAGAAACAATGCTGTAACTGTATAGCATAATAAAACAGTTTTGCCTTTAATAAAGAACTAGAATTTTTACTTTGCCCTCTTGGCTTTACAGTGTCTGATATGTTTAGCTTTATCTGTTAGTGGCAACTGTGGTCTGCTTGTAATCAGATAGATAGCAGCACATTAGGACTTAGAGCCACGTGGCTGATACAGAGAAAATATGATAACCCTAAAGACAGTGGCAGTGCTGCCACAGCATAGTGCTCTCCCTTTCTGAAGGGAAACATTACTCCATGGATGCAGGGGGTACTGCAGAGAGACTGCATCTGTCAGTATTCAATTCTCATTTCATGCTAGAATTAGTTTAGAAAGAAAAGAACAAGGCATAAGGCAAGATGGCTCATTTTCCTAGCCCGTGCTAGCTGTAATTTTTCTTTTTGGATGTTTGGTAGTTAAAACACTAATACTTAGATTCCACAGTGGCTCAGAAAAAACAGAGATTATAAGAAATGAGCTATTCCTAAAAGTAGTCTAATAATTAAACATTAGTTACAGTTTAACTCATGGGATAGATTAAACATGTTTTCATAGAATTTCAAATAAATAGATATCATCAGGAAAATGTCACTGAATACTTGCTTTCTGAGATTACAGGTTACCCTCCCCCCAAAAAAAGACTTTTTCTGACATATTTTATTAAAATAAGTACCACAGTGGAAGAAAATGTTTATAATATAGCACAACAATTAAAATACTGTCTTCCCTGTGCAATGCAATCAAAGCACATGGAAAACGTTCATTTGACACCTCATTTTATTTTGAATGAAGTTATTTGCTGTTAGAAACATTAGACAGAAGATTAAGACATTTTATAGTGGCTATCAGTCCTTATCAATTTTATATGGCAAGATGAATGAGGGGGTAAAATCTTCAAGACACATTAGCATTATGGAAATTGTGTGCAAAAACTGGACCTCTTGTAACAGACACCAAATTAAAGTTTGCCATTGCTCAATTCATACTGTCACACAGTCATTGCTTACAGCTCTCTCTTGTTTTCACTGTTTCAAAAACTAATTTATATTTAACTGACATCCTCTTTCCACTTTCTCCTAGCCACAATAAGCTCTAAAGAAAACCTACAAGAGCCAGAAAGGCAAGCTTACTGAGTGACACTTCAGCCTGAGAGTTGGATTTGTTTCAAAATCACAGTTCCAAAAAGCAAAGCCAATTTGATAGAGGCTAACCCTCTTCTGTGTCCCAGAACTCTATTCGTGATGCATGAATAAAAAGAGACCTCCACAGATTGTCTTAGACTCCTGCCCAGGAGAGGCAGACAGCGTCTCAGAGAAGCAATAAACACCTCATCCTCCCACTCACAGCTAAGTTGCCAAGACTTTAGTGAGTGGGGCACCACGCTGTTCTCTCACTTGCACCCTCTGAATCACTGTCTGAAGGACAATTCATCTCTTCCTTTGCCAGAGGCAGCCAAAAATTCTGAAGGGCAACCCCATAACCTGTGACAGGTGATGGGGCTGCCAGATGGGTGTCCAATAACCATCAAAGGAAAAAGAGACTCAGCTTGGGGAAGTTAGTTTGTTTTAATACTAATCAAATCAGAGAAGGATAATTAGAAATAAACCCAAATTTTAAAACACCTTCCTCACACTCCTCTGTTCCTCCTGGGCTCAATTTCACAGAAGTAAATTGTTTTTAAAAAATATAGACATTACTCAAAAGTAACCATTTTTCTCTCTTTTTCTTCCTTTCCTCCTCTCTTTCTCTCACATTTTTACTCTTTCTCTCCTCTCTCTCCTTTATTTTGTTTTCTTCATCCTCCTTTCAGTCTTTCCATCTGTCCTCCTATCTCCACTTTCAGGAAAATAGAGATTGCAGCAAAGGATTCAGGAATCTAGCACTGAGGTACAAAGAAAAAAGTCAAGTTATGGTAATTCTCTATCTCACTCTTACAAGTTATACATTATAATTTAATTTTTCATCACAGGATCAGAAAATATGTGGTTGCCTTACGTATGATTTTACAAAAGCAATAGTAAAAGATAGACAGGTACAATACAAATGTCAGCATTTCTATAACCTAGATAGTGGTAGATGAAATAAATCAACATAATATTCTTTTATATGTTCAGCATGGGAGAAATTCTCTTCCCAATTGAGATGTTTGTGATTGACAGTGTAAAATGTTTTGAGTTATCATTTAATAAAAATATGTATGAAATTCAGAAGAACTCTGGCTGAAGAAAACTTAGTTATCATGGTTTTGTTAATTAAACTGTTAATTAATCTAACTGTCTTTGGCCCAATCCTAGTACACATATATAGGCAGAACTAGAATTAACATGTATGGAAAATGTGATTGAACAATGAAAAAACATAGACTAAAGGAAACTTCAGTTCTCACAGGAGACAGGAAAATGATAACCTGAGGAAAGACTGCAGTTTACTCTGGAAGATGTATACTATGTCAGTTTATCATGGTAAATCAAGAGAGACCAGAGGGTGCTTTTGTGTAAAAATAACTATTTGCTATTGAAACCTGACAAAGAACTGGAATACCTGTAAAACTATTGATTTATGTTCTGCAGCATTCATACTACTAAAAAGATTACTTCTTTTCATAGAGAAAATACTAAACTTCTCTTTTAAAATCATGGAAATGGAAGGGTTATGCTCTTTGATGCACTTTTGCAGATAGGTATCTATCCTCAAGTTCCCATTCTGCCCAGCCAACTTGGCCGAGTTTCTTCATCTCAAGATGCCTTTAAAGATAGTTAAGGAACTTGGCAAAGCACATGGAGATGAAGGGCATAGAGAGCAAGAATAGTAGAGTCGACAAGACTCCTAACATAATTTCACTGATTTTATATAGATTCCCTCTAAAAGCAATTATAGAGTGACCTTTGGCAGTCTTGTGCTATGAAGCAGGTACTGAGATTGTAAAATAAGAAAACGATGGGAAAACCTCATGTGAGTGACACTGCCAGAAATGGTTAAAACTGAAGCAATCTCTTTTGCTACATTATTGGCTTCAGTCTCACACTTAGGATATGTTGCATAACCAGAACTGAAGACATTTCCGTGACAGTACCTAAGCATTGCATTACAGAACAAGGTCCCATTTTTTAGTTACACTCTCGTATTTCTGCCTCAGAAGGAGGCAGAGAAATACTTGTACATGTGCACTGTATAACTTTATAATTTGTGTTGTATCTGAGAGTCTAAAACCCACAGACTGAAACACTGCCCAATCCGTATTAACTCCTAAAGTTTTCACAACCCAGTGAAGAATAAGTCTACAGCATAAGGGTTCCCACATACCATGTTGTCTTAATTTCACTGTGCTAGTTTTGCACAAGGCTAAGGAACATTGTCATCGGGCCCATTTTTTATGGTACTTCAAGAAATCTCTAGGAGAATTGAAAGTGCATGAACAATTTAGCAAAACATTCAATTAATATCTACAGAATAGTTTCACTCAAATTAAAAGGCTACTAAAAATTTAATACACACTTAAGCATTTTTGCTTAAATGGGACGGAAAGTAAGCTTATACCTTGGAGATAAGCTCTGAGACACTTTGATTCCTTAACTAACACATTTGGAGTAGCAGGATATAAGAAGTGGCAAGCTCTTTTAACTTTCTTTTGGAAACAAGAAAAACATACAGCTTACTATTTGCATGGTAAAATTTTTAAAACTAATTTTATCTCTACATTCACAGAAAATTTACAAGCAGTACTGAGGGACCAGTGATTGCACCAGTAATTATTGCTCTATTATTGTTCAAATATAAGTCTGGTGTGTTCTGCTGTTTCAGAAAACGTAAGATAGGAAGAAATAATATTTGTTACATAATCTTTAACAGGCTCACTAAAACACTGCATATCTTTCCATTCCTATTGCAAATACAGTTATCCCTAGCCCAAACTGTTAATACAAGATGTAGCATTTTAATAATGCAAGTAGCTGCATATTTTGATTGATTATGAAAGAGTGTCTGAACTCAGAAAAAAATTAACAAATTATGTTCATACATCAAGATAAAACAGCCATCAGTGTCTCATTGCTCTTTATTTAGGGCTTAGGTTAGTTAATATTTACTCATTCTATTTATTTGTATGCAAGCTATAAAATAAAATCACAATTTAATGCATTAATGTAGTTATATCACAATGGGTGGTGAGCAGCTTGTGGAGATTAAATAACATGATTTATGCAGCAAAGCTTAGTTTAATTTGTTTGACAGCTGAGTTTTTGTACTTGTAATTGCAGATATTGCAAGTGGAGTTAACAATGTGCTTCAGTCCATATATATGAGACTTAAAACCAAAGTGCAGTTTCTAGTTCTTAGAATTCTGAAAATCGTGTTGGCTTTTTTTAGTCTTCATAAATAATATTACATATGGATGGAGTAATTAAGAGTTAATGCTACAGAAACAATCACATGCACTTCCTGGGATGGGTTCTTGTTTCATTTGGACAATTTGTATTAATATGGATTTGTGCCCAGTTTTAAGCCTGCATGATCTAGTCCCAATAAAAACTTTACAACTGATCTCATTAAAATAAGCAAAAAAAAAAAAAAATTGAATTGCACAGAAAATCACTACAGAGTGACTTTTCTTTTACTTTTTCTTTAGAAGACTTAAATGACTTCTTTTTACTTATTGCAGCTTTGTTAGAGACATATCTCAGGCTATAGGGAAACAATTGCCAATGGTTGAGCTTTCAGTGGGATAAATAAGGAATGCAGTGAGCTAAATGATGATTCTCACATCAGCAAGAACTTAATAATTTATCCTCATAGGAAGCTACTCTAGAGAGGATCCCAGCACAAATTTACAGGCATACAGTATGTGTGCTGAGGATCCTGAAGAAAAAGAAAAAAGAAGGTAGTAAGCTGAAGTGACAGTGGGGAAACAAAATGGGAAACGGATGCACAGATGTTGCATAGAAAGATATGAAAGTTCCAGGAAGAAGAAGCTACAAACTTGAGCTACATTTTGTAGGCACTGCAGAAGTTTCAATTAAGAAGTCACTGGTCACTAAAATCTTGCTCCTTTTTTCAGATGCCTATGCTTACAAAACTTACATATCTTGAAGATCTCTCCTTGAAAATCACCAATCAGTTAATGAAGGCAGGCAGGGACACAGTTATTCTTTTAAAAATTACCACTGTAATGGAACAAACATTGTTCTATTTAATGAAAAAAGCAGCTGCAGTGAATACCAATATGTAGTCCTCAGTCAAAGGTTAGATAGCATGTAGCTTTAGCCTTTTTTGTTAGTCATAGCATCTGACATCCCTACTGTCTTTTCAGCTCATTAGGTATAAAGAAGATATTAGGAACATGTCTCTCCACATCAGCATAGCATTAGTGATAGGAACAGTCAGCTCTAAATGTTTTGCTTGTCGCCTGAGCTCAGATATACCCCTGCTGAGAAGAATTTGTGACTTTATTCTTGCTGTATTAGATGAGTAAACATGGCTCATTCATTGTGGAAACTACAAATATCGTAAGGAAGAAAATACAGAACATGAACTGGGAAGATCCTTCAATTGCAAAGCAAAGAAAGGAAAAAGGAACCAGCAATTAGGTCATTGGTGTATGTTAGGAAAACACAGCTGAATTCCTTCCTTTACATGTTCAAAAGTAGACTTCCAGATACAGGAACTCTCTATAGATGCTCAAGAATAAATTTCCCTTTAGGGATAATTTTGATTCATTACAAAGGTGGTATAGCTGACTAGCTTAAATTAGTTATCATCCTTTATGCCTTAGAGGCAGGTGAGATGACTACCTGTAAGGATTCAAAGACTTCTACAATAAGGTATGAAATTTCAATACAAGAAAGAGTAAACCTGGGATGGTAAGCAATGCCTAAAAAGAGATACCTAGAAATGGATGTGATTCTTTAATGTAGACTGTCCAAAATGTGATAAATCTTCTCAGGCTGCCAGGAGACCAGAAAAAAATAGTAATCATACACAGGTATCTCTAATTATCCTATGGAGAAAAATATGTAAGAAAAACGAAATAAAAAAAAAAGCTTTTGGATTTTTAGATATGTCAGCTCTCACTAAGCAGTGTCCCACAAAAGAAAGTGCCAGAAATACTGAAGAGATTTTGTTCCCCTGAGAGTCCCCAAACATAGATGAAGATCCTTTTTGAGTTATATTTTATTACAATGTTCAAGAGTCTGTGACATAATAAACAGCTATAGTGGGCTGTACTTACAAAAGATCTGTCTGCAGTAAAACTGTGGAATTATGCTAGGAAAACAATAGATCCTGTACTTGTCTGTGCTAAATCACAACACACGTATTTTGTTTTAATTAGTCTTTCTCTCTTGCTGCTGGAATTTTACAGATTGCCATGGTGAATGAGCTGCAAAGAACTGTCTGAGGGCAAAGCTTTCATTTTTGTTTAGAATTTTCCACTCAAGTTAAGAATAAGCCTCGAGACTAAAGCTTAGTACAAAGAGACAGAGAGAGGACATAACTAATAAGAAACTTTTGGGGGTTGCTTTATTTTAATTAAAGACTTGCTAATTTTCTGCCTTTTTTTCTATTTTTTTTTCTTTTTTTCCTTCTTTTTTTTTTTTTTCCTTGAAGGTTCAATACAAAATCCTGGCTTCTCCCCTGGTTACATAGTTCAACATTTTTAGTTCTTCTTTTCTGTGCCTTTGACATAACTGTCAGTTGCTTCTTTGTCATGTTGAAGACAAGGCAGAGTCAAGAGTATTCTCACAAAGCAAAAGTGCTCATCCCACTTTTACAAACTTTTTTACAAGCAGACTGCAAACAATCTGCCTATGCAGCCACCAGCTTTTGGGTGGCTCCAGCAGGCTCCGCCTATCTCTGGAGCCTGTTGCTAGTGCAGATGCCCAGCCTCAACTGGATACAACCCTTCAGACGCTGTAAGACTGCGCTGCGAGTGGAGTGTTCGAATAGGGGGCTGATGTCAGATACCTTCAGCACATATTGCATTGCCCAAGGGCCAGTAAAAATGCTAACACATCCATATAAGCCACAGCAAGGTGGCTGCAAAAGTGAGGTCGTAGCACTAGTATGCCCAAAATCCTACCTCAACTGTGATTAGAACTGGATAATCAGCAGAGAAAAATTGATTAACAGTTTATATGCCAAGAAAATATTAGGAAGAGTAAGTTATAGAATTGTTATTTCTATATCAGCATGACAGAACATCCTTGAACTCATGTGTTTTTTACCTTACTGTACTTCCATCAACAACCTATTATATATCATTCTCATCTAGAGAAGAAATTGTTTTCCTGGAAATTAGATGAAATTATGTGAAGCACTGCAACAATACCAATTAGTCACTTCTTTTATCTTCATTCAGAAACAAGAAAAAAACTTCAAGAATGCTTATCTCCTAAAAATTTTGATCTCTACAGTAACTTACCTTCTAGTTCATTGTTATGAACAATAGATATCTCAGAGTTAGGTATTTAGTCTAACTAAGGCCTCCAAATTATTTTTATATAACTTACTATGTTATTAATCATCTTATGACAATCCCTTTGTTGTATTTTATTCTGTTTGACATTAAACTTCTTCCTGTTCTTATTCACCTCACCAGAGTCAACCCCTCTGCCTGTATACTGATATTAACCTCAGTGTGCTTGTACTCCTTGTATTACACTAATGTCACATTATTCTGACATAGTGACCTGTTAAGGCAATGATTCAATCTTCCTTCCTTAGAAAAGAAAGCATTCTTTAATGGTCTTGCAATAAAATCAATTTTACATACTTAAATGAGGAAAGAAAAGTGCACCACAGACATTTACAAGACTTTGAAAGGAAGTTGATAATTACAATAATTTATAAAGGTAAGCATAAACAGTTTTTGTATATATTTTTCTTGTGTTGCACCACATTTACAAACAGCAATTTGAAGGAACCCTAGATCCTATTGAGGCTTGTGAGAATATTAGTTCTAGAAGGCAAAATAGCCAGGAGCTAGAGAATTTTCATTGGGGGAAAAAAGCACTGAAGTCACTCTTCAAGTGCAAAACTTATATGAACTATTCTTCTAGACAGAGAGTGCTTCCCAAGGGCTGCCATGGGACACTGGCACTCCAAGAGAATTATGAATATGAAAATGTTCATGCTCCAGCTGTTTCCCTTTAGCAGCCAGACCTTGCAGTGTGGCTTTGGACTATGGATGAGCAGGTTGTGATCTGTGACCATCTTAATAGTCAACTATTGAGATATTGGTGACTGTGGCTTGCTGCTTGCTCTCACTTTTTTTCATGTTATGAAATGCTTTAAAAATCCTGGGTATGTATATCCTTTAGCTCCTACTTCACTTTTTAAAGTCAAGTCTTAATAAAAAGTCTTTTTATAGGAAATAATTTGGTATCACTGAGAGGAGGGGAAAGAACTAAACTTTCAATAAAGTCTCAATCAAACTTTACTGTTTTTGAAGTCATCTAAATTGATTCCTTTATAGTACAGGGCTTTGATCCCATTTTAAATAACTTCATAGAAGAGTGAATTTGAAAAAAGAATCTTTTTCAGTGTAGCTGAGTGCACCTAAGGCATTAGCTGCACTGAGTAAAGATATTCAATGAGTTTTAACAGACCAGAAACCTTACACTGACTTCCAAGTACTTGCACTTTTAAAAAACTGTCTTGTAATTTTAGAAAGCTGTGGTTTCAGGTAAGATCCCACTATATTACAGTGATTTGTGTTATGTGAGCATAGCTAATGGATGAAAATTCAGCAATTTACCTGTGCTTCTCAACACTGAAAAATTCATTAACCAGTAAACAGTGACATGATCTGCATATGTTAAAACATACAGAATTTGCCATCATTGGGAGCCTGGATGCAAACTACTGAAGTCTATGGGAGGAATTTCCAGGTGTAAGAGGGTTGTGAAAGAGAAGTCACAGCATTTTGATGTTTGTCCTGTCAGAACAAGAAACTTGTGCAACAACATCTTTCTGTTTTTCATGAGAAAGCCTTCAAAGTTCAGAAATAAATGTCTTCTTCATCCCCCTGTCTTTGAAGGAGTGCCCACTTTTCTGGGGCTTTACTCTTTGTCCATCAGCTTTCAGAGGCTGCTTGGATAGAAACAAACTATACCACAGACACACCTGCAAAGGGTTGGGAGATTTCCTTCTCTCCATAATTTCTGAAGCTTATCTTCTCCCCTTTGAGCTCTGTTAATACCTCAAGATCCTTCTCCAGGGCTGTTTACCAACTGCCCTGCTGGCTGTCTAATATGAGCAAGAAAAAAAAATAAATCTAGCCAGCTTTTGTTAAAGGAGGCGTGGGAGTTGATGTTGAGAAGCTGTTTTTCTGTAGGGCCTGGCAAGGCAAGCTGCTTAAATGAGACTTGAGGAGGAGGAGTTCAAATTATGTTGGTGTGCAGGAATATGCTCAATTAGAATTGCAGTATTAGTAGCTTTTTCTCCCATTGTATCCCCAAGTACAGCAGAATTCCCCTGATCATAAAAATGCCCACACCAGAAACCCAACAAATAGAGAACAATCCTAGATTATTGCTAATTTTAATAGCTCAAAACACACCCTTTTACTTGTCCACAGTGAGATAAGTGTTTAACATGTCAAAATTACCATAAAAGAACCTACAACTGCACCAAGGAAATCCTTATTAATATTATATCGCATATAGAGCTTTATATCCAGACAGCTTAATGCAACGATATTCATCAGAAGCTCTTAAAGTCAAGTCAAACTCATTAAAAAAAAAAAAAAAGTGGATATCCAAAGTATTTTTCTTTTTCCTTCAGGAAGCCAAAATCTTCTTTAAAAGCGAGATTTACGAGAGTAAATGTTTTAAATACAGCATGTTTGGTTGAAAAATTTAGAAAAAAAATTATTTCAGCTAAGTATATCTGAATTTAAAAGATCTCTATCTAAACTGAAGTGAATTATAATGAAAAAGAATCATAGGTTTATCATACAAAATGTTTTCTAAAGAGGTTTCTATACTTTGTAAATAAATATGACAAAAGAGGCTGTTTTGAAAAATGCTGAATTACATTTTAATCTTTCTCCAAGAAAACTCAAAATAATAAGAAAAATACTTTTTAAAAAATAATAAAAAAGCCTGACCCTTATTCCAGGAGATTTCAAATGAGTTAATACAATAACTATGATTTGCCTCTCATTTGCGCACATAGCTGCTACTAGAGAAATACATGGCAGCACAGAACTTTGTATTTATTGGCATTCAAGCTCTCAAGCAATAAAAAATACTGCTTGAAAAGTAGAATAACTCAATAAATAATAATAATAATTTAAATTATTTTATAAACTAATTATTTTACCCTAAAAGAATCTATTTCATTGAAAGTTGTGGGATATTATTTAATTGGTTAGAAGACATTGCTAATGTTATCAAGGGTGAGAGTTCAATCGCCATCCAGGCTATTCACTTAGGACTTGGACTTGATGATCTTTGTGTGTCCCTTCCAACTCAGAATATTCTGTCATTATGGTGAGAATCTTAAAATGTAGAGTAAGAAGATGTATAACAGTATTCTAGTCCATGGTAGAAAGTGATATTAATTCAGGAGGTGCAGCCAAGTACATTGATCTTTGCTGCACGCCAGAAATGAAATGTCATGTACAGCAACTTCGTCATTTCTATTCCAATATACTGCCTATTCTGTGGTGCTGCCTTTTAGATTTTACAAGGGAAATCCTTGGTGATCTCCATAAGAATTTGAATTGTTATAGATCTCCCAAGTACTTCATTGTGATGAATTTCCATTTTTTTGTTGCATGATGACAATCCATGGATAATTCCATATGAGGCACACAGCAGTAATTTCTTTTTGTGTTGAAAATATTTTCTGTTTATATTATAGAAGTAATATATATTATATCCAGCAAACATACATAATTCTACTCAGCATCATCAGAACTTCCAGGAACACTGTAACAGTGAAAAATGTGTCTTAAATTTCAAAATATAACCTAGTTTCCACTCATACAATATGGTTTTGTAATATAATATGCTTTCCACTCATCAGAATCTACTGAGGTTTCATAGAGATACCTTAATAGTGCCTGCTAAAAACATATTTAAGAACGCATGTCAGTTCTGGCTGTGATAGCAATGGTGCATTGGGTGGATCCACTTATATTTATCCAGCTTCCTGCAAAAACCTGCTGCAGGTGAAAAAGATAAGGATAATATAGAAGGTGATATGGAAAATAATAATACTTAGTGGGTGGGATTCAGTCCACCTAGCTTCACATATCCTTGCCAAGCTAGTACCTGATACCACCTGAATGAACAAAACATAAATGTTTAAAACACATTGAATCACCCTCTGAAGTTATTTTCTTTATCAAACATAGAAGGAACTTCTATCAATAGGTTTCAATAAATAGCTGACTTCTGGACTACAGGATACTAAATTTTGCATTTCATCTATTAAAAAGGAATTTTAAAAGTCACCTCAGGCATGAGTACATGTTCAGTGACCATGTTCAAAATATTTCCTGCTACTTCCTTGCACTGACACACAGCTGGACAGACCTCCAAATTCTATCATAAGAACCTGGATCATCCTTACTATCCTCCATTTTTTTTATAGTCTGACACAGAGGAACTTCCACCCACTTGCTGTAGCAAACAGCAATTTAGCAACTAAACCTTGCAGGGATGCAATTTTATGAAACTATATTCTGCTTTTGTGTGTGCAGGTATATCTGAGCAGCTGCCTCCTTCCTACACATGTATGCTCAAAAACTTTTAAATTTTTTAATCCACTAAAACCAGAATTTCAAATATATTATACTTCATTAAATTATTTGAAAATGTGTGTTTCTTATTAGCATGTGCACTGATGAATAGATTGTCAATAGTCTGAGCCCACTTTTTATGCAATATATGAATAAACTTAGGAAAGGTTCAGTCAGGGCAAATATCCTTAAGAGACAGATAATGGCTTCAGACTGGATGGGACAGGTCCCCAACTGAAGAGGACATGACTGGAATATTTTCCAAAATTCTGCTTCATAGGAAATTGGCCAACTGAATTAATGATTTGCTAGTAACATTTTCAACACTTATTACTATTTTTCCGAAGTTCTCAATAGCACGTGGTCAGCTAAGGTGCTTGAGTTAAAATGGATAGTGGGTCCTAACAACACAATCAGTTTAACAGCTGGCAACTGCAATATCATCTTATTCATCAAGATGGAAGAAATAAAGCACAGGAAAGGATGAAGGAACCGGTCAATTTGGATACTTGAGACTATTTAGGGATGGGCACTTTTCAGCTTTCTAATCACACATCAAACCTGCTATTTGTGCAATCAGAATCCCAAGAGAAAGACAAAGAGAGGTAGTGCAACAGGTAAAATAATATTTGTCTTTCAGCTATGCCATATAAGCAAAGAGCCAGTTTTCTCTTCTATTATTTCAATATAAGGAAAAAGTAATAAATTTCAATTAAACACACACACAAATACACACCAAATTCTGTAATGAAATAAAATTAATAAATACTAAAAACCAGAAGGAATTCCAGTCAGCTCACAGCCATTCCACAAGCCAAGGATGACAAATTTGTCTACCATTTAATGCAGATTATTCCTCAAGTCCTGATAGGGAGGTAATGATCCAAAATGAAGTCCTAACAGTACTTATGGATAGGGTGCTCCTTTAGTTTTCTACATGCATTGTAGTTTTCTACATGCACGTGTTCCTAAGAGAAATCTCCTACAATATTTTGTAGCATTGAAAGTCAGAAAGATTCTTACAGAATCATTCAAATAAGGTCTAGATTTCAATAGAAAATGTTTTCTCTCTTTTTTTTTTTTGGTTTTTTTTTTTGTTTTGTTTGTTTGTTTTTACTAATGAAAGTTAATTATATTTCATTGCTCTTCTACAGAAACATCTGAAAGTTATTTTTTTAGTCCTGCAGTAAGGTGCTGTTCTACTAAATTAAATTAGATCCATCCCATAAAGGACAAGGAGATGCTGCATAACTCACTGCACAGTTATTAGGTGTGTCTTACCTAGGCGATGTGCTAAGTTATATGACAGTCAGACCTGTGATGCAAGGGAGGTATTCTTTTTAAAAAGGACACAAAGACACAAAGTAAAAGAAAAAAACATTTCCAGGAACCAAGCTAACTAATAAGTATTCAGAGAAGGCAATCATTCTTCATGAATGTGGCCTTTTAGTAGTGTAGCTGTGCAAAGCAGTTTGAATTAGAATTAGGTGGCCAGGAGGATTGCTTTTGTCTGTTTGCATATGTGAATTTGATGAGCCTGCAAGCTTCTTACAGGGAAGTGAGAGAGCAAGGGGAAAAATGGAATGAGCCCTTGTGTCTTGCTTTAGAAGAAAAATGTGAAAGTGAAATACTATTCTCACTTAGTGTTCAATCAGCTAAAATATATTAAGAGTGAATTATATTCAATCTTTAGTTCTCTATCTTCATGAGTTTTCTGGTTATTTTTTATGCAACCTGACTATAGAGCTACAAAAATGTTCAAAATAATCCTTACAGAGACTGCAAGTACCAGTATAAATCCTTTTTTTAGTAGATTTTCTTAGATATTTTAGATAGTTTGTCAGATATGTACATCAGTTGTACATCAGAGCACTTACTTCATTAGAGCACTTACTTCTTGTGTAAATGCTCTAATGAGCAGGTATCCACTTCCTTGCACGCTCACAGCTGAACATACTTTTGGGTTTTGATTCATTACAACTGGCTATAGCTTTTTTAATAGTGATGTAAAATAGAAAAGCAAAATTTGTCATCAAAAGCTCATGGGGTTTTGCATGTTTTATTCTTAAATTAATTTTCTTAGTGAAATACGCAAAAGGGATTTTTTCCACATCCATAATGGTAACATTTAATGTTTTGATTAAATTTCACTGATTTTCTCTCTTTTCCATCTTAGTTTTCACATTGCTTCTCTAATGTTTGTTGGATGCATGGATCAAGCTGGAAAAAACCTCTCACTGAAGCATATGGGCTTTTGAATAAATGTCTTCCAAGTTTTGTATAACAAACTTCCCCCTTGTTTGTTACAAAAAGGGTTAATTTAAATTACTTTAGGCACTTCAAACATACAGAACTCTTTTAGCAAAACAAAGTCTGTTCTCTATATTGCCATCTATGCAGGTATTTTTATATGAAAGGATACATTTTCAAGGCACCGCAAGGGAGGTATGTGCTAAAATCTGTTCATGTATAACAGGATTTGTGCTAATACTGCCTACACACTACTTTGAAACTATACTGCTCTCTGGTTTCACTAGTTTTTCACCATGGAAGGACTGTGACTTGAAAGCAGCTGACATTTGTGGAACAAAAAACTCACTAAGAAAACAAAACTAAAATTAAATTGGTTAATCTGAAATAAAATACACACTGTAATGGTAAGTCTTAATTTTTATTTTTTTAACTTATGGAAGTCTCTTTTATATAAAGATCACAGTACCTTGAAAGGATTTTCCTGGTCTCTAACCTCTTTTACACATGTAACAAATCAGGTTGATGAAATTTGTTCTGGAAAATGATACAGATTCTCAGTGTATGGGAAGGAAGGTAATGGTATTGAATTTGATAAAGCTACATGGATTTAAGAGAATTTGAAATTTGGTCCAAAGCCTTAAAAGCATTTTTTTTCATAACTGTTCAGAAGAAGAAAAAAGGTCTAGATTTAGCACATACTATATAACAGAGCAAACAATTTTCTCCAAAGCTCTTTCTAATTTCTATTTTTGTTGTTGTCTTATATGCCATACAGTTAAAGATTGTAAAATTAGAGAAACTATATATGTACATATACTTGAATGTATATCTTATCTGCAAAAATACAGTATTGCGCAGATCAGCCTAACTTACTTTTATCAATGATGGGCTCTACATTCTGACTCACCAAGGGCACCAAAAGTCACCAGTGTCTTAGGAAAAGACAAAATGACTCCTTCCATATGGCAGTTTCTAAGCAGAACTGGAATTCTGCAGCTCAGCCTGGAAGCTGGGTGAAGAAACCTTGTCAGACTTACAGTAGAAGCTCAATCAGCTGAACAGAAGCTTTGTTCAGGAAAAGAAGGCCAGGTTTTGCATAAAGGCCAATTACATGAGCAAGCAGGTTATTGAATACTACCCTTATAGTCCCTGAAATGTGAGGGAGACTTCACAGAAGAATCCTTCATTGGTACCAGTATAATGGCAAAGGTGAAAATTAAATGGTCAGGGAGTGATACTGAACACATCCACTGTCACCACATGTCTTCATCTTTTGGTATATATATGCTACTGTCTCTTCAAAGACATGCACATTAAAAAAAAAAAATCAGTGAAAGAACTAAATCCTATACAGAAATATCACCATAAAAGTCACATCAGATCGCTGGCTGGAACACAGTGCTAAAAATATTGTGCATTTAATAGTTTGTAACTCATGTATGCAATAGAAAATGAAAAGTATTTTGAAACAAAAAAAGTGCTGCCACATAAAAAGCAGATTTTAATCATAAGACACAGAAATTGGTTTATCACATCCAACATATTGCCATAACTTGTAGCATCCAACACTTATTATTTACATTCAACAATGCCTACCATTACATGAGGGAACTATTAAATTTTTTTCTCTCATAAAATCTAAGGGACAAAAGAAAAAAGTACGTGTTTTAAAACCTTTGTTGTTGTTAAGTTAATAAAGCATTTCTGCTCAAATCAGTTGTAAAACCTGTCAAGCCTTTATTTCCCCTTTGGACAAAAGCTCTAAACGTTTTAGTCTCTATTTGTGTATGAGCCCTTTTCATATTTCTCCTCCTTGTATCCCAGAATGCAGTCTGTATTTTTACCTTCATTGCCACCTTAGGTCTTACCGTGGTCTGCACCACAGGCTCCAGGGGAATCCCTACTTCATCACCTGTAGCACCTCCTCCACCTCCTGCTTTTCTGGCTTTGGTGTCTGCAGAGCTCTCACATATCCTCACTCCTCTCTCCAGCTGAAATAGCTCCTATACAGAATTTTTTACCATTCTTAAATAATTTATCTCAAGTGCTGCCACTGATGAGATCAGCCTTGGCCAGTGTACAACTTAACACTATACACTAGCCTAAATTCTGTGCCCAGCCTATAAGATTTGGTTTATACTTATGCCACTACTTTGATCATTACCTGGTGAACCCCCATGCTTAAATACTTCAGTGCATGTCCCCTGATCATTCAATTCAACCCAGAGCACTGTATAACCTCTCTTGGGCTGTGCAACCTGCCTACACTCTCAAAAAGTTAAGGGAACAAGCAGAGAAAGCAGCACACGTGATACTTCCACAGCTCAGCCTGTGGAAGTACTCCTGTGGTCCACAGAACAGGCAGAGGTGTACCCTTAACCTTTTCAGTATCCTGAGAAATGATTCACAGATCCAAAAGATTAGTTCTAAGTTGGTAGAGTGAATCCATCTGTACTCAGTTATCTGTTGTAGCTCCCCAGGTTGTCCAATCTCATGTCATTACCAGGTTGTGCCATTACATGAAAGGAACATTTAAATAACATCAAGTGGAACATTTGCGAATATGAAAACCAGAGGCATGCTGGAATATTTGAGATTATTCATTAAGAAACTGTAAGTTTTACACCAAGCTCAGATTGCAAGGTATCTAGTGTATCTAAAGGTATCTAAATTAAAAACTCCCTTATACAGACATGCAGTGAGAATATTCATTTGTCTTAAATACCAGTTTTAGAATATGATTATAACTTAAGAAATTATGACCTAAATTCTAGAGGTCTAAAATGTGGTTGGCAAAATCAGATCTAAAATCAACAGGGACTCCACAGGAAACATGGACTTGAACCATATTTAAGCCATGCTCATAAATTTATGCTTGCTTCACCCTGAAACCTAAAAAATTATTTTATTCCAAATCAGAATGAACGCAGTTTGATTTTTACAATCAATTTTGGAATTCGGTAAATTTTTATAAATATTACACAACATCTGTAATTAAGACCACCTTCAAATTCTCCAAGAAAGGTCTTAAACAATATCTTAGAATCATTTTGAAAGCCTCATTTCTGGACGTGACAGATTAATTTATTTATTTGTGTCTAGTCCTTTATTCACTTTGCAATGAAGTAAAACCTCATTTAGATGATGCATTTAAGCATCAAGCCTGCTGACATGAATATCAATATTTCCTTCAATACAATTAGTTAAACTAGATTAAGTTACATTGAAGTAGTGTCAATTTTATCACACTACTATGGATCATATTATCAGTGTTGTCAAAAGTCTTCAATCTTGCCTATTTTTATTAAATAATAGAATAAGAAGGAGATTGCCTTATTGTGTGTCCTGCCCCTATAATGCATTAACAGTGCACAAGGCTTTGCTGCTCTTTTAAATGAGAGGAAAGCAAAGCCACACACCAGACCCACACAGTAACGTGCTCTACAGCAGTCAAAATAGCATGCTAAGATTTTTGTTGTGTTCCCACTGCATGATTAAGCTATTCTTCCCATTTGCATGCAAGCTAATCACCCAACAAAACTGAAAAAAGGGTCATGGAAACAGATGGGAAGCTTTCAACACTTCCTGGCTTCTGACCACCAACACTGTTGTTTTCTGTTCTAAATTCAAACACTTCTCATTTTCATTAAACTCATCTTCTGCAATTTTTAAAGACAGAGAAGAAAATTCATAGATGTGGTGGTGCATGCCCTACCCTGGCCCTTTCTCAGGCCTGTTTTACAATTTCAGAACCTCTTGATAAGCCTTGACTGAGCCAGCTGGGTGAGAAGTGGCCCTTGACCACACCAAATGAGCCATGAGTGGGGTCTGATCATACCAGGAGCTCTTGCATGGTAGAGGTGGAGCAACCAGAAACATCATGGGTTCCTGCCCAACCAAGGAAACAAAGGGCAAACAATTATCCTTCGTAGCCATGGTAAACAATTTACCTGGATCATAGCTCAAGTGGAGTAGCATCACTGGGAGCTGTAGCTTGAGTGGAACTGTGCCGTTGTTACTGCACTTCGGGGAATAAGGTGCAGTAGTGATTGGCTTGGATTATGGCCAGGATGGAAACTTGCTGGTGACCAAAGTTAATCATTCTGAGACCCTACAAACAGCAGTGCTAAGTGAGGACCTTTTCATTCTCTTGGAAAACAGCAAGCACCAGCACCTTCCTCTCACTGGGACACCTCTCAGAGCTCCTAGACTCCCAAGTTTGCAATATTGGAAGGACCATCACTGATGATGAGACCTAGGCTGATAACCCCTCACACACAATTCTTCAAGGGGCAATCCTTGCCTGTTGGAAACACAAAAGGATTTGATGTATTTCACTGAACCTTACTGCAACTTTTAATAGGTACCTTTAAACTCACAAAAATAGGTGTACACATTGTTTTACCTCTGTGTATGTGAATTGATTATGGTGTGAATGATAGTATCCCAAATTCATAGTTAAATCATTGTAATAATTGTAGTGAATCCTATAAAATCACTTTGCAAACTGTAAAGTATTCAATAATTCAATAATGCTGATAAACCATTTTGCACCCTTATCTTTCATCCATATCCTTTGCATCCCCAGCCCTTTTTGCATTCCTTGCTTCAATGCAAGTCATACCAAATTGCTTCTAATTGGATCTTACTTTTTATGCTTTCATTTAGTAAGTAATAGACTGAGCCTTTCCATCTAACTCTGTAAAGTTGTACTTCCACAAATTCACATGGAACCCTACTTTTGCCAATACATTTGACAGTGGTTCTTTAAGGGATCAAACCACTCATAGTGACAGTAGACTGGTAATGTGCAGTGAAGTTACACTGAGGCAAAGTCAACAGATATCTAAACTGCATTGAGCTCCTGAGGTTTTTTATGTTTCAGTCTGTGTCCATTATATAATTCTTTGGTTTCTACCAGGACCAGAGCTTCTCTCTTAGGATAGGCTGGGAGAGTTGGGCCTGTTCACTCTCGAGAAGAGGCAACAGAGAGTGGATCCCACCAATGTCTGTGTCTGAAGGGAGCATCTCAAGGAGATGGAGCCAGGCTCTTCTCAGTCATGTCAAGCGATAGGGCAAGAGGCATCTGGGAGGGACTGACGCACAGGAAGTTCCGCCTGAATATGAGGAAGAACTTCTTTAATGTATGGGTGACCGAGCAGTGGGACAGACTGCCCAGAGAGAGTGTGAAGTCTTCTTCACTGGAGATATTAAAGAATTTTTACAGTGCAATGTGCTCTAGGATTACCCTGCCTGTGCAAGGAGGTTGGATCAAATGACCCACTGTGGTCCCTTCCAACCTTATACTTTCTGCACGACAGTTTTGCATAACAATAGTAAACAAAGTAAACCCAAATAATGAGACAGAAAAGGAAGGTTAGGGTTTCTACTGCTCTCTATCTTGAAACAAAATATGATTCCTATTTTAATTTTAAATTATATCTTTATTAGGAGCAATAAGAAATTCTTCACATTTAATGCACACAAATTAACCTTGGGAATAGGAAAAAGAAACATACTAGGACACTAACAAACTTCCACATAAATTTGGTGAAGATTGCAGAAATAATGCCCTCAGAACACCCAGTTCCATATGTACTTGTTCACTTTCACAGACATCCAAAACATCTTACTTTCTTTTCATCCAGATGTGCATCTTATTGCAATGAAATTTTTTGGAAATTGATAGCTAGACACTTTCACAGTAGCTCTGACATATTCCAAGTTTTCTAATTCACCCAAAAGTTTCAAACAACAGTACTACTAGGCAAAATATATTTAATCACATATTTTAAACTTATGTTGCAAAACTTGATGAATATATACAACCTTACACTTTCTCTCTTCCATAGTACAGAGAAGTTTTCATTTATATATTTAAAAGAATTTGATAGAAGGATTTTAATCAATTCTCATTGAAACTAATAGGACTCAAGATCAATCAGCTTTTTATATATTTATATCTGCACAACTGGATTTTTGAAGGCATTATAATTCAATTAAAGAAAATGTTTGACCAACATAGATAATAGGAAAGAAGAAAAAAGCCCCAGGAGCTCAGAAGAATGAGGTGACAATGAAAAGACACAATAATATACAGAAAATTGATGAAGAGAAAGGCATCTTGATTTCTATTGCTTTGATTTGTGCATCGCTTTCAGCAGCATAAAGCAAACAGCTAAGCAATGAAGCAAGCAGCAGCAAGCAGTGAAAGCAGTGACTATAAGGTTAATTTACTGTGGTGAATCTTGCTGACTAATAAAAAGAACAACTAATTTGATTTGGAATTTGCAGTGAAGCTCTTGACTGGACTTCTCATTTTCAATGTACTGCAATCTTCTTTAAAAAGATTCGTGTTTGTTTCTTAGAGCAATGTATTTGTTCATTTCACTGGAAAGAATAAACTGATCTTAAATTCCAACTGGTCTCATAGAGGAAAACTAGAAGACCATTTTTCTAATTAGAAGCTATAATTGACACATGGATCTGAATAATACATTTGTTCAAGATATATCTGTTTTAAACAGAGATTTCATAAATATCACAATTTAAACCTCTTGAATAATAAGCCTAAAAGGAAAAAGTCTTTATTTCTAAACTACCTCCCCAGAACCAAAATAGAATACAAGTTAACGCGGTTATCCTCTGGGCAGCTTTGCTGGCAATCTTTATGCTTTGTGATCATAAAACATCTCAGTAAACTGAATTTTAAATAGCTGAATTCTAGTCAAGAATTTTTTATCCCACCTAGGAATTGGTTCACAGTGACAGAATTTATTCCCCTTGTGAGCTCAAACGTTGTCAGAGAGGAAAAGCATTTTACTTTCTGCTGATCTGTGTTTGAATATAAAAAGAAAAAGGCATTTACTAAAAACTATTATCTGAGTCATTTAAGATATAGTCTTGAGTGCTAGAATTTTCTCTGTTTTTCTCTCTAAATAAAAACAATTGAAAAGCTGCTCTGGTCCCAACAAATCTATAAATATTCCTGGCAAAAAAAAAGCTTAGGGAAAAGGAGGGGGTCAGCATGCTTGTTCTATTTTGGACAGTAAAAAATGGAAATTCAGGGCAGAGACTTTAAATATCCTCTTCTTTCCCCAGTAGACGGAAGGTGTTAGTCTTTTCTTATACTGTTCTCTCTCATTTGTTTTCTAAGGCTGAAAATAGTACCTACAGAAACTATTGTGTAATGGATTCCTTCCATATAAAAGCTCCACCAAAGATGCAAATTAATCTCTGTGTAAATATATCTTTAAAATAGAGGAAAAAGTCTTAAATTAAATAGAAGGAATATTTATGAATAAACATCTTAAGGCTTCCCATTTCTCACCCTTATTTTCTTTTTTGTCCAAAATCCTCAGAAGTCTGCTGAAGTTTACAGGATGTGGAATAATTTATTTATTTTTTAAAATAAATTCATATATCTATTTATTATTATTTTAATTTCAATACTATAATATCATTATTTAATTTCTATTTTATTCTATATTATTACAGCATGATATTATATTATCTATAATCGTAGTATATTAAATTATGTATTATAATTTATATGATGAATTTAATATTGTTCTTTTAACATAAATTAATATGAAATTGTTTGTTTGTTTGTTTGTAAAGGCTGGACCTGAACAAAGAGTCAATATAAATAGCAACTCTAGCCAGCACCAAATAAAGATTTCAGGTACATTATATCTTCTTTCACTGTATCTGAGGGTTACTAGTCAGAAAAGTGACTTGTGGTAATGTTTTGCACTGGAGGAACCTGCCAGCTACACGAATTATAATGAGCTTCATGACAGCTCTCACATGGCCTTGACTTTCTGCGTTGGGTTAACCCTGTCTGGATGCCAGGCTCTCACCAAGCCAGCCTACCACTCCCATCCTCAGCAGCACAGGGCACGGGAACAGGAAATAACATGGAAAAAAAAACCAAGAAAAGGCAGTTTAATAAAGTAAAAGCAAATGTGCAGGAAAGCAAAAGAGAAAACAGTTTTTATTTTGTACTTCCCATCAGCAGGCAGGCAATGCCCAGCCACTTCCTAGGAAGCTGGGCCTCAGTACTGTAATAACAAATGTTTTCCCTTCCTCCTGCTTTCTCTCAGCTTTTATGATTGAGCAGATGTCAATGCTCAATGGTATGGAACATTCCTTTGGTCAGTTTGGGTCAGTTATCCTGACTGTGCTCCCACCCAGGATCTTAACCATCCCCAAGCTACTGGTGATGTGTGAATATTGGAGAGACAGGGCTGATTCTGGGTCAGGGCTGCTCAGCTGTGGCCAAAACGCTGATTATTATCAGCACCTTTCTTGCCACCAATGCAAAGCCCAGCACTGTGAGGGCTGCTGCAGGGAAAAAACTCCATCTCAGCTGGACTCAATACGTTTTCAGGTAAGAAATAACTCCCTTTGGCACAGGCCTGTGGCAGGTGGTAGGAGGCAAGTAACTCTTTAAGAAGACACAGGAAGACATCAAGAATGTAGACACTATTGAAGCACAATGCAGAGTGAATCTACACACAACCCGAGAAAAATACAATTAATGGCATTGAACTGAAAGTTATCTTCTCTTTTATGTGTTCACTTTTTTCCTTTCTTTTCTTTTTTTTCCTTCACTTTAATTGATTGGGTTGTGCAGTGCTATGAGCAAGCTCTAATTTAAAACAGATTTCCTACATAGCAAGGTCAGGCTTTGCTGCACTGATAACCCTGAAGCAAGCTTGGCTGTGAGCCCTCAATCATGGTTGGGTTTTTATTATTGTGTAATAGGATATCAAAAAAGAAAACAGAATCAGAAAAGAAACTTCTGAGAAGCAAAACTATTTGAATTGTCAAGACTGATTTTATTGTCTGCATCTTTGTTTTGGGACATGTTCTGTATGTATATAGACTTAGATGGAAATAATTACTCTTTTACTTATATATTTTTCAATGTACACATGCACACCTATGCAAATATATTTGAAAACAGAAGAAATATGCTTGTGCCTTTGCACACTTATGTAAAGCTATAATGTGGACATTTTTACACATAAGAGAGAGAGGAAAATCCTAATATTCTACAATCCTGTCTCGCTTTGTCTCCAGGCAAAGTGGCACAATTTTTTGACATCTCAAAGAAATATGTGGCTGAATGTGTTCACACTTTTTTTCATATATATATATATATGCATACATGTATGTGCATAATGAATTATGAGTATTGATCTCACTTTTTGATTTCCCCAAACTGTTGTATTAAAATTACCATCCTATATTTCAACACTTGAAAAAGACCAATTATCTACTGCCTATTTTATATTCTGCCTCATATTCAATTCAACAGTTCATCAATTAATTTCGCGGGAAGCAATTATAGCATTCTATTGTTCCAGACTCAGTATGAGTCTTTTACACTGAGTATTGCCTGACCTGCAAGATGGAAAAGTTTAATATTACAAAATAATCATTCTTACTGAGTGATAGATAAAAATTGATGTTAAAAGATGTGGTAGCCAGAGATTTTACTGAAACAAAATCCTGAGATGGTCAATAAATTATTTCTGTGCAAAAACTGTGAGAATACTTTTGCCAAATTTGAATTTTATCTTTCAGAGTCACAGGCATGGCTCCAACACATACTTTTAGGGATTTTCACAACATTTTTCAGAAACAAACCCAAAAAGACCTCAAAAACCAAAACAAAGAAAAACCTCCATAAAAATTTGTTTGTATCCTAGAGAAATGAGCCACAGAGAAGAACTAAACCTGTAACAGCATTACTTATGCTATGGCTAGACAGAGTACAAGTAGATACTCTTCACTGAAAGAACATTATATGGTAAAACATTAATTACTAAAAACCAAAATATCTTTAGATAACATAAATAACAGGAGCACAGAAAGCATAAGCAACAGAGGATCACTGAGACTGCACTTTCAATCAAAGAGGGTTCAGATCCAGAAAAGTTTTGGGTAGTTGCTCTGATACCATTTCTAGATCGCCCTATTCTTACTTATCCTTTCTAGGAGTTTGAAACAGAGAGTTTCTCCTAGGTTTTCCTGTTGGAGAATAATCCAAAAAAGTAATAATCATTGTGACAGGCACGTGAACATCAATTTTTCCTACTGTAATGTTATATCTTCCAGGCTACTCTTTCTTTCTTGAGATGAAAGAAGGTGGGGAAATTCACTTAGGACCTTTTTTGTCTGATTGTTCCCAATACTTATTTTTCTTTCCATTCAGAATTCATTTTAGCTCATTTTTCTCTCACTTTTCCCTCCATCCCTCATACCCTCAATTAAAGCAAACACCTTTAGTTGTTTGGCATAAAAGACATTTCTACAAAATCTGCTATCATTTACTTAACAGACACTTGAAAGTCTATGTTATGCATAAGTCCAAACTATGACCTTCTCCTCAGGTGTTTTGAACATTTTTGAAACTCCACAGAAATCTCAGATGAGGAATGGCTGTCATAATTTCTTACATTTTGACATCAGATATTTTTAAAAAACTTAGTATTTCAGCCACTTTGTCTTCCTGGAGTGTCCAGAGGGCCTTTACAAACAACCAAATCTTCCAATGAACAAGGCTGAGAAATGGCACACGTGCTTTACACTGAAAAATGTTCTTGAACATTGACACATCAGGTTTTTTCCAGATTTACCTCCTGTATTTCCTGAGAGAAAATCTTAAGCTTGAAACTTATGTCTTCTTTCATCCTGCTCCATACTCAAAACCATCCAAAGAGAAGCCCACCATTACAATGTGGCTGAAGCCTTCAAGGCTAAAAAAAGACATAGATGTCCCAGAATGGTATGTAAAGGTGTCTCCAGTAAATGAATGACTGGACACTAAGTAATTTTTATGAAAATACGTGACTTAGAAGTCCCACCTTAAAGTTCTCTCCCTTTCCTTTTGAAAACAGCAAGTGGCAGACAAGATCAGGCTATAAAAATCACTCTATCATGGAAACAAGTAAAAGTTCCTTCCACAGAATGCTATTTATTTTCTTTGAGGTGGACTTAGAATTACTTTATGTCACATACAGATACTGGATTTGAGTCCTCATCAACATACAAGAAGTCAGATACCTTTCTGCCTTCTACAGATCATTTTTATGAGCTTTCATCTTCATCCACATGTTACAGAGAATTTGTTTTAATTAACAATGAACTCTCTCACATTTCCTTTTGGCACATAAAAATGAAAATGGCTGGTCTATAACAGAAATAACAATTCAAAGTCAGTGTTTGTTCAGAGGAGGAAACATTAATATTGGCCAAAAAACCTGAAATCTATACTATTTTTGCATTCACCTACATGTACAAAACTCAGTGATTTTAAGTTTCTTTCCTACACCTACAAAAAAATACTCAGAGGTACTAAGCCCTGAGAATCAGCTTTTCTGAGATTCATAAAAATAATGCAGAAAATAGTCCATGTGGCATAAATAATGTGTTGGAACCTGGATCATTTGTAGACTAAATGGAAGCATCAGAGACAGAGGAGAGTGTAGCCGTTGATATGATGGGCATTCTCTGCTAAATTTGAGTGAAATGGGTCCTAGGAAGTGGCGAGTAACTTAAAACAGCTGTGGAAGTGGCTTAATTGATGTCAAGGTCAGTGCAAATTTGCTTTAAAGACATTTAAATTCCCACTCATGTTCTGAGACCGGTACAGGAATAGCAAAAAAAAATTGTGAGCTCTGTGATTTCAACCCAACCAAACTGAAAACAAACAAATAAACAACAAAAACAAACATAAGTAAATAAATAAATAAACACGCACGCACACCATTTTTTTAAAAGATCACAAATAGTTAAATCTTCTTCTCTCATACTAGGGCATAAATTCATCCCTTAGGCCTTTTTGGGCAGTAGTTTATTGAGTCTGAAATTACAGTAGCTATGGATAAAGATTCAGCAGTGAGCTTATTACCGACAATTTTGCATTCTAGTCCTTCATTTAGATTTCTCAAACCCAATAACTGAACACCCCAGGCTACACAGACAGTTACTACCCTGTTTTAACCAAAAAGCAAAAGCATGTACAAAAAAAGGAAAAAAAGGTTTTTATCTATCCACATGGAACCAAAGACAAGAAAAGCAAAACATCAGGACATACACCCCAGTGGGATTTCCTTCACCAAAGCAGGCTTAAAATAAAACAAAACAAAACAAAACAAAAATGACACCAAAGAAAACAGCCAAATGAAAAAAAACAACTGTAAAAGAGACTACAGACATTTCTTTTTTTCAAACTATGTAAATATCAAGTCTTTTTTGGATTTAGGCTGAAACTGAGTTCCAAGAGCTACAAAAGCAATTGTAGTAACAGGTGCAGGATATTCAAAGGGATGCCAGTTATTCCTCTGGAAGATAAATACTTTAACATGAGTAGCAGTTGTAATTTCACTGATTGTTTTTTGTATTTGTTGGGTTTTTTTCTAGAAAAGCTTTTATCACCCTAAGAAGGTTCGCATGTAGTAAAATACAAAAATAATTTTTCGTTGCCCGTCCATTTCCTGTGACTAGTCAAACAAAGAGAAACACCTCAAAAGAGTGTTTCAGATTATTACCAATCATTCAGAGGAAATACAGTGTGAATGATTAAGTATTAATATTACTCCTGGAAACCTAAGGGAGCAGTCCCCTACTGGGACTCTAGAAGCAATTACAACTTTGTTTCTTGTGTCCACCTGTCCATGTCTCCCTTGAGCTGTAGTGTCAGTGTGTCTTTATTCCAACACCACCCTTGGGAGGGAGATAGGTTGGCAGGGAGTT
This sequence comes from Sterrhoptilus dennistouni, assembly GCA_013397095.1. Lineage (NCBI taxonomy): Eukaryota > Metazoa > Chordata > Aves > Passeriformes > Zosteropidae > Sterrhoptilus > Sterrhoptilus dennistouni. The sequence goes on from VWZU01015499.1 coordinate 128,280, forward strand.
GGATTCAAGGATGTTTAGTTTATGTGGGATTAGGAATAGATTACAAATCTCAAAAAAAGTAGGAAGATGCAACTAAGTAGTAGACAGCACATCCTCAACAGAAACTACCGACACACAAAGAAGTCCTTATAGTTTTAATGAAACTGGCTTAATTTGACAGCGAAGGAGAGAGGGAAGGAAAAGAGAGGGATCTTTCCTCTGAAATCCATTTTCCTTGCCCTTCTCACTACTGGCACGAGGATGGTACAATCAGTGCCATATTATCCGTACAAAGAAAAGCAGATATCTAACTGAACTACTGTGATTAATTGCCTGATTCTGAAATTGAATTACCATTGGCTAGAAAATCCTATTACACAAATTTATGCTGCTCTGCACCTTTTCTGAATTTTGCAACAATTCTTAAATTAAATTACAATTTGTTTACAAGTACATGGGTTACATAACTCAATATAGAGTTGCATGCACATCATGCAGCATGTAAGTTAAAATAGCAAACAAATTATTGTTATGACCAAGGAAAAGAAATTTGCAAAGTATATCACAGCAGAAGAACAGCATATTAAAGTCATTAACTAAATTAAACATAAAACTTGTAATTTTTCCATATTCTATTTGTTATTCAAAAAAATTTCACTGACTTCAGGGTTCCTTCCAAGTGACAAGAGTTGCATCAATGAAAAGTAGAAATGTTTAAATTTACTTTCAAGATCAATCATGGTATCAGTCACTGAAGATTAGAAGCAACAACTACTTTCCTATTAAGAGAATCACATTAGTTCAAGACTGATAACAGATTCAAGGGTTTTAGTTCTGTATTTTCGCATGATTCTTCTAAGTATTGTGGTCATTCTAATGAATCACATGTTATCAAGATCAAGCAGTATGTTCATTTTAGCAGTGTTAGTATATTTACTGGGTGGAGTCAGTTCCATTCAATTTAATAATTGGTCCTTCAATGCATTAGTGAAAAGAAAATACTTTTTAAGATCTTTTATGTGTCAACTTGCCTTTGCAATTCTTCAATTAAATTACACACATCTCTTGCCTCAGTTACATTGATCACCTTCTAATCCAATTAATTTCACTCCTAGTATCTTACAGCTATATCTAATCACTACATACATCCAAGTATTGCATAGTCATATTTGTATTTGAACCATGAAGTTCTAGTCATTCTATGAAAAAAATCAGACTCAAATTATGCAGATAAATAATGTCAAAATTTTGGCATAGCTAAACCTTGGTCTAGTTGAGCAGAGGCTGACTCTTTGTCAGTTTTTCTTTTAGAACAAGGGCTGGCAATCTGTGCCAGCATCAGTCAGACCTGGCCAGAAATGAAAATCATTGCATCAGGCACTGTATAAAATGAGAATTAAAAATATTAAACTGAATACTGGGCGCTGAACAAGTTTCTACCTTCCCTTACTGCTTGGTAGATTCTGCAGCCTTAGAGTCAAATATGTAAATGTGTAATTTTAAAAAAGAGAGCAATTTATTTTTGAAAGCCTCAACATTTAACGACGCAGGAGTCAGTGATAAACTGCTCACAAGGACTGCCAGCAGGCGACTTCACACACTGTAAGCACTTTACTACAGAGTGATTAATACTCATCACAAGGGAAAATAATATGCTATCCTTTCTTGTTAAGAACATAAAAGAAGCTGCTTAGGTCACCAGGAGCAGAGCTGTGGACATGGCCATAGTAGTTATAGCTACACTGAGACATGCTCAGGTCAGGAATGGGACATGATTATTCAAAATGCTAGATAAAAAGTAATGCTCAAAGGCCATATGAATGTTAGTAGAGTAAATGAATAGTCAGACTTCAAATATGAACTTCATATTGATCAGAAAGCAAATGTCAGTTGGAATTAGACTGCATGAGAAATGTTTTATGTTTCTGTTACACAAATAGTGCCTTGACAAGTCATTCAAACACTTGCTCAGCGTCTGGACAACTCACATGCACTGAATAGAGTTCTGGACCCTTTGTTCCAAGGGCGATTCCCTAAATTTCAGTAGCGGAGTTAGCTTTTGGGAGACATGGATAAAAAAAATACTGGATACACATTTGCATTGTTTCAATTCAGACCATGTGAAATGCAGCTATGAAATGTCCTTGCCAACTCACCTTCCAGCTCATGCAGAGAAATGAAATCCCTCAGCCAGCACCATTTCCTTTGATTCTTTACTTCAGTTGATGATAATTATATATGTATCTCCTCATAATAATACCTAAACTACCTTTCAAGCTTTACATTATTAACCTTGGTAGCAAATGGTCCCCCCTTTTTAACAGGTGATCAAATTGAAGACTAGATTATAGCAAATATTTGGCTGCTTTAAAAATGGATAGGCATTAGGTGTGTGGGTATATGTGGCAACTTGAAAGTCAAAAAGAAATCCTTGGCAGAGCAGGAACTGAATCAAAGCCCACAAATATTAATTCTAGAACACTTTTCTGTTGCATTATGAAAGGAAGTTTCTGCCACATTATCTGTACAAGCAGCCTGCTGCACCATTACTAGTTATCTTAAGTTAAGGCTGCTATTCGTGTTGTCACTGCCTGCACTGAATAAAGACAAATCCTACCATCAAGCTCAATTCCAGCCCTGTATGAATATAAAACTTGAAGGGTATTTTCTGGCCATATCAATGCTTTTGTCTGACATCTAATAGGTTCATATTATCTTCATTTCTCAGTTGTAATTAAATGTAATGATTGCATATTTATTTTTATTTACAAAGGCAGTTGCTTGTACAATAAAATTTGATTTAATCGATTGAAGACTCATTTAATGGACTTTTGAGGACCAAATGCATGTAAACAATGCTCTAATCAGACATCAAAACATGCATAAATCAAAGTAATTAAATCAATGTAACACTAAGAAAATTGTGAACCAGACAGATATTTTTAAAAAGAAGCAATAAAATATATGATTTAAGATCTCAGTAAAGAGAACAGCTGCAATACTGATAGCTGTATCCACTGTTACTCTCATTAAATAGCAGTCACTGATCAGAGCCTTGTGATCAAGGTAACATAATTAGGAACCAAGCACAATATCCTCCTCACAAAATTTCTTCAGCATCAAATGGAGAAGACCATGGAGGAAACCAGAAACAGCTGCCACGGTAAAAAACTATAATGTAGCTACATATTCAGAATATTAAAGCCATAAACATTTCCTATATCTTACACGTGACCCAAAGAGAAGTAGTTGAAAGTTCAGACTTCCAACTAGGACAGCGGGTGTAAAATTTTACAGTCTTCTTCCATGTGTGCTTAATCGTAGTGTTTTGTGAAAATAAATCTCCAAGTATGTAATTAAATTGAATATTCATTTTCTCATTCTTTTTTGAAAAGAGTAATTCACCTCTTACATATATCCTCACACAAGACAGAAGGGAGAATGTATGCCTTTCTCATAGATATTTGTCTGCTCTTCTTACCAAGGTAGCTACTTGCTTTTGGCTGCTGGGGTATATTTGCAAAAACTCTGCATCCAGGTGGCTCCAGGCATGGCCCGTGTCTGGAACCAAAGTCAGCTGCACGTGTAATCAGCTTAAATGCTCATTGATGAACACACAATGTAAAAACTTGAGATGCAGCTGTCAGCAACAGACCATTATGATGGGTTCTCCCACCTGACCCTCATAGCAGCTGGCTGTTCACAGCACAGTCATCGTTATGTAATCAGGACAGTGAGTAACAATACAATACTCAAGTCTTCTTGGAGGGCATATAGCAACGTTTATTAGAAACCAAACATTTTTTATACACTGTTCCAATACAGTTAGATGTGATTGGTCATTTGAACTAACACCTCTTGTAAACATCTTTTCAAGTAAACGTTAGCAAACCAGCAGGTGCAGAAATTAGAAATTGTTTGGAATGTCATCTCCCAGCTCCTCCAGAGCAATGCCTGAGAAAGTCTGACTTGTTTTTTCACAGGCTTTGCTGCTCCCTGATGCCTAAAAATTTCTCTTTGACCAGGCTGTCAGCATCTACACATGGTTTCATTTCTCCTCTTGTCACAGTGAGGGTACCTGCAAGAAACCTTTGGGTCCCCTGACTTCAGGGCAGAGGGTGGCAAGAAAATAATTAGGAGCAGGAACGACAGTGGGCACTAGAAAAAAAACACTTTAATTACAGATAAAAGAAAATAGGGACAGTGCCCCATGCACAGTATCCAGGAGAACTACGTAACCCAGTAGTAACCAAGAAGTAACCAAGACCCAGAACTGAGGAAAATACGACAATATATAGGGTAGGTCTGAGGGTAAGGGTTCAATCAGAAACTCGAACTGGGAACATAAGCATATTTGTACAACATAACTGACCAATCATAAAAACAACCTTGTATGGAACAACTTCATTAACATGCAAACTCCCATGAACCTTTACTACTCGCCACAACTACAAAGGGCTTTCCCACAGCCTTAGGTTTATAGTTGCTTCAGCTTGACCAACTCCCACGTACTCTGACATCTCAGTACGTGTGGAAAGCAGGTAACAAGAGCTTTCTGCTGTGAGCTTTTGCGGACAGAAGGACACACAGCTATTTGTCCAGATGATGAAAATCTGATACAAATAAGCAATAATCACAACAACTAAAAATAATCCGATCCCCTGGCCATGTCCTTTTTCCTCCAGTGATCCTTTCTCTCAGTTTCTATCACAAAACAGGGGGAAAGCACAGTCTTGATTCAGGCCAGGATTTATCACTTTTAGCTTTAGGTATGTAATGACTGAGGCCAATTTAGAAGCCTCCTTGGTTGTAAGGAGGCCTTCTAAAATCAGTGGAAATAGGCGTCTACTGAAGGCTATTTAGTACATGTAAGATTCACTGGTTTTAATCCTCCATCAGCTAGTGGAAAATATGGAAAACACCTGTTACCTGACAAAGGGTACAATGGGTACAAATCCAGGTGTTACCTCATATCCCAAAGAACCCATGTGGGAGTAGAAAAACTAGTGTGTGTTTGTAAATTAGTGGATGGCACCCAAGAATGCATTCTCAGGACTGCATCTGTAGATGACAATGCTCTTATCGCTAAAGATTATTTTGGCCTCATGCCCATAAATATGTATCTACGCAGGTTCATCCCTATGCAAATGTGCTTTGAGTCACAATTTTGTCAATCCTGCCCTGATGTATCCGTCCTCCAGTGTCAGCTCCTATGTTCCACAGTCTTTGCTGATAATCTCCTCCAGCTTAATGTATTCGTTCATTCCCCTGCCCACAACAGCTTCTCCTATTTTGTCTCCAGAAAAGGAGTTTCCTCAGCACCTCCATTCCTAAACTGTGCATTCCCAGCCTTACTCAGGAATGCATGCCTCTCATCCCTTTTCAACCTGGACGGCAATGTTCTACAGAAGCAGCTTCTTTACTTACTCCAAATATGTCTATGTGTTTTTCACATGAAATTTCTATCATCTTTTCCCTGTCAGTCAGCACCCAACTCTTTCTCTTTTCTCTAGTGTTTTTTCACTCCTTGTTGATTTTTCCCATAAACATAAGTGAGATTCCAACAAGGCTATACAATCTAATTATCACTTGACATGAAGCTGGATTTCACAAACAAACAGGCAAGCCACCAGTTCATAATAGAAACCTAAGATAAAATTCTCTTTTCAAATAAATTGACATGGATTGGTTGATATCAAACCTGAGAATTTAGACCTTTATTAAGTTAAAAATGAAAGCTTAGTAGACAGCTTGTTGTAAGCTATCTTACTCAAGACAGAATGTCAGTATATTGTGATGAATCTTTAATATAAGACAGAAGATTCCTGGAAATTTTTGCAGCTATTTGCCAAAATAAACCCAGGTCTTTTGTGCATTTTCAATTTTTTTACTCAATGCACACCAAAAAATACAGATTGAGTGTTTTTCAAAAGGTAAAATAGCAGAAAAACACCTTTTAGCAAGCAACTTCTCTTACTAACAGTAAATCATGAAGGGATAGGGATTCTGCACCTGAAAACACTTAATGCTTTTATGGAAGAAATAAAATAGCTTCAGGTGTTTCTCAAGGAATGAGTTTTAAAACTGCTGGGGAGAAGTTCCATCAAAGATAAATCAAAGCTTGTTTTGCTTGTGCCACAAGAAGTGTGTGTAATAGAAAGTTATTAAGACCAAAGCTACTCGCTGCATTGCCTCAGAACACTGTCCAAATGCCAAAACATTCTCCAATCAATCAACCATCAGCCTCATTTCTCCTTGCCCGCACTGACAAGCCACCATCTGACTGTAGATTATGAGATAAAAGGGAGCCAGTAGCTTTGTTTCCTTCTTTATTAAATTATTTGCAACACTCAGTTATTCTTCAAGACAGGTGTGAGCTGATAAGGAAAACCTGCACTTTCTGGAAAATTATTTCAAAACATAGGTCAAAATATAGTCTGAAGTGTAGACAAGGTGTTAATTTAAAAATTTATAAAAATATAATAGGATTTGAGTAGCCAGATATGCAATAGCTGAAATAATAATATTCAGCATTAGAAAAAAATCTCATTTTTAAGTTACCTAAAGGTATCTCTGTCCATTTTTGGAAACTACATAAGAAAATTTTTTGCTATATACTTCTTTCATAAATTCATTAAAAATTGCTTCTTTTCCCTCTTATTTATAAATTAACTACCCTGTTTGACCCTGAGACTAGCTCAGTTAGTTAGAGCATGGTGCTAACAACTCCAAGGTTGTTGTGGGTTCAGTCCCTATACGGGCCATTCTAATGGCCTTAAACACTAGGAATTTAAGGATTGTCAGAATAACTGGTGTAATTTACATTTTATAATATAAATCCAGAGTCATACCACAAAAAAGCACATAGAAAAATAGATGTCCAGATTGAAGTTTATCACCTCCTCCTTCCCCAATTAGTCCTGTAGCTATACCTTCCATGGTCTTCCAGTGAGTAGGTGCACAAGAGGCCCAGAGGTACCATAGGTAGGACAACTGACCTGAAATTTCTAAAGGGATATTCCATACCACAGAATATCATATTGCTGAACAGTTAGCCAGGAATCTCTGATCTCTGCTTGGTAATGGGCTGTGTGATGAACAACTGTGTTGTGCATTGCTTGTTTCTCTCAAGTTCTGTTACCCTCTCTCTTTTTTTCATTACAACTATTATTATCAGCATTATTAGTATTGTATTATATTTTATTTAAAAATATTAAACTAATTGTACCTCAACCCATGAGTTTTACTTTCTTTTCTGATCCTCTGTCTCACTGGGGTGGGGAGCAGGGGCAAGTGGGTGAATGCTGCATGGTGCTTGTCTACTGGCTGGGGTTAAACCATGACACCCATTCATCCATTTTCATCAAATATAGCTGTGACTCTGCCAAAGGTATTGGTCCTCAACTTGTTCATCAAGGAAATGTCTATGAACACAAAGACCCACACTGCCTTTTTTCTGCTGGACAGCCTAGGCACCAGCAATACCTTTAATTGTTAAGGTGTCATTAAGAGCTTCTCCTAGATCTCTAGTTTACATACAGATGTGTTTTTCAGTACTTCTCCTTGTTAAGAGAGAGAATTGAAAAGCATTTTGTGTAACTAAGTTGAAAGTAATTTCTAACTGCAGTCTTTGCTTTCAAAGATTTATTAAACTTCTTTGTCTTTTCAAGGCTGTATTTATTTTATTAATTTTGAATGTCATCTGGTCAAATAGCTCACTGTGTGCACAAAGCATTTCAATTTATAGAAAATTTCATGCGTGCTACAAACTTTTTACAGGAAAAAAGTACCAGAAAATTAGGAGAAAAAAATAATCCTAGTTCATCAGAAAAGTGTTGTGATGAATGGAGTTCCACTCATGTACAGTATACGCACAGGACTGTTCTGATAAATCAGTAATGTCAAGGCTCTGTGGGAGTCTTTGAAACACAGAGAGGATGCTTGTTAGAGGATTCTCACTGTCTCTATTTGAAATGCATCAGAAGCTCATTTCAGCTACTCAGCAGATCCTTATTTAGCACAGACTTGCCAGCTTGAGCTTAGTGTGTCAGGGTGCATCAGTGTGTTCAGAAAAGTGATTTATTGCGGCAGCATGAATGTCTAATTATGTACATAGTTTTTAAACACGAAAGAGCCCAAACAAGTGAAAAGCTGAAATGAGGTTTATTTCTTGCTACCAGCATTTGCTTACATATGCCTGGTTTTTTTCTTTAAATTAAATTATTTTCCAACCCTCTCTCCTCCTGCTTTACCAAAGCTATATTACATTACAAAGTCTTCCTTAGCTGGATATGTTTTTAAAAGCATCTCTCTGCCTCCTTCCCACAAAACATCATATTAATAATTTTTCTCATGTATGCTGGATGACAGTCATTTTTAGTATCTACAATGCTATTAGTTTCACAGACATTAAACTTAAAGGAGAACTATTATTAAATCAAGCCATTACAGCATATGAACCACCGGGTTTAAATTGCTTTTAACCTTGGGTTATTTCCTGAATTATACAATTTTTAGTTTAACTCCAGCCTTTCCAGATTTCCAGTCACTGCTTCTCATTGGCAGGTGCTCAGCCATCTCCAGGAGAGCAGGGCCACATCACACATAATGGTTACTCAGTAAGACAGACACCATCACTCCAAACGTCTCCTCCTTCCTCCTCCTTTCCTCCACTTTATGTGCTGAGCATGATGTCATATGATCTGGAACACACTTTTGGACAGTTGGGGTCACCTGTGCCAGCTGAGTCTCCTCCCAGCCCCCTGTCTTGTCCCCAGCACTGCAATGTGAAAAGCAGAAAAGAGCTTGACTTTGTGCAAGTGTCTCTTAGCAATAACAAAAACATCTCAATATCATAAACCCTGTGTTCAGCACAAATGCAACGCTTAACCCCATACTAGCCATTGTGAAGAAAATTCACTCTACCCCGAGAAAAACCAGCACAGTTCTGAAGACAGAATTATTCCCATATAGCCTCTTACTGCAGTCCTCACTGAAGTAGCTCAGAAATTTGAATTAATTTATCTTCACAGTACTCATGTAAGAAAAATGATTTTTAATATCTCCGTTTTACAAGGGCAGGGGGAAAAATTTAAGACAAAGGTTTTCACTTAGTGTGCCCAGTTCGAGATATTTGTTGTTTCTTTCCACTCTGCAAGAACATTTACAAAGCCCAGCTCTCAGTGATTTCAGTTGCTGCTGTGAATGCTCAGCAATTATGTAGATCCAGGTGGAGGATGCTAAGTTGAAAACACAGCTAACACCTAAACATACAATTAGTGCCTGCCTTTGTAGAGTTTGCTTCAAGCAACTTACCTGTAGGAATTCTCTTACAGCAGCAGGAGAGAAAAGAATTCTACTTATGAGCAACCAATAGCCTTAACTCTCCTGTCTCTTCCTACAGTTCTCTTTGTCACTTAATATCTAGTTTTCAGTAATAGAAACAAAAGTGCAAGTAACACAAAATTAGATATTCTACTTCTCCTTTTTTTTTTTTTTTTTTTTTTTAAGCCTCCAGTTCTCTATTCTTGTAAGAAAACTGAAACCGAAGCTGGGAGAGATGAAGCCCTGGTGCAGATGATACAGAATTGAACAGCCTCACACTACTCCTGGACCAACCACCTATGCTCCTCAGTCCTATGTACTCTTTGGGAAAATCAAAGCAAGACCACAGGCATATGCATCTGTAGCACACACTGGATGAGCCCAATGTTCTCCAGATGTGCTAGATCAACTTATTCTCAAAGTAGCTGCTGTGCACCTCGCATACATGAATTGTAGGTCCGATGTGTTCAGAGTAGATTGGATTACTACGACATATGTATTGTGACTTCTACCCAGGATCTGGAGAAGAGATGACTGAGAGGGGACCTCATCAATGTCTATTAGTACCTGAAAGGAGAGTGTGGAAACTCTGGAGCTCATTTCAGTGGTGTCCAGCAATAGGACAAGAGGCAATGGGCAGAGACTGATGCACAGGAAGTTCCACCTGAATATGGGGAAGAACTTCTTTACTGGGCAGGATTGGCCAGAGAGGTAAATCTGGAGCCTCCCTCATCGGAGATATTCAAGAATTTTCTGGACACAATCCCATGCCATGCGTTCTGGAATAACCCTGTTGGAGCAGGGAGGCTGGACCAGATGTCCCACTGTGGTCCCTTCCTACCTTGCCCATTCTGTGATTCTGTGACTTTGCTCTGTCAAGAGACAAAACATTAACTCCAAGGCAACTACCTGAAATGATGCTGTCTGAATTTCTGGTCTATTCACCAATTCTACTCAAATCTATTGTACCAGTCTGTTGTTTCAACTCCCAGGTTACCCTTGAGTGAAGTCTATATAGGGAACAATGGGTCATGAATAGAAGAAAACAAGCAGAATACATGCTTTTAAAGGTAGTTTCATTCAGAATTTAGAGGACAGTCTTCTAAACATTTATCATGTTGATGTTAAAGAAAACATTTTACTGAAAACTGATAAGGAAGAAAATAATATTTTGTAGAAAAGATCAGAAACATTTATCAAAAGTTAGGATTCCAGAAACACCCATCTAAATGTTGACCCAAAATTAATTTAGACACTTGAATCAAAGGGATTTAATTTTCAAGTCTGTAGACCAAGAATAAACACCAAGCATATTCCAAGAGAACATTCATCAGTTCTAATTCATAGGCAACTATTAAAAACATAAGTAAGTATGAAAATATGTTCCAGCTTTTATGAGAGGTTTTGAAAAAAGGCTAATTTACCAGAAGGTCATTAATATTAATTCTCTAGAATAAGAAATTATCTGTGGTTAGACAGATGCAGGTGATAAAAGAAAAATCATGAACATGTGGGATTAAACCATTATAATAAAATTCAGAAGAAATACGAACACTAGTCTTTTTTTGCACTTTAACTCCCCTTTGAGATAACCCATTCACAATGGGCAGATGACTAATGGAATATAAACTAGTGAAAACTATCCAGTGATCACAATGTAAATTTACACCTTCACGCATATCTCTGTTAAAGACATGAAGAGAACAGACATTCAATTGTAATGCACTTAGAGGTTTTATATCCTGCCTTCAGTTCATATATAGCTGAACTAAAAAGAACTCAGAATGGTTACCAAAGGAAATAAAAATATTATTTTTTCCTATTGGTTTTATGATTATTTAAATGTTTTCCTACTTTCCACACCATAAGAGCAATACAGAGAATAATGCAGAAAGAAATATCTTTATCCAAAGATATTCCTGAGATATTCTTGATATAGTCTTCTTGAGATATTATGTCAGATTGTATTTTGTTTCACCAAGAAATACTTCTCTTTCCCCAAAAAAATGAATGAGTTAGCTCTGCCTTTAGCTAGAAAAATCTGTAGCTCAGAGGTGTGCCATGGGGTGACCAGTAGAACCTCACTTCTGTTCCGGAGAACTGTCCTTCTTACAATAAGTTCAAAGTTTAGTGGGATGCAGACAATACTTGAGGACACCTCTTTAAAAGTCTCATTGTGCATGGCATCTCCTATGTGAGATGCTGTCATCCCTGTGTAAGTGCTGTATGCCCTGGACTTTTGCTTCCAGCCCCTTCTTTTCAAAACATGTTCAGCCCAAACAATTCATACTAGATGTTTTCAGATATTTCAGTAAGACTCAAAAGTGATAGAGATTACATTGTTTATTTGGATTATATACTGCAGAAGTAATGCTTAAAATAAGAAATTTATTTTAGGAAACTTTCCTTCAACACAAGCCGGCTGATTATTATTGTTTCTCCAATGGTACAACATAAAATTTTTAAAAATTAAAATAAAGCTAATTGCAAAACAACATAAAAAAACACATCATTTAAAAACTTTCAGAACTGGATTTTTCAAAGCAATTAATGTATTTTTAATATTTTTCTCATCTTAAAAAATAGTATTCAGACTTAAGGAACTAAAGTCTCCAAAGTCTTAAACCTCAAACAAAGCAGCATGTTTCAACTGATTGTGGCTCCACTTAAACTGTCCTGACCCATTTTTCCCCTCAGCAGGCGTTAAGATCTCTCAACAAAGGAACTTGGGTTTGTTCTATCCACAGTGAGCACCAGCTACAAACCACATAGTCGCATGTGGATGGTGCTCTGTTCATACTGACGTGCTCTGTTAATCTGTGCTAATGTTCAAATAATCATTAACAGAGATGTATGGTGCTCAGTCACAGCTGATCAGGTCTGGAAGCTCTGAGAATGGGCAAAGTTATTGGTATCTGCTTGCATGTCTGTTTAAAGATATCCCAATTTACATCGAGGCTGTCTTTTTCAGACAGTACAGAGTGTTTTTAAATAAGAGTCCAAGTGAGGAAGGGAAGTGTGTCTGCAAAACTGAGATACTATACGTTAGCAAAAACATGTATAGTACTTGAGAATTGTAAGTACTGTAGTGCTTATGTAGAACTAGAGATATCAAGAGGTATAAAGTGATAAGGATGAAAGAAAATGGAGCTTCTCTCTAGACCTTATTAATGTATAGGTACCAGGATTCTCATAAATATATTCAATAAACTGCTGTAAAGTTCAGTTGGAGGTTAGGATAGCGAGCAGACTTTGCAGTGTGAAGGTGAGATAGCTAAAATTGGTGTACAGAACTGCTAATCTTCCACTGATATTTCTGAAATTCTTTGTACCTGTCTTTGTCATTTTCTGATGCCCAGTAATTTCAGCCTTGTCCTTTATATGCTGATTGATTCTTGAACTCCTAATCCATTTTCCATCTTTGGCTCTTTATTTTTTTCACACAGCCTATCCAGGGTATCTAGAAACTTCTCCATAAGTGTAATGCCCACTCTCATCAAGCAGTGAGACAATGGTGTCAGGACCACCATTGATCAAAATTGACTGTATTCAGAAGCGTAAGCTGAGCAGGAATTCTGAAAATATCTGTAACAAATTTCTTTCAAATCTCCTGCAACACTGGGCACTGATTTGAACACAAATGTCTTGACTCATTTAAGCATCTTAAAGAGTAATACCAAGTGGATAAGGAGGTTACTTTGTTGTGGTGTGCATTTTAGATTTACCAAATTTCTGTACATTGGTTTGTCCCATACCCCCATGTTAAACTCTTCTTTTGGTTTTTCCGAAATTACGGGTCCTGTCCATCACTCTGCACCCCCACCCCAATGCCAGGAAAGTTCTAGTGAGGCTGTGGAGTGATTTTGCAGGTTCTCGATTCCCCACTCCCCTTTTTATGCATGGAATTGTTCTACTGTCTGTCCTTTGTGTTCTGGGTCACTCTCCCCCCACCCCGGGATTGGTTCTAGACTGTCCCCTGCCCCTTTCCACAGCCTTGTACTTAAGGTAAGACCCAGAGGGAAAAACTCACTGTTCATGGGTGTCCTGGGTTGTAGTGTAGGATGTACACAAAGTATTTATTCTATCACCATCTTCATGAACTGTTGAAACCAAGTGGGGCAGTGCTCTAGTGTAGGGCTGTCTTCTGATAATGGCCCATTAATGCCTTGCCCATTACTCACAGGTAACTTCCTCCAGGAGTTATCTCTGCTTAATGGGCCATCAAGGACCCACTTCACAACTCATCATCCCATTGGGAGATGCTCCACCCAGGGGGAGGAGCCAAGCATTCTCACCTGGATATAATCTGGGATTTGGGACAGGACAAGCAGCCCTTACCTACTGGATTCCCAGAGGACCAAAGCTCCCAGACCTTTCTACAGGATCACTGCTTCAGGAAGACCACCTCATCTGGACTGCTTCCACCACCCTGCTCAGCTTGTATTCTGACTCTGTCAGTGGTCCTTTGTGTTATTTCATTTATTTTATTTTATTTTTACCTTTTTACCTTTCTTCTTATTAAATTGTGTTTCTGACTTGGAGCCTCTCACTCATTTTGCTTTTAAACCATGACAATGGGCTCCCCTCTGGGTGAAATAAAACACAGTTGAAACCCGCGTGAGTCCTCTCTTCTTTCTCGGCCATCACCACGCTTCTGCCAGAGGCCAAGACCCACAAGATCGGAAAGGTACCAAGCTGTATCCTCAAATGTGAGCTCGGTGCCAGAGCTAGCCGGAAAACAGGATACTAGCTCCTTGAAAGCAGCACCAAACCCCCGCAGTTACTTGATATTGCTAGTTGCCTTTGAAGGACGCTGCTGAGGGACTTTACTGAAGACTGTGGTGGTGTGTGTTTGAAGTTCTGTATGGTTTTTGTTGGGTTTTATGTTTGTTTAAAAATGGTTTATTCCTAACACCCCTTTCCTATACCCCCTGATGGTGTCCTCCCTGAGGCTCTGTCAATCACCCGGTTAGATCTGGAAGATTCAGGGCAGAAAGCCATGGGATTTGGTCTAAGGGAGAGGGCAACACCTTTTTCTTTTGTTCTGTTAAGTTTCCCTGTTTGGGGTCACACTCCCCCTCCCTTGCCATTGGCTCTGGGTTCTCCCCTCTCCTGGAGGATGCCGCTCCAATAAAAAGGGGAAACCCAAAGTCCAGACCCATCATTTGCATGAGGCTGAGCTGAGACAGGAATAAAGCCTGGTAAAACCTATGCAAGAGTCCACTCTTTCTTCCACGCCGCTGATCACACTCCTGCCTGGATTCCAGACCTGCCAAAACCTCCATCATATCGTGGCCAGGGCAGAACTAGCCAGTGGGCAGCCCTGAAACCATGATAGAAGACCTCACAAATTCCTTTATTTCAATGGATTACCTTGGTGTTTATTAATTGAATTGCAAAGAAAAAGAGATATTTTTAAACAAGATTCCCAGTGTATTCCCAGAGGAAAGATATCAGTTAAGACTGCAAGGTTACCTCAGATTAATTTTACTTAAACACTGAACACTGACTATGAATCCCATGATCATCCTCAGGCTAGCTTTTGGACTGGGAAAAGTAAAGGGTCAGACATTCTAGTTCCTTGGGAAAAGATTGAACATAAATGAGACACTTACGTATAAACATTTTCCCCGCTGCTAATACTTTTCCCTAATGATGAGGCCAGCACAAACAGAAAGGAAAAGTAAATGAATACACAATTACAGACGATTTCAAGCTATTGTATGTTCAATGTACTAACATCATGGGAATTACATGTCTAGTTATGTGGTTTAGCTTTCTTTCCCAAATTCTTTATTTAAGAAATGCCCTAGACACATTCTACTATCTATTTATACACCTGCTGTGAAAGCATTAATCAGAGATTGCAACTTTGCTAGTCTGCCAAGCATTTTAAAATTCATAGTGTTCAATCCCTGGGCATTGTTTTCAGCCTGCTCAATTTTTTCTAATTGACAGATATCTGGAGAGGGCTTTGCTCATCTATTATTAACTTCTTATATCTAGGATCACATGACATAAATGGCTTGAAAATACACACTGATGACACTTCTTTCTAGTGGAACCTTCAAACATCAGTCCTGATATTCCTTCTTCTCTACTTCAATGAGTAGCTGGTGGGTCATTTCTCTTGGGAGTTTGAGGGGATCTGCAATATCTGCCCAGTTTACCACTTTACTGGCATTTTTCTAAATTTTTTTTTCTCTGCCCCAAAATGTGGGACCTCCAAGCCCCCATTAGGAAGCTTGTCATTCGAGCCTCTCAATGAACTTAGTGATAAAAAAAATCTATAGAGATCCTTACCAAATTCCTCTATTCAATGATAAACCAGTAAGTAACCTGACTTTTGTAAATTTTAGTGAGCAAAGACAACTTGCTGTCACTCGAATCGCCATCTTTCTTTTTGTTTCAGATGATTTCAAGCCATTTATATCTGCAGTTAGTTAATCAACCTGAAAACAACAAATGGTTCTTTATATTGATAGCAGAGTCCCATACACATACCTACCCACATACAAAAATCAGGACTTTTTTTTTTTATTTTCAACTGGAGAGTCAAAAGATCTTCCTGTTAATTTGTTCTCTTTCATGACTTTAACCTGTTGTTTGTAGAAACTGAAATAAGAAATAAAAACATAGAGGCTTACAGAATTGTGCTAAACTGACGGTTTGTGTCAAGGAGTAGGCATTCATCCCTTCTTGCATCCAAGAAAAATACAATCCTCTCTCTTACTTTATTGCCCAAAATTTCAAGGTATATCACAAGGCACACACTTTTAAGTGTTGTGGGCTAGGATGAAATGCACATCAGCACATGTACTAGCCCCCGTTGTGAAACTAGCAGGATGTCAGTCTCATGCATTATTGACTCTTTGTCTATACTCCTTACCATCTCATGTTATTATTACTCAGTCTGTGCAGGATTTAGGCACCTCTGCAGCTGCTTTGGCAGTAGGCGATCCTAGCAATGGGAGAGAGTGGCTGACACTCAGCTTCCGTGAACCTCACCCCTCCTATGTAGCAGAGTGCAATGTAAGCAAGAACCCGCTGCCAAAAGAAAAGTACAGCAGATGGGAATATTAACTCTTATCAGGGGGTGTAATTGCCAAAGAAGGTGTTTACTAGTTTATGCTACATTTAATTTGTTCATGTGGAGAATGCTACTGACTCTTACTGAACACCAGTAAATACTTTACTCCTAAAACTGACAGTTTTAACGTGGAAGGTCCTTAGAGAAATACCTGTGTACATGCACACACACATGCACACACAGATGCACTTTGTATTTAATCACTGCATGTCTCAAGAGCAAGACCAGAAAAACCTATAATAAATGCAAATTCAAAGTTTATGAAATTTTTTTGTTGCTTTTTTGATCTGCCACTCGTATTATAAAAAGACTAGCACATAATTAATAAAATAATAACAATTTTTTTAAAAGAGCATGACAGAACAAATTCACACATTATCCTGCTCTAAATCAGTAAGTGTGGAATGTTTAGTCACCAGAAAGTTATTATTTTGCAAGGGCACAAGTATAGGTGGCTATAATTTTTTTTGACCCTCTGATTAGCCTGGGGAGAAAATTTATTTGGACCAGAAACCCATGAGAATCCTATATATATACTGTGTATATAAACATATGTCTTATATTTTAAAAGGCTCAGAAATGACATAACATACCTGGAATGGAGAATACATCACATGGTTTTTTTTATTGTCATCTGGAGACAAGCTTCTGCCCCATCCTCTGAGTGCTGGGCACAGCCCCAAATTTTCTCTTGTTAAGCCTAGGACATCAGGATTAAGATTTCAAGACAGTAGAAGAAAATAGGAAAGGAAAGGATGAGTAGAAGTGTAAGCTTATCCCAAACTGACCATAATACATTCCTTGAATTCACTGGTCTGTTTGTAACTCCCTTGAATGCCTTACATAGGTGACTGGTTGCTGCACTGAGGCGAATTTAAAAGGAATTGGCAGAGCACATTCACAGATTCACATCATGATGCAGCTCAGCACCACTCTACTCTCAAAGGATTTTACTTACGCTGTCAATGTAAAAAATGTAAATGTAAATGTAAAAAAAAATCTTTATGAAAACACAAAAAATTGTGTCTCATTCATTAAAGACCTGTATTTTATGCACAAGTTCATTTTATCTTACAAAGTGCAGCCACACATCTGACCATGAGGAAAGGATCAGGAGAGCAATGAATGAGGACAGAAGGATAAGTCAACTATAGCAACTATTTCTTTCTCAGGCTGATGTTGTTTTATGATCTACATTGAATCCTCTCTGAAATGTGGAAGAGTTCGAAAAACAATAGAGAAAGTCTGGCAGCCTTACTAGTTGCAGGGAAAGGGTACTAGTCTTTCTTCTGTAAGTGCTTGTCAGGAACTTTTAGATGACTAATTAAAAAGATAAATTTCTGATTTTAAAAAGGAAAAATCTGTAGATAATATCTAAAGACAGCTTTACCAGAACGCCTAAAAAATGGAAATTTCTGCTTAGAATTAAGAGAATGTGTCACCACAGAACAGCTAATAATAATAATTTGCACAGGAATGCAAGTCTTCGCTGTGCAATACCTAGAGCATCTCTTTGAACCTGAATCTTCATTCTGAGAGCTAAAGGTGGGATCATATACATGCTTTTGACCATAAATTTCAGCCTGGTTTTGGGATACTTTCACAATCAAAGATTCTTTTAAAATATCAGGAGGATTTTCTAACAGAGAAAGACGAAGAGTCTGATTAGTTTTGAGGATCCAGTCCTAAAGAACATTTATATTTTTCCTCAAAAAATGAACAGAGAAAATCTAAGGCCTTGCTTTTCCTCATCAAATGAGTCTCATGTTCTGGTCAGCTTTATAAAACAGAACTCAGACAAACAATATAGAGAAATAAATACCTGAGAAGGTTTAATAACTTTCCCTTATCTATGCATGTGGGGTTTTTTGTTACCTCCATACACATGGTGAAAGACATAAAACATTCATATACATTTTAGTTTAGTCACATGATGCAGCCAGTTCACAATGACTTCCCTATTTAATATAGTGTAGATTTAATCTGAATGTTAGAAAACTGCCCTGTTTAAAACAAGGTTCAGGGCAATAACTCCTGGTTCACATATTTTCCTTCACTTATTTATTCTCTAATGAACTGTGTTTCTTGTCTGGAAAGACAGAACATCTTATACATACCAAGCAATACATGTGAAATAATGCTAGAGGCAGCCTAGCTGTACTGAATAACACTATATCCAACTGTAATTCCCAGATGAAAAGTTAATTCAATATTGTACAAGGTTCAGCAGACTGAAATTCTGCCTGTTCTGAATTATTCCACACACATTTTTATGAGAGATAGAGTGATATTTTTGTGTTCAGGTTGATATAGATGACATTTCTTGGGAAAAGAATTGCTACTGCACTAATATCCCTTGCTGGTTTACATATTGGCTTAACCACTGATTGGCACACTTTTAAAAAATCCTACAAAAAACCCTCAGATTTTCTGTATTCCAGTAGTGTCTACCTATTAAGTTTTTGCTTAATAAGTTTTTGAACATATAAAAGTTCATATACATATCTGGAGTACATTATCAATAGCAATTATATTGCACTATGAAGAGATTATGCATTAACTAGATGATGGCTAAAGCTTCAAATATGAGTTCTATGACATAAGCAGCTCATCTCAGTCTGTACACTGCCTTGAAAAACTCACCTGCAGAACTACTCCCTGATATAAGCTCTGACTATCTCAGCATACACAAAGATATTTCCCTGTATTATTTCCAGAGTATACAGATCATGGGTGTCAAACATTCAGTGTCTTACTGGAGAAAATCAATCTGGTGCTTTCAAATTTATGAAATTGAGATTTTCCCATTACTTACACATTTTATATGGACATATTTCTTCAAAACTTGCACAGAATGACCCTATTTGCTGCTTCTTTGCTCTCAACTGACAGACTACATTTATCCTGACACAATGGGTGTGCAGCTGCATTCATCTACAAAGTAAAGTTCAGACAAGTCAGAACAAACTTAGTCACTGCCTCTGTCTTGTCAGGGAAGCTCTTTCTCAGGAGTGCACTGCAGCAGGCAGACATGCTGTAGTATCGTCCAGAGTATGGTTAAAGGGCTCTGGTAACAATTAACATATTTTAGGGTTTTAAAATATGTTAAAGTCATTAATCCCTTTAATACTAAAGAATAAAAGGAGTTGTCATTATATATAGANAGCAACTGATCTAGAAAACCAGGAATACAACTGTATAT
This sequence comes from Sterrhoptilus dennistouni, assembly GCA_013397095.1. Classification (NCBI taxonomy): domain Eukaryota; kingdom Metazoa; phylum Chordata; class Aves; order Passeriformes; family Zosteropidae; genus Sterrhoptilus; species Sterrhoptilus dennistouni. The sequence continues at coordinate 147,875 of VWZU01015499.1, forward strand.
TTGTTTATGAGTAACAAAGATATTGTGCCTGGTAAACTGATCTGAAGCATCTCCTTGCTGATCACAGCTATTTCATAATAAGATGTATTGCACCATGCTGGATTTTTGACATATATTACAATGTTGTATAAACTACAATATCAGAAATAACTCTCCAGGTTCACTTTTATCAGTATCTCTGGTGTTTTACATGCTTTGGCAGACAATGCTACAGAATTCTTTGATTATTCTGAAGATTATAAATAAATAAATAAATAAATAAATAAATAAATAAATTTAACTGAATGGATGAGACAAGATTACTTAAATCTGGTTACATTAATAAAGTACACTGATGTACAGTCCAGTTGCCAGCCAAAACCCTTGGAAAAAAGGAATACAACCAAATGTGTGGTGATGTCAGGCTATCCTATTCACACAACAAAATAATTTTAGCTTTTCATTCTTCATATGACTGCATTTGAAGGAATTTCCTACTTAAAAAACTGAATTAATAATGTTTTTGGCTTGACAAGTTTATGCAGGCTCAACTCCTGCAGCAGTTCAGCTGCATCGACCAACTCATCTCTGAAACTAGACATGGCATTAAGAAGAAAAAAAAGAAAGAAATAAAGAAATAGACTGGAAAGTCATCATTCACCTTTGCTCAGGAAGTAGCTTTTTAACTTAGTGCCCTAGCAGAATAAGTGCATTAGTCCAATGGAACAGCCATCTCTAGCTCTCTCAGCTTTACCAAACAGACCTCAATGAAATATCATAACAAAGGAGACTTTTTGTTGTCTTACTCCTAGGAAGTCAGAATGCCAGTTGTTGTCACTGTCTCTGAAAAGGCTGGGAGTGGTATAGTATCTATTTAGGTTACCTGAATATGTCCAAAAACTCAGCTTTGGAAACGATGGAAAATAATGTAGCCTTCATGGAAATTTAATGCAGTGAGATAACAAAAGATGAACATAAATCACAATATATTGAATCTACAAGTGAATTGGTTCACATAAAGTGACAAAAAAATAAAAGTATTCCTTTAGAGAAAGGCTGAAGCAAAAAAAAAAATTAATTAAATTAATTGAAAACCAAATGATAGAATTAGAAAGCACAACAGACATAGGCAGGTTATGCATGTTGACTTTAGATCGAAATGCCTTAAGCTATCCCAGCTTAATTTAGAATGTACTGGATAAAATGTGCCCTGCTTTCAGCTGTTTAAAATTATCCAAAATCGTGATCTGGTATAATGCTTGCCAGAATTAGGAGTACAAAACTGAAAAATGTTAAGTCAGTTCTGAGAAGGAGGGAATGAAAATAAACCACTGAAATTCCACAGATATTTGTCTTTGGTGCTCTAAGACACACAACACTATTGCCCTTTTGTAAAGAAGGAGTATAACATGTAGTGTGAAAGTGAAAAGAAATAATACACAGAAATAATATTTTCATACAGTGGTTCTTCTGGGAAGTGAAAATCTCTTCAAAACGGATAGCAGAAGTTTGCTACAAAGTGTGGGATGTCAAGAAAAGTTGCAAGTTTTCCCTTGCGTGTGACTGTAAATTTTATTCAACTAAAGTATGAATTCAATTAGTATTTAAGATTTCATCTTTTTCTGTTCACAGCACTTGCTACACTTCAGAAACAAGTTTTTAAAGATTTTGCTGAGTTTTTATTATTTTTATTAGATCCCCGTCTCAGTAAATATTAACTTTAGCAATTTTTCCAAATATTCTTTCTCTGCCTATCAGCTGACTGCTTTGTATCGTTTGATGTTTGTGGGGCAAAAAGCACCAGGATATCAGAGGGTGAGGAGAGCTTTACTCCCATCCCAAATCTCATTTCTGATAGGGCCACCTACATAGTGAAGTTGATTGGAAAGCATATAGGGCAGGATGTTTTGGAAGTGATTGTGTTCAGGAAAACAGCAGGCACCAAGGTCAAACTGTCAATCGAGATCTAAAAACAATACAAGAAAAGAGAGATCCAGAGAAAAGAAGACTCAAAGAAATACATGTGCTCAACATATATATGAAATATATGGTATTATTAATCTGTAAGGAAACAGTGCAAATCATATAGCTACAAAAGTATATACATTTTGGAAAAATAAAAGGACCAATCATATTAATTTTATTCTGCATGATAAACGATGGCATTGGAGATGTCAAATGAAAGACCATTAGTTTTCTTGACTGGTGGATGAACTGAAACAACGCTCTCACTTTTCTTTCTCAATACTGATAGAAACAAAATCTAGTAGTATTAGGACTTTCATGAACCATTAAGATTTCAAATTCCACTATGCACATTCACATTAAGTGATATTTTAGTCTGTGCAGAGCTGCATAGTTATTGCGAAAATTTGCAGAATAAATGCAGAGACATTATAGATTATTGTACTTATCTTTAATAATGGGTTTGAATGTATTTTAAGGGCTTTTTTATTAAATAATTTGTAAACAAGGGAAAAGTTAAATGTGGAAATTTGACTGGGAAGATTTATGATGTAAGATTTTACTCAACAAGAAAATTGGAGAGACTGAATCTTGTCTTGAAAACTAATGTTAAACAGTGTACAATAACTATTATTCTGCATTATATATATGGGTCAATAATTTAATATTTATTGTCTACAAGCATATTTCAACAAGGAGGAAATGGTTATAAGGGAAAATAAATATTATTAGACCATCTATGCTAGTTGAAGAAAAGAAATAAAAAACTTTCAGACTGAACTTGAAACGCCAAGCGGAAAAGTTGTGGAAAGAACTCCACAACTAATAGTAGTTGTTAGAGCAGTACGTATTTATCAACGTCGAGATGCTGGGGAATAATTTCACCAAAGACATGCATACTTACCAGGGAACTTGCCCTCCTCATTATTCCTTACGGTCTTACATATGCATGACATTCTGTGGTCTCCCTTCATACATATTAATTCCCTGACCCCCCCATCTGTACTCGGTATGGTAATTACTTCACGCCCTTCTGGGCACACTCAGTCCTTAGTGGTGGTGGTCTCCAGGCCGTGGAAGTGGTCTTCTGACGTTCACCTCTTCACCTTTATCTCTCCCATGTGTGCTTTGGCCCTCTTGGCACATTTTCAAGGGAATATAGCATCTTAGAGTCTGTGTTCTCTTTTTTAAATCTGCGCCCTTAGCCCTGTTCTTCTGCTGTTTAGACTAGTTCTTCTAGTTCTTCTTCTGAGTGTGCCGAAGGTTTCCCATACTTGTGGTGCTCAGATATATGTGAAAAGGTAACAGACACAGTATTCAGTGTTCACTAAATGTCTTCTAAAATGCGATTTCATATATTCTAAAGTACTATTTAGAATACTTTCTAACATACAATATATGTTCTTAAATCTACTATAAAAAATCAGCTGAGATTTTTCAAATCTATGTCTCAGAACTACTTTAAATGAACCATCTTGTGCAGCACATGAAACATTACACATACACACACACATACACATCTCCAAATGTCATGTCTACTGTTCTCAGCATTTTTCTGTCACTTGCAACACATAAACTTCCACAAGATGAAATATGATAGGTGCTATACAAATATAAGGAGCTTTGAATTTGGGTGAAAGTGCATATTTTTGTCTCCTAAACTGAACTTAGGGAGGGACTTCCAACAATTCAGAGTGGATGACATCATGTGAGTCCTACTGTGGTAGTTTACTGAAGCTGGAAAATAATGTGCTTTGACTTCATCTTCCAAAAATATAAAAATCAGTCCAGCTTGTTTTATAGGATTTTTTTTATGTCAAGCAGCAGCATCTGTCATTTCTATCAAGAACAGCCCAAAAATAAAAACAATAACAATTTAAAAAATAAATTTAAAAAAAAGGCAAAAAAAAAAGCCCAACAACTGTGGAGCCACTTCACAACATAATATCATAATATCACACTTTTGGGCACTCATCTGTGTGGAAAATGGGACATTTTCTTGTTTTTGCTGCCTTCTGTTTCACTGGATATACCCACAATTCTCAGAGAACTGCTTGTTAACAAAATGTCTTAAATTTCTTGCAAAATTCTAGGAGGTACAACAAGGTCATCCTTCTGGACTTAGTTTTGAAATAGCAATGTGGCTTCTACCTAGGATATGCCAAATGGATGAGGCATTTCCAGACAACCAAGTCAACCACTGAAAAAAAATGATACAATAAAAGCAAAACTCTGGAACTGTTTTTGGAACATCACTGAAGAGCAAGAATTCTTCTTTATCTGATCAAGTTACAATAATGCATTGTCATTACCATGACTTAGGATGGTATCAGTGAGAAAAAAATATTACTGGACCTCGATCAGAAAGCAGTATCTGAATTCCTAAAGGTGTTTTTACAGACCTAAGTGTACATACAGAAGTCTTGAGGAACCTGAAGTGTATATACAGAAGTGTTGATGAAGGCATTATTTCTCCATCTCTAGCATTTTTTTCTAGAGTACATTAACCTTTCATTATCAAGTACCTGTCTTTTCTGCATATCTGAATATTTGAAGTTTTGTGATGTGTTTTGTCTTCCTTTGGTTTCAAACAAGACACAAATCATCAACATGAGAAAAGTGAGAAATATGTCATCTCCTTTACAAACATAGAAGGTGAAGCCCTTTAGCAGGGTCAACAACCTGCCACAGGCATCTACTTATCAGCCGATAAAAGGGAACTTCTTTTGCGGAATTCTATTAATCCCTTTACCAACCTCCCAATAATGTCATTCTCTAGAAATCTAGTTTTATTTATTTATAGTCTGCAGAGTATATTTGCTTCTCTGCCATGCCAATTAAATAGAACAGCTCTGTCAGGTTAACCATATATATGAAATTTCAGTAAGTTGTCATAAAGAATGTATTTGATGCTCAAACTAAAATATGCTTTGCAACCTAAAAGCATATGCATTAAATCAAAAAAATATATTCTAAATGCTCTTTCATAGATGTAGAAACATAACAATTTACACATACTAAAAATACAGGGCTGATTTTTCACATAAATATAGGAAGACTTATGTGCTTAAATTTCTATTTAGTTTTTTTGAATGATACCATCATTAAAATATACAAAGTATGATTCATCACAAATCCCATGGCTTTACTACTCAAGCTTCAAGTATATTTTTCTAAATGTGGTTAATATATATGGTAAATACCTTTTTGTCTTTTGAATTTGCAAGTTGGTTTCTTTTGCAAATATTGAATTTAATGTCTATGTAATGGACTGGAAGGCATACTAAGCAAGTTCACAGAAAATACAAAACTGGGATGAGCTGTTGACTCCCTCAAAGGCAGGGAGACCCCACAGAAAGACCTCAGCAAATGAGAGGGCTGGGTGATCAGCAACTGTATAAAGTTCAACAACAGAAAGTGCTGGTTCTGCACCTGGAGTAGGGCAGCCCTGGGTGTATGGACAGACTGAGGAGTGAGATGATGGAAAGGGACTTGGTGTCCTGCTCAAGGGAAAAGTTGAATATGAGTCAGCAGTGCCCTGGCAGCCAAGAGGGCCAAAGATGTTCTGGGGTGCATCAGGCCCAGCATCACCAGCTGGGCAAGGGAGGGAATTGTCCTGCTCTGCTCTGGGATGGCCTCACCTCAAGTGCTGGGGGCAGGTTTGAGTGCCACAATATGACATTAAGAGATTAGAGAGTGTCCAAAGGTGGCCAGCAAAGATAGTGAAGAGCCTTGAGGGGAAGCCATGTGAGGAGCACCTGAGGTCACTTGGTCTGTTCAGCCTGGAGGAGCAGCTGAGGACAGACCTCATCTCAGTCTGCAGCTTCCTCATGAGGGGAAGAGGAGGGACAGGCACTGACCTCTGCTCAGTGGTGGCCAGTGAGAGGATCTGAGGGAAAAGCCTGAATTTGTGTCAGGGGAGATGTAGGTAAGATATAAGAAAAAGGCTCTTTACCCAGAGGGTGGTTGGGCACTGTAACAGACACCTCAGGGAACTGGTCACAGCATCAAGCCTGGTGGAGTTCAAGAAGCGTTCAGACAATGCTCTCAGGCACATGGTGTGACTTTGAGCATGGTTCTGTGCAGGGCAAGGATTTGGACTCAATGATCCTTTAGGGTCCCTTCCTACTCAGCTTATCTTCTGATTCTGTAAAAAAAATTCTTTTTTTTTTGTTTTAAAATTGAAAAATTGTACACCTAAAGTGAATATTTGCATGTAAAGAGACCAGAACACAGTAGGGAAGAATTCTTAACTTTGCTACTGTTGATTCCAGCAGGGCAAAGAACTTCATCACGGACTTAGGTTCAATGAAGTTTTAAAGTCCAAGTCAATCTCACCTAGTCTTGACCATCTGTACTCGTTTTGACTGGGATAGAGCTAAATTTATCAGAAGCAGCTTGTATGGGGCTATGCTCTGGGTTTGTGCTGAGAACAATGTGGTAACACAGGAGTGTTTTTGCTGCTGCTGAGCATTACTGACACAGAGTCAAGGACTTTCCTGTCTCTCACCCTACCCCAGTATGAGTGGGCTGAGAGTGCACAAGAGGCTGGGGGGCAACACAGTCAGGACTGTTGACCTCTAGTGACCCAAGAGACATTCCTGGCCAAATGGTGTCATGCTCAGTATATAAAGCTGAAGGGAAGAGGGACAAAGTGGGGAAGTGATGGTGTTTGTCTACCAAGGGCCATCATGCAGGATGGAGCCCTGCTCTCCTGGGGATTGCTGAACACCTGCCTGCCCATGGGAAGCAGTGAATTAATTCCTTGGTTTGCTTTTGCTTATGTGTGCAAACTTTGCTTTACCTATCAAACTATCTCTCTCTCAACTTATCAATTTCTCACCCCTATCCCACTAGAGCAAACTAAGCAAGTGGCTCTGTGGGGCTTAGTTGCTGCCTAGGGTTAAACCATGACACGATCCAAAGGCCAAAAATTAAGCCCAAGCTCTTCTATACCCCAGTAATCTATGGGAGAGTGAGAGCACATCCATATGGTATCTATTCATGTTATATTAAGGCACAATACACCTCCTAATAAGATATCCTTTGTTTTGTCAGAAGGACCATCTACCTGTTTTGACAGCAAATCAAAAGCAATACCTGGCTGAACACGTACTCATCAGATGAGCCTGGCTGACTGTATCCAGACAATGAGGCTACTGGAACTGTTCATTCACTTTAACCTTTTAATAAATAAAGGATGTACACTGCAAAAGAATAGTTCATCTCCTTTATTCAAGGAATGGGCATTGCCTATCTGTCTTTGTTAGCAATGGGATTCACATTTTAGTGGGAGTTTGTATTTAACACAAGTAAAGCTAAACTGGAAATTTTTCTCCTGAGGCATTTTGCCAATTAAAAATGAAAGCACTTTTTTTTTTTTGTTAAGGGATGGAATCAATAGAGAAATTATCTGGTGTAACAGTAAAAAGAAATTAAATTATTAATGTGCAAATATGATACTCTACAGCAAAATTTAAAAATTAAAACTGCAACAATGCAACAGAAATTATGGAACCTTAATTAAAGTCTGGTAATTTTTATTCTTTATAATATAAAAAACTAATACAATATTAATCATAATTTATTAGAGAAGCCTGCTCTGGTTAACTAAAAAAAATTCTACTCTACAAACATTTTCTCTGTGCAATTTATTTGGCCTGTAACTTTGCCAGGTTTGACAGGAAGAATGTGCATTGGGTCACATTACTTGGAATTCACATGAAGAACTAGAAACTCTTCCCAGCAAAGAGCCAAAAGAATAACATTAGTTTCAGATTCTATTTGACTAACTGCTTAGCATTCCTTTAGAAGCCCCTCTAAGACCCTGCTCAGCCAACTAGTCTGGGGAGGTCTGTGAGCACTAAACTTGTGCCACATGTTTGAAAACATTTATTCTTGATTTAGTATATTAACACAGTGGTTAACTTCCACAGAACAGGTAAGTAACAATATTGTTCAGAGATGATCTCTGCTTTGCTTGTTACATTTTTTCAAAGATAAATCTCTTATTCAGATGAAGTATGAATTATATAATAGTTGACAGAAGGAAAGGACGAAAGAAAAGAAACTTCAATGAAACCTGAAATATTATTATCATAACAATTCTTTATTTATTACATCCCAGGCAGGTGTACAAAATGTACACTAAAGTGAAAATTTGGATAGTTAGAAATCTTGATAGCTAGTAATTTGGAAGATTTTTTATTTCACAACTTTTTAAAAACACCTCAATTATGATGCGTATGTTTATGATTCAGAGGTAACCACATCTCAAGGTAGACTGTCTATACTTAGTAAAGTTAATAGCAGGGGATCACATAAAATACCAACTATTAAATTCTGGATGGAGTAAGTACAATGTCCACAACACTTTCAATGTCTTCCTGACTAAATGGTTGCCCAAATGTGCTGTGTCAGAAGTGTTGTTAGATATCTGTATATTTTAAAAATAATCCCTTGAAGCACTCTTTCATGTTACTCAGAAAAGATGCCAATATATTTGATGTCAATATATATTTGACTTCTGATCACCCTCTTTTTCTCCTTCTTCACACATCCACCCTTATTCTTGTCTAATTTATTGGAAAGAAGTAAGCATCAACAGGTGCTTTAACCAACATTTCAGATACAGTGAGTCATACCCTGAGAATGCCAGTCTCTCTATATTAGACTAGAAAACTTCTCAACAACTACTCTAAATCACTGACCCTGATTCAAGGCTGTGAAATTCCACCCTCCAACCCTACTGTTTTTATGATACTCTGAAAGGAAGTCACAATGCACCTGAATAATATCCTTAACCTCAGTAAGTCTTACTAAACCTTATCACACGGCATGTGAGATGCTAATAAATCTTTACTAAGTAGTGTATTTCCTGTTACACATATGTACTGTACTACCACAACTACCATTGACATATTGAGGATGTAATACAATGATTTGATAATCATCCAAACATCCTTACAGTACTCACAATAGTCATGGTAAGCTCAAGTTTCTGAGGAGAAAAGCATGTAATAATCATCCATACGGTTTTACCTGACTACAGCTGATCCTCTTGTAGCTTTCAAGGTTCCCAACTTGGAAGACTATTCCCATTTCTCAGTGCACCTAAATGTGTGTGTTTGCCTTTAAGCACATACACTTACACTGCACAGTGTCTGAAGTGTCTTAACCTTCCTAAAGATCAGGTCTCTACATCTGCAGTTCTGTAGTCTGACTACAGCTGATGTGGCAATATTTTCCCACTTTTGTTCCCATGCTGGTTTTCTCATGTTACTCTTTCAGCCTTGCACCTGCCAACTCCAATATTGTAACAATGGCATACTCTCATGAGAAGCTATTTCCATTGGCATGAGGATCATCTCCTCTACCCTCTGCCCTATTCCTTGTTTTGTGACTTTTAGTTTATACTGTGGGAATACAGGTCTTAGTGAGTAACATTCCAGATAGGGGTCATAGATCACAGACAAACATTACCCAACAATATGCAGGCCCAAAACACAGCAAACCAATTTGTGTAACACTTCCACCTATGGTCCCATCAGTGCTAAAAGCATAATAAACAGGGGAAAAAACAGCAAGTTTTTTCCGTGTCCTGAAGAAAACCATACAGTACCAGGGAAAAAAAGCATGTCTGGAAAACTCATCATGTTTATCACTTCCTGCTACATCATTGCATTGGAAAAGATACACAAGAAAGGACTATGTTCTTCTGGGGACCCTGCCACTTAATTTACCAGCTAGCCACCAAGGAAAAAGATTTCTCTCTTCTCTCTTCCCTCTTCCTTATTTAATTTTATTTTCCCTGTTTTTTCTCTCATTCATACTGATTTCTTCCTTCCTCCTTCACTCCAAGTAACTTTAAAGTCAATTTATGCTATCATCTGTGGACGTCACAAATAAAAATTTATGTACATCTCTCGTCATCCTTTCAACAGTACTCAAATATTGATTAAACATGAGAGCCTAAAGATGTCCTAAACATTAAATTAAACACCTTTTGATGCTTTTCTGAACTTAAACAAAATCTGATGCAAATTTCAGGAGCAACAGACTTAGTGATCCAAATAATCGCAAACATGGCACCACAGCGAGTATTTTAAATAAATAAGCTATAAAGGAGACACATGAAGAGACAGTGGTGGATGGGATAAGGTTACAAACTAAGTGCTACAGAAGGTATCCAAAGCAAAGGCTGACAAATTTTGAATTATTTGAGTGCTTCCTTGTCTGTACTGCTTTCAGAAACTGCCAGTGTATCAGTGAGTGCCTGTAAGTCATTAGGTCATGAATGCTGTTAATAGCTGGCAAATATGATTATTTGACTCTCTGAACATCAAGTTCCATCCAAAAACTCCAATTAGAGTGTTTCAGGTAAATAGATTTTAAGTGCATTACTCAGTTTCTATAGGACCTGAATGAAGGACAACAGTCATCATCTTTAAGAGCGATCTGCAGACGGACATCAGCATAAGAAAGCATTAAAACTAAAGGGAAGAGTGACCAAATAAGATACTTAAATTAGTGTGTCTATAGGTGAGCTAAGTGCCTTCAATTGCCATGGTAGTTGCTAGATATTAAGTCAGTTCAGAAAGCAGAGCTTAAAGAATGTGATTAAACTCAATGTAATATTCTATTAGCTGGCCACATGAATAAATCCCTAGGTTCCACTGCCTGTATTGACTGTTGACTAGAAAGGAAGCTTACACAACACAGATATCTACAGTTAGCAGACTTAATCTCAAATTGAATTCTGTCCTTCCGTCCTCCTCAGGTCATATATAGCAAGAAACAATAAGTGCAAAACATAGTAAGTGGTGTTTCATTAATTATGGCCATTATTACTTTAAAATTCAAATCTAAAAGATATTTCAGGGGAAAAAAAAGAGTATTCTCAGAAAAATTATAACCTCAGCCCTCTCAGTCCTAAACCAGATGAAGAATGGGTATATGCATTTCCACATTAAATGCTTCCCGAAAATAGGGCCATCAGAAATGTTAGGATATCTTCTAAGGTATTTTCCATGAGAGGAAATACTTCTGCTTTTAAATACACATGTAAATAACTAGTGATAACATAAAAAAGTCCTTTTCTCCAAAGATCATTATGCAAAGATATTTAAAGCCAAAGGCTTATAAAAGCATTCTAAATGGACAAACAACCCATTTGGCATAGCCTCCTGGAACCTCATGTTTCTCTGATAAACAGAATATAATTTATTTTCTCTTAACTCTGTACATCACTAAACAGCATTTAGAAATGTCCATGTGATGAAGAAGGTAGGATTGCTTTTGAGCTAGAATTAATGCAACATTCCTGAAGAAGTGAAAAACATGATTTGTCATCTAAATTTGTGTTTGAGCTGGTTTTAACATTTATTCAGTTTTATCCATTATTGACACGTTTTGTTGGCAATAAGTAATTTTCACAGCAGATCAGGCTGTAGTACTTAACCTCCTAACACCTGAAAGATGAAATATAAAGGCATCCAGAGAAAGGCCTTAATATGCTTGAATTCTAGCAGTATAAGCTTTTCTCAAGCCATATTTCCACTTCGATGTGATGAGAATAGAACGATAATTTTTTTCTTTTCCCCCTCCAATAAACAAGTCCTTTGCACAGGTGACTGTTACTTTGGTAATCACATTGCTTTACTCAGTTGTTAATGATGCATTTTACAATTTCTTCACAAAGTATACCTAGTAAGAAAACTATATGTATTGTGCCAATTGAAAAAGTGCTCCAAGACACAGCTTTCCATTGCACTCCTCTGCATGGAGATCTGTAAACCACTGATCAAGAACTGCCTAATTATCACTTGATGGAAGGTCTTTGGAAGAGTACAGGATTCAACCTCCAGTACTTTGTGTCTCTTGTCTGCATGTCACTGCAGCTACTGAGTTACTGAGAGTCTCAATTTTGCCAATAGTAAGCAGTAGCAGTTCCTAAGATGCTTCTAATATTATCGTACCAAAAATACTGCTATTTGGTTCAAATGCATGGATGAAGGATGTTTTTTCAAGAAAGAGGAAAAGCATGCAAAAAAATTAAACATTTAAAATACAGCTCAAAGAAAATTCTGCTCATTAATAAAACCAGGATAAGTCAAATAAATATTTAATTGGTGACAAAAGATTATTGATGGAAGTTATTTGATGAATGAAATAACTTCTTATTAAAGAGAGGTAGCATACATACCTCAAAGTAAGCAAGTTAAAGGGACAAATAATTTAAGTTTGCATTGAATAAAAATGACCATTTGAAAGGACCTGTTCAAACCCCTTTTGTCTACACTGCCTGAATGACTGCCAAATCTAACAGCTGAAGTTCCCAAAATTCCCTGTTGGTCTGCCATCAGAGGTTGTAGATACTTGTTGCTATGTGAACAAAAGAAGTGCAATGAGCATCCCAAGGGCCATCCTGTGCTCTTCTGTGGTCCTTCGGCCACTTCTGGACTTGCACTTGTTATCTCAACTCAAACATAGTTAATGGCCACATCACAGTACCAACAGGATATCAATACTAGGTAATCTCTGCTTAGAATAAGAGCAAAGCAGTCCTGAATATCCAGAAAAGAAATAAATAAGAGCTCGTGTTTTGATCAGGCTTTTCCAAACAGAATGTGAGCAGCTCCTTCTAATGTTTCTTGAAGCCTTAAGCTGAATGAGAAGCGGCATGCACAATGCTCCAAGGGCCATCAAGCAGCTACTCCTCTAAGTCATAATAACAGAGATTCCTCAAAGCAAACAAGGCTGGTATTTGTCCATGGTAATGAGCTCACTACTTGCATGCAAAATTAAGTTTTAATTTATTTTAAACCTCTTCTGTTTCATCTTGGTAATCCAAGGAAGCATAAAATAAAAAAGGAAGGAGAGAGAAAAGTACTAGAAAACTTTCAAAATGCCCTTCATGTTTACATGATCTTATAGGTTTTCTTCTGCTCTCAGAAAGAGCTCATTTCTGTGAAGTATCAACATGTAAAAGTAAAATTAATTACAACTAAGAGTGGGAGAATAAAGTAAAAAAATTCATTATAAACTCTTTATCTCCAGTCAGTATTGAGAGACTCTAAGGAAGTTCCAATCTACAGACTATGCTGCATGGGTTCAAAATTTAAAGAAACTGCTTTAATTTGCAACTCCCAAATAACACTAGAAATAAGTACAGCTGTGGAAGAGTGAATTATAAATTTATCATTAAAATGGAGCAGTGAAAAGCTTTAATGAAGAATGACCTAGAACTTGTATGTTACTTCTTAGTCTAAATTTAGAAAACACCACATGAAAACTTAAAACATTAAATAAGAGCATTCATCTTTTTAGAGAGGTTAATAAAGGAGTAACTTACTATAGGAAATGCTCCAGGCATTGGAGAATAAATTTAATTTCCTTTTCTTCAAGATTAACTGGTCTACAGTCATTTCCAAGGAACCTATCTCACTTCCTCTATTTCAGATAGGAAACGCATGTAACACCATAAGCCACTACTAACAAAAACCAACCACATTTCTCTTTCAATCTTTGTGCTTTTTTCCCTTCTTTTAATGGGAACCAGAACCCCTTCTGTTGACATTTAGGAGACGGGAGACTGCACGAAGTAACATATAAGAAGGGAGTGTTCCAGCTCCCATCAGTAAATTATGTAAGATTCTTTCTTGAGTGCTTGTTGTGGAGACTTATTTGAGAGAAGGTAAGCAAAACAAGCTTATTCATTTAAATACTCTCTTCAGCCAAGGTTTTTAAGCCAGGAGAGTATATTTCCTTTGCTGTGATCAGCTAAGCTACTAAAACTACACATAATCAGAAGAATCTTCAAAAACAATTCAACTGAGCTATTCTGAGTATTTTTAATCTATAATTTCATTATTGTTTTCTCTTCCTTATATACTTATTTTGCTAAAAACGGGACTTTAGAAAACTAGTCCTTGCAGATTCTCACCTTTGAAATTACTAATTGAATATATTCTAAAGATTCATTTTATGCTAAAAAAGATACATCTTGAATTGCTGAAAGGGATATATATAATTTAATTTCAATATTTTTCCAAAAGGACAATATTTTAGCAATAATATAGGCAAAAAATCTTTGTATAAGTACAGTTTATGTAAACATTACTAAACCCAAGTTAGCCACCTCTTCCTAACGTTTTATTTCATGTCTTCTCTTTCCCATGTCATAAGAAACAAAGGGAAGTTTCACCGCTTCTCTGCCCAACCATTTAATTCTGCTTCAACTTAAACACTGTTTAGTAAAATGTGCTCTTTAGAGCCAACTATGATGAATCTTAGCTTTGATGATTAAATAGAAAGCAGCAACAGAAAATTATAGGAATAAAGAGAAAGACTGTGTTACTATAAGGTGCTGTCAGCAAGGATGACATTAAATAAATGATTACAGAGGTTCAGCTCACCTGGGCCTGGATCAAAACCAAAACCTACTGGTGTGTGACTCATCAATTTGCCAAATGAGAACAGATGTCAGACTCCAGAAAGTCAGCAGGATCAAATGTTTCAGTGCAAAGAACAGAAACCTGGCAATAACTAAGCATAGGCTAAATTCATCTTTTAAAAAAAAAATTCAATAATTTCTATTCTGATTATTTACTGTGCATTGATACTATGGATAAATTTAATAATACTGAGTAATTAAATTTATATTTCATCAATTAGTTTCAAGAATCCTACAAGTTTTAACCTCTTGTACACCTCTTACATCTTGCCATATCACAAATCTACTGAAAGCTTTTACAACTAAAACCTGATAGATGATTGCAATTAATAATATAAAAGTTTCTCATAGAAAAAACTTTATCAATAGCCTAGTCCAAAACTCTGGTCTGACTTCATTCACTTTCTGCATGAGTTTTTTTCTGAGGACACAATTAAGGGACAGTCCTCTGGTTGTAATGAGAGTCTGATCAACATTAATTAAAATGCTTGGAAAGTACTTCTCTGAACCGTGGGTGGCTCCTATCGCATCTAAGTTTAGCAGATGAAAAATTAGCTCCTTAATTTAAGCTTGTTACCTTTGAGCCCCATAGAGTAAATGCAGAGGCACACATGACTGAAGGGAATTGTTCCATTCTAACAGAGATGTCTGTGGATAGGATCCAGCTCTAGATTATGACATCTAAATTCGGGTGACAGGAGGAGATGTCAAAGTACCCATTAAACAGGATAATTATGGTCCTACTATCTACAAACTCAAATCAATTTTACAAAACCATTATAAAAAGAAAAAACTTTCTTGTTAAATTCTGTTTAGATGCCTAATTTTATCTCCATTTTCTAATGAAGATGACAAATTTAAAATACTTTCATTAAAAAACTGTTTAGCCTAATCTGGGTATGGAAGCATTATTACTCATTAATCATTACTCATTACTCATTAATCGCCCTGCGATTATTTCATAGCCTTGTAGATATTGTGTGGCCCTGTTCCAAGGAAAAATGAAAATTTGTTTCTGCCATTATTTCTTTTAAATCTGACTCCAGTTCTGGATTTCTGTTTTAATTTTGCTTAGTGTGGAAATCGTTAGAGTAACTCCATAATACTTTTATGATTTAGTCACTAATACATACTTGAGCTTTGAACTCTTTGAACTCTCTTTTATTTGAAAATAAGAGCTGCACCCGAATAGACATGTCATGAATAATTAAAACGTATCTATAAAACTAATTCTCTTGCAGATAGATCCATTCCTATTTGTGCTGCAAGTTGGTATGATTAAGTGCAAGTTCAGTTGAACCACTGCTCTGCCTTCATGTCATGTGGATTTAGTGAAATAGATAAGATAAAGTCTCAATTCAGCAATTTACAAGATTTTTTTCTACCATTCATTATTCTGGTAAGTTCTTATTTTTCAATAATGTTTCTGGCCCCTGAAACCATTTAACAGCATCCCCATTAGCTGGAAGTTTATTTTCCATATAACATCTCCAGTATATCCAACAGATTGGCCATCAGGTCCTTGTGCCATATCACTTTCAACCTAAGTAAAAAATACTCTGTAGCAAAATACTTTGGAATGAATCTGCTTTGACAGTCATTAGCTGTACATCTGGTCAAGACACTTTCCACACATTCACTGTTGGAAAAGAAGTTTTCATAACTAACAACTATAAGACATGACTCAATGAAATACTAATAAAATGTTTTAGTTATTCATTGCTATTTAAAAATGTCCATGTGGGTTTGTCAGTACAGCTTTCGAAATGTAATGAATTAATATCCTTACTTTGTCTTAATTTGTGGACAGATGGTGTGAAGAGGGCTGAGTGATCCACAGTGCTGTCCCTCTGCTTGTCAAGACTTATTTACAGTACAGGAGCCATCCTCTGATGTCTGATTATCTGCTTCATTTAGTGAAAGTGAAATTAACCTCTGGTTCCTGTGCTGGTGACTCAGCAAGTAGTACACCAATAATGCAAAAAGTAATACCAGAAAGACATTGGTCTTCAACCATAACAAGGTCCATTAAAGAGCCAAATTGCTTTATTAGACCCAAGAGATAGAAGCAATCATTTCAGTCTACTAACTGGAAATAATAAAGTCTGAGGAATAAAAAAAAAAGAAAATGAGTTTTCTTTCCATGCCTGACAAAAAAAATGCCTGTGAGTTTTTAAAAAAAGCTCATAATTCTGCAATTAAGTTCTTTGGAAGCAGATCTGTGCACTGAAATTGAAAAATCAGGAAACGTACAAAAGTTTATATACATTGTCTCAGCTGCTGTGGCTTTTGTTTCCCAGTTCACATTACCTGGTACAGAATGTTATGCACAGTGCATCTCTAAGAGTAATCTTAGTTAAACAGCTTGATGTTAAGTACACCTGATGCATGATTCTTTATGCTGGTTAATAACACGACAGCAGTAATAATCCCCCTGGAAAAGCAAATTAAATGCTTTCAAAACTGTAACCTCTTTTGAAAGGTTCTTCTAATGATAGCATTTATGAGCTCAGAATGGAAAATCAGCACAGAGGAAAGCTAATGATGAGCAATATGAACCCTGTTTAATTGAATGTTCTGAGAACTACCTGATTCTCAAGGGCTATCTGTCAACAAGAGGAAAGGACAGGCTATTTGAAATCAAATTACCATTATATTTCTGCAAGAAAACCTTCAGTGGCAGCTCCTTTCTGAATGCATTTTGTTTCATCACATGACACATTTACTCCATCTGAAAATATCCTCTTTAAGTGGTGTGATGCATCAGAAGTGTTAAAAAGACAACAATCTTTTTTTTCTGTGCTGAACATACACAAAATTCTTCAAGTGAAAATATTGATTACCCATTGGTAGTTTTTGAGAGCAAGTATCAAACAAAAACAGGTATCAAGCATGATGCCCACTCATGTTCAGAAAAGCAAGTGCTGAGATGCACACCAGATGGGAGATTAAATAGAGAGTTCAAAAGATTTTCCTGAAATAATGAAGAAGTTTATATATGGAGCACACTGGGGAATTCTTGATATGGAAATATCTTGGTGGTGTTTGCTCAAAAGTGTCAATTTGTTCTACAGATGTTTTTAATACCTCTAGGTCTTTGAAAGCAGAAGTATTTTCATTAGTTCAGGTTATTTTCTAAAATAATTGTTAATATTTTTATTACACATGTGACTGTGTTGGCATGTGAAACTCCCTGTCATTTGTTCCTGGACATATTGTGATTTTTTTTTTAATTAAACCAAACAAGGGCCACATAGCAGACTCAGTTAAACTAGGATAGCACTCAATGCTTCTAGACAGTAAAACATTACCGAAAGCTGGAATCACCTCTCAAATAATAAACAGCTGCAAGGAACATTAAAGGTGAAAAGCACATGCTTTTTCTTTAAGCCAAGATGCTTTCCATTTTTATTCCTTTTCCTCTGAGACTTCTTGCCCAACTACAAATAAATCCCAAACCCACAGAAGTCTTTTCTTGATTGACTTGATCAAAGCTCCAGGACTGTTCAGGGAAATTTGCTGAGCAATAGGTTTTCTGTGTCTGCACAGGGATATGAAAATTTACCATGCCTTTGGAATAAGGTTATACAGAAAGGATTTCTAACATAGCTTATAAATAATAATCAGTTTCTTTGCACTCCAGACAAAATGACGTGGGTTGAAAGACACATCACAGAGTCTAGAAAAGGATTGTCTCCAAATTAGTATTTATCTTATTCCTCTCCTGCCTTGCTCCTTACTGTGCAGGTTATTTTAACCATCCATGTAAACTACTGTCTCATATGACTGAAAATAAACAATGCTGTTGTTCTATCAGGAGATCATAGACTGTCAAATGTGACTACAGGACTGAAATGTCAGGGTAATTGTGGGACTGTGCTGGACTCAGGAGAGTTGTACATCTTGAAAAGAGTGTTTTTGGGAAGAACATTTTGACCACCTGTATCCTCATGGAAAATAAGTATATCGTTCATATTTTGTGGAGGAAATAAAGGGTACATAACTATTACATGTATCTAAACTTTTCCTGGAAGCTGAAAATTGCCATATTAAATTCAACTTGATCTCTAATATTCATTCCACTCTCCACATTTCTATCATGCCCCTCACCAAGTCCTGATTTTTTTACACCCTTTGGAATTTCTCCACCTAAATTTTGTCATAGCCTGAGATTTTGCAATTGAAGAGAAGATAATTTGCATGTTTTGTGTGGCATTATTATGCCAACCTTTCCCCACTGTCTCCCTCTTGTCACAGTCCTTTCCAGTTAAAGGATAAACCTCCTCCAAATTTTTTTTATATTCTCGTCTGTCCAATTATCACCTTCTTTTTCTACACAAATCAGTCCTCTTTTTACTTGCCATATTTCAGTTTTCTTCTCAGTCAGATTTTTGGCAGATCACACTGTCCCTATTTCAGAACCTCATTAACCCTATCTTTATAGAATAAGATTCAGTCTTGGGATCATTCCCTGATGCTAACCCCTACATTTGATCATATTTATCTGTCATAGCAATGCATAAGGAAGACAATACATTGATGAATGCTTTGGACTGTAACAAAAAAACTATGAGCAGCATCTTCCAGGTTGTGAACAGATTCAAGTCACATTCTGAAAGTTACATGTGAATCTCCTGCCCTGTCAGACTGCAGATTTCTTTCTGGCTTTGAGCTTCACATTCCCTCCAGCTAAGAGCAGGAAAGAAATTAAGTCTCAATAATGATTACACATCAGCTTCTCATGGGAGTCCCAAGAGGAAAATCTGTCATTTCACTTCAACATTTACTGTAGCAATATTGACAAAATGTCCCTAAGCCACTAGTCAGACCACTGGATATATGCATATCTTCACCAAGTGTGTGAACAAGAGTGATCCTCATTCACTGCCACTTCTTTAAGGACTGTATGCCATGACTGAGCAATCTAATGTCAGTTTTGTCCAATATTTAGACTTAAGCATACTTTTACCTGAGCATGAGAAAAGTTTGTTCCCAGTATTCTCAGTTTTCTAATGACAAAATGGCTTTCTACAGTGCTGAAGTGGTAGGATTATAAAAAAAACTAATAAAGAGTGCTCAATAAATTCTTGTAACAATACATATCACCTATGCTGATGCAGTTTGCCTAATCTTAAACAAAGTTGTTTTGTGAAGTTCCTTCCCGCACAACTTTTTTCTACTATTCCAGAAGAGAGCCAATCTGAAATTTTTTGTGGTTTTGTTTTTTTAGATATATGTGATATCTGAAAGGCTAAATAGTATATGATTCTGTTGCCTGGAATCTCTTGCAGCGAGAAACACTTAAAATGTCTAGCATTCATTGTTTGTCAGAGCAAACTTATTCTAATTGGCTCAGTTTCTTGAAGTGGTCTCTCTGGAATATTTTTAATGTCACAAGAAGCCGTTTCTTCCAGGAACTGGTTCTTTTAGTCTCTTTTAAAATTTATTTTCCCTATGATATCTAGGAAAAAATACATAGTATTTCATGCCCACATGTGTCTACAATGTGCACCTGAATATCCAAAAAAATATTCCATCAAATACTCTTTGAGTTTATTTATTAGCATTTCAGCAATAACAGATTTAAAATTTTATTTGCAATATGGCATAAGACAGTTGCAACAACACCTTCCAGACCATCTGAAACAATAGCTCAGAAATATGGATTGTTATTTTTTTTACTCACAAATTTATTGAGAACAACAGAGTCAATTTTCCAACATTTAGTATTTGAAATACATTGCTTAGTCCTTAGTCTTTTACTCTTCCAACAGTTAATAATTACATAAGCTGTCTTAGGAGTCATTATGACTCAGCTGCTCTGTTTCACTTAAAATCCATGGAACTGAGGAGACAGGAACAATACATAATACTACTTATCAAGACAAAGAAAATATGCAGTAATGTACTGATTGGATTGTTCTCTTATGTAAAGTAAATTAAATTCTTGCATTTTAAAACTAATCCAATTCTTCTGCAGGTTGAAAGTAACTTTTTTAGACAATTTGACGAGCTGCACATCAGGCTCCGGGGAAAACACTGTTTTCAGCTGAAAAGCAGAAATAAAAACAAGTTTGCACTTTTAAAACAAAACATAAACATGTCAAGTCCAATGATTAGAGTAGCCCAGATACATGTGAGGAACATTGTCCAAATTTAGGAGAGTTTAGAAGATAGGAGAAATTATTTTTTAATAGCAAACACTATTTAATACTAAATGCATAAAGACTATGGGGAGGGGGGGGGAAGAAACATAAATCATATATAGGTTCCCAGCAAACTCACTTGTCTATAAGGCTACAGAATCACACATGGCTATTTCTTTCCTGGATGCAGGGTTTTGTATACCACCATGTCCACCTTAAAAGGATGGTGTATGTTCTAGCAATTAAAACTTTAGCTGAGTTATCAGAACCATTAGCCCCATTGAGAAGACCTGGAAACCTGGAAAGCATCTTCCTGGCAAGCATCTATTAACCATAGATTGAGCTCCTCAAGCTTTTAGGTAGGTTCTGGGAAACAAGCAAAGTCTAATACTTAAGCATCAAATGGCCTAAGGAAGCAAATACATGTCTAAGGATTAAAAAGAGGGTTTCCAAAATGAAAGTAGTGTTTAAGTCACAAGCAGAAACAGAAATAGGGAAAGTAAGCATGAAATTTTTGCATGAAATCCCAGCAATCCACAATGTCAAGGGCAAACTTATCTGGGGAGTTCCTTAACATTAATCCTTCAATGATGCTTTCATCAGATTTTAGATCATCACATTTTGATTCTTACACTGGTTCCTTTTACATACATTTTGGGCCTCTCCAATACATTTTGTAAAAATCTTGCAATGTTAGCTGTACATTCCTTCTCTTCTGGGCCTTCTCTGTTGCATGCCCAAACAAGAACAGGCATAATTTTTGCTTATTCAGCTCCCAAATAGCACTTACTCTTCATTGAAATAGTTCAGTTGTCTGGGATTAACTTTTCTGTCCTATTTTCTTGGGTTTTTTATGTTTATTAAAGTGCATACAGATATGCTGCAGGTCACTTCAGACTCACATTCCCAGTCCACAGCAACTCACACCACCACAGCGGCAAGTGCTTAAATCATTTGCTCTCAATCATTGCTCTCAACACACACTACCATGAATATTAGCAATTTTTCTTCAAATTTGTATTTATCACAAATTTAATGTGAGGCAAAAAAGAATTAAATTTGGAATAATTATCAATACATGTTTTCTTCAAAATTATGCTCATTAACATAATTAAAATGGTAATTATGTGACTTTTTCAGTTCAAGAATCTTATATCCATAGATTAGGCAGGTTTGTTGTGGTTTTTTTTTAAACAAGCAATTTCAGATAAAAAAGGTGGTACAAAACTTGAATTCTCCTTTCAGGCTTTCAGTAGTAAGGCATACACAGCATAGCATGGCTTTATTTTGTGCAGTCTATGCCACACAAGTTCTATCACAAAAATTTTACTCTGAATATTATGGGAATACTAGCAAGCAGACAGGTTGAGCTCTGAGAGAAACTGTGGGGTGGCCATGTTTGTTCAAAAATGATCAAGAAGTGCCAATTTAGAACAAAAATAATAAGACAAAGAAAATTATTCTAGATATTACTTGGGGATCTGCGAGTTCTTAAGTG
Source organism: Sterrhoptilus dennistouni (assembly GCA_013397095.1). NCBI lineage: Eukaryota > Metazoa > Chordata > Aves > Passeriformes > Zosteropidae > Sterrhoptilus > Sterrhoptilus dennistouni. The sequence continues at coordinate 169,917 of VWZU01015499.1, forward strand.
ATGGCTTGGCAGGAAGATCTCATGAGGAAGGAAGGCCACTTTGGTAGTGACTCAGCCAAAGAGAAAAGCTGATTCCCCAGCAGTAAGAGCCTGACTGGAATACTTGTCCATTTTTTAAGGGAGATACGGAGAGCTGAAGCGCTTGTCCTAGATGCTGTATGAACTACAGGTTCCACTGAAGATGGCAAATAGTGGATACTTATATATNTACATATGTATATATATATATATATATATATGTATATGTATATATATATAACTGCAACTCCTTGATTCATAAATTATGATCTAATAAGAAACATGTTTTCTTGATTATTTTATCTACAGAAGTAGAGACAGAATATGTTATATACATGTAAAACAACATGAAGAAAAGGTTCTCCTGAGTTCAGCTGACACTGGTGTATGTGGCACAGCTGCAGCAAAACAGGGAATGCCAAATTTGGCTTAGCCCAGTACATTACTGAGATACAATTATTAGAACATCTAAGAAAAATTAAATCGAAGTCAAATCAATGTATCACTACCTTACTGTTATGATTCACTTACACATGGCAAATAAAAACAACCACTTCAGAAGAAAACTCAACAAAGTTCAGACTTTTTAATACATCAAAGAATTGCATCTTAATTCTTAGGAAATATGAAAATATGGCTAGAAAACTGGAATATGGTGAAAGCTGAACTATAATGACTAAGGATGATGACAACCTTAATCCTTACTGAGAGACGGTATTTTGGGTAGTATGAAGCACCCATAAGTCCTATCGGAATCATCAAGAGCTGTGCCTGTTCCTGTGATGAATGAGAATATCAGATTAGGTGCTTATATTACAAAATCAAGTTTTGCCCCACTGAAGTCTGCAAAACAAATACACACTCACAGTGCTTTTTCCCTGGGTTTTTGCTATTTCTGCCCACTGAGCTACAAAACAGAAAGACCAAATTAATTTAATAGTCTAGCACAGGAGGGAGAGGGAAGGGAAGAAGACAAAGCTGTAGAAAACATCCCTTGTTTTTTTTTTAATCCTGTTATTCTTAAGTGTTATGTGGAAAATAAAATTTAAAAATCCTGTACAAAATTGATACTCAAAAGACTAGGATTTTACAGCTCAAGACTTAAAGAAATATCTTAGAAGTGATGGAATTTTGAACCTAGTAAATACTGAAATTTTTAATTTAGTATTATAGTATCAGTGTTAAAATATGCAAACGAAATGGAACTCAAAGGAGCTGGGTACCAGCAGTCTATATTTCACATTATAATTTGTAAGATGTATTCCTAAAATCACATGGGAAGTACTTTTAGGTGCACTCCTATTAATTCACTTATATTTTATTATAAATCTGAAAAGGAAAGACAACATATTTTCTGTATCTCCAGCAGTTTTACCAAAATCACAGGTCTACAAAAACTGTAATGTAACATAGAAAAATATTACTGTGTATAGCTAAACTGTGGTCAAACAGTAACCCCTATTTAATCTTGTTCCCATTCAGCCTTGAATCCTCTGTGCGACATTAATGGCTTTTACAAAATTTAATCAAAGACAGATATGATGAAAAAAAAGGTAAAAAAAAGTCTTCAAATAGATAATCATGAAACATCAGAAGTAAGCAGCTACCTATTTCTATGTCAATGGGTGAATAACAGAAAATTGCTCTTCTTTCCTAAACAAGTTAAGAAACCTTCACATTTCACATTAACATAAATTAGCCAGGTATCCACTGAAATAAGTAAATCAAGTCACAAAAATATTGCATATACAGGCTTTATATTATTAAAAATATAAACATAAGGTAGAAAAGTACTACAGCATGAGCTTGGTAAAGTTAAGTGCACATGAATGTAAGTGACATTTACATCTAGCTCCTGAAAATATTTAAAACAACATCCATGGCATTAGCAGCAATAATTTATTTTTTTAATCTCCTTACTGTTTCTCACAAAGTGTGATATGTTAGCATCACAGATGGCATCTAACTGCAGCTCTAGAGACATATAACTTCAGAATCTACATTGACAAATAGACCCACATTTTTATATTAGGCTAGAATAAATTTATATACTTTATAGATTTTTTTTCACTGATAATTTTCCTTAAGCATCTACAGATTTACTAAGTAAAGGTTGAAAAACAATGAAATAAAATATAACCAAAACCTTGGAGATCCCAGGGAGAAATCTTCCTTTTTTTTTATGTCTACTAGAAACAGACTTCCAAATCTCGGAGACGATTCCACCATGAAATCTAACTATTCATGATTATAACACTTCCTACTCTCAAAAATCCATCCCTAACTCCACAGTATTTGGTAAACTCCCGCTTTCATATTTACATGTAAAAATTTCAGTTTCATTTAGAAAGTGTTTTCCACAGTTTTAAGGAACAGGGTGAAAAATAAAGCTAGAAAGAAGGGGCAAGTCAATAGTATAGTCCATCCATGTCTCACACCTGGAAGAACCCAACTTGCTCAGCCTTAGCATTAACAATATTGTTATGAATCACCCTGTTGATGTACCAAAGCCCACTAATATGAGGCAGATTTACAGAAACATACTGCAAAGCAGAACTGGAATACTTAACTGGAAATTTCCTGAGTAGTTTACAAATCAGAATGAAATCCATTTCATCCTCCCTTCGCTTTTTAGATTAGATCAAAACTCTTGAATCATATATTTTAGTATCCGCAGCCAAGGTCTGTGTTTAACCCAAGGAATTAAACATCCCCAGGAACAGTCACCGCATTGGTGTGGAAGAGTCATTGTTGGTAAACTCTTACCAAAAAAGAAAAAGAAAAAAAAAAAAAGTGTTTATGTACAAACTGTCTACAATGAGTAGCTACTGGAATGCTGGAATGTCTTAAGTCCCACACCATGCCCAGCATCATTTGGGAGAGTGCCTGACACCAGCACCAAAAGCAGGCTAGCAATCACTCTCACAGCTCAGCAGCACAGATGACTGCACTCTACTAGAGTTGCCTAATCTAAAACAGCCCTAAGGAAGGAGCTCAGCAGAGTGTTTCATTCATTGCTGCATAACTTTGAGCCTCTGCATAACAAGACAATCAGCTACAGCTTTTTCATTGTCATTATATTTACATACAGTCAAACCCATTTTTCCCAGCCTTACTTTCAGTACGGAACATAGTTAAGGTATAAATAGCAGAGCTGCTTCAGCTGTGCAACTTTACTGTTATACAGGCATATAGATATATTATAAACTAGAAAAATGTGTTCTAAATTCCATACTGCCAATACTTTCAAAGGGTGATGGTTGTAAAATGTCCTACCCCAGGACTACCACACAACGAATCTCCCACAGGGGCACAAAAGGTGAGAATAAAAAGTGAGTTCAGGTTTCACTGATTTGTATGCATCAGACACTGAGATGCTGCATCAGTGAACACACACAATACTCGTCATAGAGCTGAGGTCTCCCGCAACAGGGGCATTTGAACACTCCACTTTAATGGGTTTTTTCTCACAATATTTTTACTTTCCTTTTGGGAAACTGGAAGCTATGAAAATGAAGACCGTTTTCAAAGGCTAGCTTGTCTAGTGTGACACCAAAATTTCAACTCAAAGCTCAAAACCATTACACATTCTTTAACTATCATTTTCTCCACAGAAAATGTCACAGAAAATGCCCAGTTCCTGCCTGCTAAGTACATACAGATACCTTTAAAACTGCATTAAAATAAATACCTAAAAATTCCATTATTGAAAATAAAAAAGGAAGATTTTTTCCTTTGTTTTATTTCTAGAAAGATTTTCTTCACAGGAAAGGTTGTCAGGCACTGTAACTGGCTTCCCAGGGAGGTGGTGGAGTCACCATCCCTGGAGATGTTCAAGGAAGTGATGTGTCACTTAGTGCTCTGGTCTAGTTGACAAGGTGGTCACAGGTTGGATTCAAAAGTCTTGGAGACCTTTTTCAACCTAAATAATACTGTGATACTCTGGAAAAAAGAGATTGATCATTAAAGTTTCACATCTAATTCAGACTATGAATTTATCAATTAGGCAAAGAAAAATTTTTAGCTTAAAATAAAATATATTAACTAACACTGCGACACAAGTTTTAGAGAACAAGTTTTACTTTGACTAGGTTTTACAATTATTTTAAACTGTGTAATTTAAAAGAAATAATGAATTTTTATGCCTTTTATGGAGAAAATTGTGATTGTTTATTTTTAAATCTCAGTTATTTTGGAATTTACTTTTGATCATGAATATCAAAATTATCAGCAAGACAACTCAAGAAATGTTAGCCTTAATTTACACTGTTAACTGTACTACATGGGAAAACATGGTATATAAATAGAAAGAAATTTCACAATGTACAGATGAGAAAAATTCAGGGCAATGAATTAACTTTGAGAGCTATTAAGACATAAGTCTGTCAACCTAATTCATTCCTCATTCCAATCATTTTTTTCTGAAGTAACACGTTTATTCTACATACATGAAATAATGCATTAAGTCAAATTTTATTTTTCCTTTTAAACGATATCAACACAAACTTACTCAATTGTAGTCACTGCCTGGAGCCAAGCTGGTATCCAAATATCATAAAGAACAATATTATACAACAGTAGAGAGATAGTATCATTATAACTTATACACCATGCAAAGATTGAAAAAAAGGAATGCAAGGCCTTGAAGTCTGCTTGCTAGTAGTTTTAATTACTGCATTTTCTTACCCAAGATGTAATCTCTGAAAATACATGTTCTCTCAAGCCCTTATCTTCTTGAGCCCCCCTCAAATTTACAGAAATTATAAAAATAAGATCTAGAAAGTGAGGAGAACCTTTCCCCTCTCATCAAAAATTCTCTTCTCTGCTTAATATTCTGTAACATTTTAGAAGAAAGGCATGACCTGTACCAGGCAACTGAGAGGGGATATAAGGAATATCTTAAATTTACAACTACATTCCTTCTCTTTTGTGAATATAAAACCAAATTAAAAATTACATCAGATAAGGAAAGTTCTCTCTTTTCCCAGTCTTCTCCACTGTCTCTGTATTGCTACTGCAGTGATGCTAATTGATGGATGCCAGCAACATTAAACTTAAAATCAAGTACCATAAGCACATCTTTTTTGTGTTATTTACCTGACAGGGAAATTAGAGGGCAGTTCTTGCAAAGGCTTCTAGAGCATTACTTTCAGCTTGGAAATCATACTCACTGAGTATGGCTGTTCTCAAGTGACACAACAGGGAGGAAAGAAATACCACAGAGCACAAAAGAAGACTAAGAAAGAATTTTTAGGAGCACGATGGAACAAAGCTTCCTTTCTGCATTATGTGGCTCACTTGAAAAGTCTCAATGAGACATCCCTTTTAATTTCAGCCTTGAAATTAGTTGCTGCATTTCACAGCTATAACAGTCCTTATTGATAGTGATACAAAGTGGGTATTTTGCTAAACCCATCAGAATGAGGATTCTTCCTTTTTACCCTGGCACTATCTGATCATCCAGTTGTGAAACACGAACACGATTCTAGGTGGTCCTGGACTAGGATCCTGTGTGGACCTGGTGGGTGTGCACAAACAATGAAGTCCTTTTTTTTTTTTTTTTTTTCCTCTTCTTTCATAGATGTCACCTAATCTACTTCCCTGAGCTAGGTCATGGTTAAGTTCCTCCATTTAATGAAGCAATTTTTATCTGAATGCCCTTGCTATGAACCATTGTAGCTGCTACCTGGCACTGCAAAGATGGATAAGGGAAAGTATAAATGTGAGCTTTGCTCTTGTAGCAGACTGAGTGGTTCAGTACAAGAAATTTCAGCAGGTCTGGGACTTGAGTTATCCTATTTTTGATATACAAAACCGCTATATGCTACGCAGTAGAAATGAAAGAAAGCAGTAGGCATCAGTTTGCAGCATTTTCATTGCTCCTCTTATTGCTGTTCTTCCTTTTTTAGGTAGTAATCTTTTTTCCAGCAGGTCTACTGTTATTCAGCTCGCTGAAGTTTGGATTGCAAGAGATTGCAAAGAATTGCAAAGGCTAATCCTAAAAAACATAACTAAATACTTGTAATACTGTGAAAATACTGAAGCTAATGGCAGTTGTTTACCTGTGCTACAAAACCATAATAAATCAGAGTTTAAATATGCTGCAAATATGTGAATCATCTACACGTTAATAATTAAACAAGACACATTTACATAGTAATACATTTTCAGATATGTTTGCAAATGAGACTTCAATGATTAAAGAAACTGTAATTAAATCATTTTAATAAAAATGTGGAAGAGAGTTGTATGTTATTTTTTTTCCTTCACTAAGGCTAAAATAACTCAGACCCCACTAAAAAATTAAAAAGAACTGATGCACAGTGGGAATAAGCCTGGGCAAATAACTGCAGTTGCTGTGGAACAAAAAACTGCTAACTGAACTGGCATTGAAAAGTAAGAGCAAACTTTGGAACTTGAATATTTACTGAGGGTAAACTTTACTTCTTAAGAAACACATATCAATAATAGCACAAATAAAGGTTTGAGCTTTTTAAAACAGATATTGAACATTATTTAATCCCATTCCTATCTTTTTCTGCCATTTTGAAAGTGTGCTTCTGTTTAATTTTACCATCATCTGAATTATTTTGCTTAAAAAAAGAGTAAAAAAAACATTTCTCCATGCACTGCTTTTTTCTTAAGCTTTAGATAATAGAACAGTGTTTTCAAAAACAACAAAAAACCTAAATCAAACAAACAACAAAAAAGCCAAGAAAAATTCCTCACCAAATCCAAACAAACCAACAAAACCAAATGCAGACTTATTGTCTCTCCAGCACTTTAGCACCCTATGCAACCTCACATAATACTAAGAAGAAAAAAAAAATCAATTTCAAATTTGTAGCCTTACCTTTGAGCACAGGAACGAAAATATTGATTAAAGTAAAATTGTTTAGACAAATTTCTACTATAAGCCTAAATCATCTGCAAATAGAGAAATTGCAAAGGACAACTGAAATCAGTTTAATATTCTTTCAGTGTCATACAAATAGTAAAAATACAGTTTCCAAACACACATATTGATTCACAGTAGTCCTAAAATAAATGCCTTATGATCATGATAGATAGATTTCAAATAGAAGGGAAAAGGCATTCCCTAAAATGCATAAAAATATCTATGCAAATTACTAGCCTCGCGAGGTCATCCCCACAATTGGTTTTAGCTGGCAAGACTGGTCTCCGCAGAGTCCTTTAATCAGGGAACGGAAAGACACAAGCAAAAAGTGATTGAAAACTTCTAAAATTAAGCTCCAACTCTGAATTTCTCCCCAAATCATATTTCTCTCAATTAACTAAAGAACCTCCTGGTGGCCCTCTGTGGTTTTGCAGGCATTGTCCAAGTCCCAACAAGACAGTGTCCTAAGGGTTATTCTCCAAAGTGCTCAAGGGCATTAGTAACACAAATCATTCTGACAGACAGTAGGTACTGTAGAAATTGTCTCTCTTTTACTGCAAATATTTAAGCTTTGAGAGAGTTAATTTCAAAGCAACAAGACCCTGAGAATCCCCACATGGAACTGCTAGGATTACTGAGTGGTTTAAGAAGTGATCATGCAGATGCATGTGTAAAATAACTAATCAAATTAATAAGTATGGGAAAATAAATTAGATGAAGATCATCAGTTCCTCAATAACAAAATCTTTTGCCTGAAGAAAGTTTATGATGTTTCAGTACAAAAAAATTTACTCATAAAGAAAAAAGTGAGAAGGATGCTTAACATCCTTTCCAATCTGTTACTGATGAGATTTAGACAAATGATTTTGCTTGTTAGCCCAGGCTTCTGACCTTCAATCTTCTCCCTTGTTTGTCCTAAGATTAAATACTCAAGTTTCAGTTCTTCTGAGAATTAGAGCTTTTTCTGCAGATCTTCAAACTAAAAGTTCCCCTGCTGATTCAGAGACAAATAGAAAGAAGATATTCAATATGAAAAAGAAAAATAACAGTCATCAAACAAGCAGCAAAAACTGTCTGTATTTTCTGGATTTGTTTTTCTAGTTTACTAAACAAATATTTTTCTGCCACTGAGCTAAAACAAATTTTAAAAAGCTACCATGTCCAAGGATATTCCAGAAGCAGAAATGTACATCTCTGCAGGGAGCCAGCTTCATGAGCCATATCAATCACCTAAAGGTATATCCTTTTAATTGCAACAAGCTCTTGGAAAGGTCTGAGAGTTGCCTTGCTGCACATCAGGAAAACATCAAGCAGAGATAAAAAAGAAATTGCAAGCATCTGTACCTTACAGACATTAGGGGTAGCTTTCAAAAAATTCAGACAAGATGAGCATCAGAACCAGGATTCTCCTATTAGTATTCCTACCTGCATTCTCAGTACAAGAATGCTTGCACTCCTCATGCTACAAAACTGGAAGGACTGCGGTTTATTCCACAGCAAAGCATTCTAATAAATGGTGCTGGATAAGTCCTCCTAGCGCTACACTAATTTCCATGACTATGAACAAATTAAGTGAAAATTGCTGTGAATGTAGGGCAATCATCTGAGCTGGTTGTGTTTTGAAAATAGTTTTGATAGTAGAAGAGAAAAGCTGTGAAGAAGCACCCCTTGCTAAAGGGATCACTGTTAAGACTACTTCTGAAATTGTAGGTGGCATCAAACGGCCTATTTTGCTACTTTTGAAAAAGGAAATCTTGGTTGAAATTATAAAGTAGCAAGTCAAAATAGAAACATTATAAAGAGCTAAATAGGACTAGATGCTGAGCTTTGGCTGTAGCCCCACAAGGACAAATTTGCAATCCATGAGCTCCTTCAAACAAAAGAACCCATTGATCCTAGGAAATATCACAGAAACCTGCAGAGGGGGAAACAAAGCAAAGCTGGGACAAGAGAGTGACCTACTAACTCCTTGAAGTCGCAGAACAAGAAACTTACCTTTTGTAAATATCCCTCTGCTAGTAATCACCACATAGATGTTTCTAAACATTCGATGCCAGAGTATGCTGGGAAAGAGGGAAATTTGGTATGACCAGACCATTACAGGTTCAAAGTCATCTGTCCCAGCTGGGACAAGATTAGCTCAGGCTTTAGTTTAGGTGTATGTTTTCTCATTCTTTAACTTTGGGGTGGATCCAGCCTTCTGATGGGTAACTCATTTTCTAGAAGCAGTGGAGGCACCTGGAGAGGATCCCATTCACCTGTCTTTTTGTGGCTAAGCTAAAGCAGCCATCCAGGACCTCCTTGCCCTCAAGGAGAGGGAGTGGGAGAGGCAACTGCTGAAAACCCTTGTCCCATTGAAGGTGTCTGTAAGGCAAGCACATTACTTGCCTCCAGGGGGCTTAATTTTGTAACACTGGACTTTAGAGAGAGTCTGGGTTTCTATCCTGAGCAGAAAAAATGATTCTCAAGGAAAACAGGCTCACAGAGGCCAGAGCGATTCCACAAACAGAAATTTCAGGGAGGTAAGCTATTTCAACATAGAGGTGGAATAAAAACTAACTGAAGTTTATAAATCACAGGCAAGAGAGAAACACACTCCTCTACATAGCTGGGGAAAACAAACAAACTAACAAAAAAAAACCCCAAATGAAACACAAAGCAAACAAACAAATCTGAAAAAAAAAAAAAAAGTAAGCACAATTCTGTTTTACTAAAAATACAGTTCTTTTCAGGTAAAGGGTATTGTCATACAAAAGTTCTCAGCAGTTTGCTTTAACCTAGACATGACTTGGACATCATGTTGTCCTTGCTCTTTCTAACAGCTATGTAAAGTAGCCTGGCACACTGAGCCATCTTTGTTAGGGCTCGTCTACAGCAGACAACACTGATCCCTGACTTTCTCTCTAATGATCTATTCTTTCCATTTCCAAAGAATGATTGTTGTATTCCTTAAGGCAAAATAATAACTACAGGACAATAAATAATTACAGGTGCCATAGAAAGATTAACAGCTACCAGTCAAAAAAGAAGGTAGATGTTGAGACTTTGCTGTGTTTGAATTGTCCATGTAAAAAACATAGCTATAGTTATAGTTATACAGACATGTAATATAGGAAAAGATGACAACATTGTGACAATTGTAATCCAATTCCTTGTAACTAATGGGCCTTTCAAATCTTCATTTATGAAAAGAGCAAGAACTGTTCAGCTATATGTCCATTAAAAACTTCAAAGTAAAAGAGAAGTTTGCTACGGTTCTCACCTTGAAGAAAAGACATTGAGAGGTAAACTGAAGTCCTGAGGTTCTCATTCTAATGTTTTGTTTCAACAGATTAATCTTCCTCAAAGGAACCAAAATCTTCCCAACCAATATGCTGGGGATTGTCTTCATTAGAAGTTGATGATGCTCTGTATTTATCCTTAAAACATATTTCCTAGACCCCTTTGACTGCACTAAACTTGATTAAATCCAAGAATGCTTGCTATTGTCAGAAGGCAGCTTTTGATGTTCTGCAGTAGTAAACTCGAAGGAATTAATTCCTACTTCTCAACGGCATTCTTGGTATTATAGCCCAATATATGTGATCAGCCACCTCTGCCATTCTGGCTAAGACACTGCATATAAGAAAGGGTTTTGCATGCTAAAAACAAGAGAATAAAGTCAGCATGAACTTTTGCAAATGTAGGAAAATAAAAGACTTTCCAAATATCACTTAACTTTATATGAATGTTCTGTTGGTTTGGATAGTTCTGACAGTTTTTCAGTGATCTGTATTGTCACTGATTCATAGGTTAACTCATAGAAGTTCAGTGAGTGCAATATTGTAATATTGCTCTATGAGTATTACTTTTGGCTGGTAGTATTTCAAAATGCTACAAATGCATAAGAAATCAGCACTGTTGTTTTCTGGTGTAATGAAGAAACAATACCTCAAGTTATGATAGGTTTTCCTTTATGATGAATATATGGGAAACAAGATGTGTGTCTAAAACACACTTGCTCATATTTTCTTCTTATATTGTTAAACTACTCTGTGTTTACCCAAAATTAATATAGACAGATTTTCTGGCAATGAAAGAAGCAGGAAAAATCTTGAACAGCGTAAGAAAATTCTCTAAGAATCCATCACAAATGTTTTTTTCCTCAATTAGTTTTCTCCTTAGAATAACATTCTCATAAATAGTGTCATCTGAGGAGGTACGAAATATAGAAGTACAATATAGCCCCAGGAGACAGTCCTATTATCTTCAATAATAATTAATATTCATTACCCTCCATCATTCTATCATCTTCAGCCATCTTAAGATTAAAAATCATCTTTAATTTTAATCAAAATCAATTTTAACTATATATTTTATCACAGAACAAGGAAAAAAAACCCTGAAATTAAAAGAATTTTAGTAGACGTCCCAGCATAAAGACCTTTAAAGTTTGCCGTAAGAGATTTAATCTACATTTTATAACCAAGTCTGCAAAGATGCTTGTCAGAACCAGTTTTTACCCAGCTAATTTTCATATGTGAAATTTGCAAGACGTTTAATTTTAACACAAGAAAGAAACCATTAGAGATATCAGTTTCACAGGCTCATTTTCATGAGAAGTACCCTGATCCAGGCAAATAAGAATCTGAAATACCTATTCTCTAGGAGTTAATATGATATCCATAATTGATAATGTTATGTGTGTGTACCGATTAGAAAATAAAAAACTGTAAAACAGATTAATACTACATTCTAAAAATCAGAGTCAGAAATCCACTAAACCTTTCAAAACGTCTTTAAGGAGGTATGAGCTACACTGTAGTTAGTAGTTTAAAAAAGTTACTCATCTGCAAAAAAGTGAAAGGATAACAGTTTTCACAATGAATGAGCATTAATCAATTTTATAGGTCACCAGTAAATAATGAAATAAAAAAAAAAAAAAGCTGAAACCAAACCAGTCATAGGATTAACTGCTCAATGCCCCAGATAGCAAAAGACAGGAAAGTGGACTCAGTGTGTTCTTTCTCTTTTCTCTCTGCACAGGAAGCTCTGATCAGCCACTGCACTTTATTGGTTATATTCTCTTTTCTTGTGACAATAGGGAATGAAACCAAAATTGTTCCAAGGCATCCACAACACTTCAATGCATTAGGGGTGTTTGCAGCACCCTCATTTTACAGGACTGGCATGGATTTTGTCCTTAACTTGAAGGGTGGGATAGAAGAGAGACAGTAACATGCATTTTGATCACGGAACTTGTTAACTCTTTTAAGGTTTGAAGGTCTTTGTTTGGCTGACAACTTTCTCCCAACCCTTTAATATAAATTGATGGATTATGCTAAAGCTCGACATTGTCATTTCAACCTTAGAAATGAAAGATAGGAAATAAGAAGAAACTATATTAAAAAATAATTAAGGGTCTCTATAGAGAATGAATCTATTAAAGAGGTCATAGAACTCTCTAAAAGTTGATATCTCAGAGAGACTGTTATATATCATAAAAGATCTAGGAGATAAAAACATTTAATCATTAAAGTAAACAGTCTAGCTCAGTTACAATAAATTGGGTAGTGATATGCTTGTTTACAGAAGATGGAATCCAGAGGGTAGACATAGTCATTATTTCTTCAGAGAGCTGAGATATGTTGGGATGGGCATAGCAAAGTTGATTTGGTCTTTAATCCCATCTTTGATGCAGTGACTAATGCAGACAATTGGTTTTTAAAGATTGGTTTATTACAACTGCTGGAAGGTACTCGCTTCATGGATATTCGGTAATTTGTCAGAAGCAAATCCAAAGTTGAGATCAGGTTTGGCACTCCTTGAACGCCTGGAAAGCTCCCTTAGGACTGATTAGAGCATTGTTTTTCTACAGTATTTCCGTCCCCCTGAAGGTTCGCATCAGTCTTCCTTAGCTCCTGGGGCATTCATCTCATCAATTATCTAGAGGAGGAACAGAGGGAGGGAAAAAATAAAGGAAATATCTGGGGTTTTTTAATGTTACGAAGATTTGGTCATATGTTTTTACCTTGGGTTGTCATATTTCTGTGATTTCCTACTAACTTTTTTAAACACTTTGCTCGTATCCATTATAATTAAATTTCTGTTTATATTCACAAATGGCAATTAAAAGGAAGCACGTGGGACAGGTTTTGCAGCACCTTTATAAGTGCACACACACACACTCACACACATATATATATATACACACAGACACACACAAACCTATTTTACATCTATACATTCACAGTCTCAAGTTGTTTATTTAGTTAGCTCAGTAGCTCTCGGGTGTTTCGGATGACTTTTTCCCTATGAGCATGATCTATCAATTTTGGCATAATGAACTCCTGCAAAGGTCAAATTTAAAGGATAAATGCTGCAGGAAATGATGACTCTACAATAATCCTGTTATCCTCCTACAACTCTAATTTCATTTTATTGAGTTGAACAGTGTAAGGGTAAAAGGGTAACTACTTTCTCTCTGCTAACACCCATATACCCAAGTCCGCTGAGCATGGTATTATGTTGAATCACTCCTGTAAATGTATTAGTAATAAAGATATATTACAAAAAATAATTGTTATCTGGTTTTTATTTGTTTATAGTGGCTTTTTTTAAATTTTACAAATATCAGCAAAACATGTTGAAGTATTATTTAGTTAGCTTTGGAGGGTGCGGGGGAGTGGGGGGGGGGCATGGCCTAAGGGAATTTCATCCTGATAAAATACTGTAAATGGAAGGCAAACTGTGTTGTGAACAACAGTGTTTTTGTAGCTCTTGTCAACTGTTCATACTGCTATTGGGTTGATGTCTATCTAAATATTTGCATACACAAGATGGAACAAAATTTCCAGATAATATTTTCAAAAAAATTCTTAACATCTGTCTAACCATGCTCTGTTTAAAACTTGCAGAACCTTATTCCTGCAAACAGGCTGGAGTTTGCTTGGTTTCTCCTTTTTTTTTTTTTTT
>VWZU01015499.1:183813-212040 GCA_013397095.1 Sterrhoptilus dennistouni
TTTTTTTTTTTTAATTTGGTAGTTTTACTAATTCATTAGTACTTCTCATTAATAGTGACTATTCTCTGTTGATGCATCCATACTTTCTGTTCCAGTCATGTTAAAAAATTTTCTTGGATAAAAATGCAGCACATACAGGGCATCAGAAAGCCTTGTCTTTTCTAGAATGATCAAGGAGTAAAAAAAGGCTTCACTGTTCTCCTTCTAGATGAGCCCTTCTGTCTTACCACAACATAATTATTCAGCAAATACATACAGTAGCTTACCATGTTCAAGCCAACACGTACATTGCTTTATCCTAAGGTAAGAGCAACCCTTGAGCTGTTTAAGAAGCACTTCCTCTGCTTTGTAGTTCTCTTTCCAAGCTATGCTTGTTATCAAAAAACAATTTAACAGGTATCTATGTAGGGCGATATCCCCCTCTCTCTGTTGCCTATCCTCTCTGCCTGTTTTGCAGAGGTAATTCTAGCTCTGCTTTTCTAAAGGCATGTATCCAGTGGTATGAGGAGCAGATCAGCTACCACACAGGCAATACCACACAGGCTATTTGCTAGCACACAGCTGTTCCATCCTTGGAACAGCTTTGGCATCCTGTGGTAAACAAACCACATTTTTTAATTAGTCAAAAGCAACACTGTGTGCAGTAATGTGAGCACAGGCATACCCAGAAGAAGCTAGTTTAAGAAAGTTCATTTAAATATCTGTATAAAAGAAGCTTTAAGTTTTACTTTTGTACATCTCCAGGGTGGCCAAACAAAATTTCAGGAGGTGCTGCAGAAACCAAATACAGAATAGGCAGAAACATTTAATTTGTTAAAATCATAAGCATATGCTTATAGACAAGTATACTAATTTTCAAACTTTTAATCATATCAAATGCATTTGTATTTGGGTGTCCTGTGTGCACTGCTATGGTAATTAATTTAGCCCAGTCTAAAGTCTGATCAGAAAATGTAGGAATTTTTTAACAGTTCACTAGCTAGGAAGACTGAGGAGATACTGGAGATGTTCAAAAGGGCTACTGAAGTTGTATTCGCCCAGAAAATATTTTTTCCTGGAAACTCCTTAGTGACTACAGACAAGATAGACCACAAAGAAGACAAAAGCAACTTCATGCCATTGTCTCAGCTTGTTCTAAAACATGCAAAGATCCTGTGTAGTGTAAAGGATCCATTTCAACAGCTGTGGCTATCAACTCTTACCTTTTATGTTTTCATTAGGTGTGAATCTCAGCTGAGGTTTGTTGTTTTCTTTGGCAGCTTGTGGCAATAGGTTGAAGAGATGAGTTTACTTAGATATTGGAAACAGAGAAACTTGAAAACAGATGAAAAATTGCAATGACAAGGTAGGAATTCACTGCTTCTGATGTAGTGAAATGAAATTCTTGCCCCATGCACCTAATGTGTGCATAGGCAATAGATTCCCACACAGAGCCTGGAGTGATATTTGTTTAAAACTGGCTTTCATCCCTCCATAAACAATATAAATGTCAGCTTCCCATAATCTCCCTTGCACACTTTTGACCTAGCAAAAAGGTTGTACAAGCAAAAAAGGCTTACAAAAATTTTGAACTGAAGTTCACCCCCAAGCCCTCAAAAAGGTCTTTCATTTGCTGAGTACTAATCAAGAGCTCCTGACTCCAAACTGCAACATGTGGTTTATTGACAGAGTAATACGTATAGAACAGTACACCAGCTAGGCAATCATTGCCTAACAGAAATTACATCTGCCATCAAAGCAAGCTGCTAACAAAGTCAGCTTTAGTTTCAAAAAATTTGATCCATTGCATGCAACCCAACCTCCTCCCGCCATTAGCATCCTTCTCATAATCTATGATGTAGACTAATTCAAACTCATCAACATATGCATCATGAGTAGCTGTTGGAAAGCAAAAACTCAATAAATGAGAATAATAAAAGAAATTGTGGCTTTGAGATCATATAATCACAGAAAGGTAGGGGTTGGAAGGGACCTTAAAATCACAACCTCCCTGCCACAGGTGGGGACACTTTCCATTAGACTGGGCTGCTCAAAGCCTCATCCAACATGGCTTTGAACAGTTCCAGGGATGGGGCATCCAGAACTTCTCTGGGCAACCTGTTCCAGTGCCTCACCAGCCTCACAGTAAAGAATTTGTTTGTAACATCCAGTCTTTATTTCATCTGAAAACCAATCACTCTTGTCCTATCAACACACCCTTGTCCTATCTCTCATGTCTGTTTACAAGGACATGTAAACAGACATGAGAGTGTCTTGGTAGTACAAGAGAAGATCCATGTTGTGATTTTATCACATGAACAACTGAAGCAATGTGTTTGGATCCTTGGAACAGGGTAGAGCTAAAACAGAAGGCTCACTGTATAGTGGGCATTTGAGAGGTGTTAATGGGAGTCCTCTCTGAAACTTCCTTGTGGAGGCACCCTCAGCCCCATCAGGCAAGACTCCTCAGAAGAGGCATGCTGGCAACTTTTATGTCCTCGATATCACAAATATGTATGTTTTATAAGTGACCAGCTACATAACTGAACAAAGTTTCTGTATTTTTCTCTGCCCAAGCACTGACTGGCTACACTTTAGGTTATAGGAGCAGTTAGGCAAGTTAAGAACTCATTTCCATAAGTGTTAAAAGATTATATGAGTTCATATTATTGGGTTATACCAAGTTATATAAATTCACACTCGTATTAATGTAAGCTTCACTGGGCAGAGGAGTCAAGGCTGGACATTCTACATTGCACTGAGGACAGATTTTCAGGCAAAATCCTTTTTCTCACACTATCTTTCCCACTTGGGTCAAATTCTCCCTAAACTTACATAAGCCATCTCAGTACTATCCTTTAAGACCTCTCTTAAAGATCTTTTTTGCACACAACCTATCTTGACTACACATTTATAACGATCTGTTTATTTACTTGTGTGAAAATGGACTATTCTCTTGTTCTCTGTCTGAACTGGATGCAATGTAGACTCTAAAGGGCTTCTGGAAAATCTTCTAAAATGTGCTGATGGCCAAAATTTACACAAGTGTAAGTGACATAAAAGAGGGTAGAAGAGACAATCCAAAGAAAATACTGGGATGTTACTTAAAGATAACAAAGCAATTCTTTAGATGTTCCAACTGTTCTTTAGATGTTCCAACTATTGTTGGCAAAATAAGATTAAAAAAAAAAAAAAAAANTGCAAAAAAAAAAAAAAAAAAAAAAAAAAAAAAAAACAAAGAAGATACATAGTAAGAAGCTGGTGTGGAAAAGAGTAGTTTTAATCCACTATGAGCTGAGGAAATAAGGAAATCTTGAACTACTAATGTGTGTGTGTGTGTGTGTGTGTGTGTGTGTGTATGTAATCTCTCCCTCACATGAATAGGTATCACATTTTGTAACTCAGAATTTTCTTACTGTCTATCATGCTAAGAAAATATTCTAAATTTACCTTATAAGAGAAAAATTGCTAACTAGAAGTCAAATCTGCATGTCAGCTGTTACAGAAAGGAGTTTCCTTTTATGTGCTAGGGTAGAGACTAGACTCTCTCCAGAGGTAGAGACTCTGCAGCATATACACAAGGAGGGAAAAAGAGAGAGAGAGAGAGACTTGCTTCATTTTACTTAAAAAGAAATTGCTGACAGAATATTTTATTCTGTAGAAAGAGCTGGAAAGTAGAGTGCAATGTCATTTTTTTTAAGAACAGGGTTCAGTTTAATGTTCACTCTTTTTGCAGAATTGTTGCCAATTGGATAAAATACTTAATGGCATTGTATTCTGAACTATATATTTTTGACAATGTATTCCATGCCTTGTATGTCACTGAAGTTATGAGATTGGAGTGAATAATGAAAGAGTAACTCCACATTTCTCATGGCATTACATTCAGATTTGTTATTTTTCATTGATGTGCCACTAGCTACATCAAGCCTTCATAATCCATAACCATTTTTTACTTTGTAGGAATTATATTAAGGTATAAGAGCATCTTAACCTTCTGCATTTTCCTATGCAATATTAAAATCATATTAATATTTGAAGCTTTGGTATCCATTGCAAGAAATAAAATTTTAAAGAGCATGTACAAATCTGTACTACAAAAATTTAAGAGCTTTAGGATTTTTTTTCTGAAATGTTATATCAATGTTATCTGTTCAGAAAAAAAAATTCATCCAGGAAGAAAGAATAGTAAAGTTTGAAAAAGCTTTCAAAATGGTTATTATTGTGTTTTTAGGAAAACTGTATTTTTCAAAAGCAAATATATTGCAGAAATACAAACCTTTTCTGTGGTGATTTAAAGATCACATAAGGAGTTTGGAGGATTTAAATACCATTTGATTTAAAAATATAAAACAGAAAGTTTGAAAGGAAGTTATTGAAGGGAAAAAACGTAAATTCAAGGGAAAAAATTCTGCCCTGTTTTTGCAAAGCATTCTGATAGTAAAGCAGATTATAGACGGTTTTTGTACTATTTGTTAAGGTCAAATTAACCTGCAGTCGTCTACATCTTCATATTGAGACATTCTGTGCTCCATTAGCATCCTCTCAGAATGCTGTATGGTCATAATCACAGAAAAAGCCATTTTGTAGGGGACTTTCTAGGGACACCTCAGAAGAAAAAGAAAGCACCAGATTGTATGATTGTCTTGGATCAACCCCTAGGAGTTCCTCCTGAAATTACTAGCTGGATAAATCCAAGGGTGCACATGGATATGTTCTCAGGATGCTGATTCTTCTTATTTAGGGGAGTAACACATTTGAATTTTTAAGTCAAAGTCAGACAGGTCATGCGTGGCAACTGAAAGGGACTGGTTAAATATTCATTTCAGTCAGCATGGGTATTATGTATCTAGCAGAGTTTTACAGAGCTATAGAAACTAGCAAGTTGATTCAAATATTTGAAAACAGGTGCTGTCAACCAGGAAAATATTTTTAATAAAAAACCTTCTCATAATAAAACCTTCTCATAAAACCTTCACTCTTTTCCTACTTCCTATTACCTCAAATTTGTACAGGTTTCCACTGAAACAAGCAGCATTTCTGGTGAGACACATATTGGTCAGGCATCCAGGACCAGCACTTCATCTAAAGCTTTAGGAACAGCTAAACACATGTTCTTGGTGGGCAGACACAAGCAAGAAGTGAGATCACACACACTGTCAGGACCCACGACATCCTAGAAGAGGTGAGCTCTGCAAACAGAGAGTGGCTGCCTGAGCCCACGGTGCCTCTCCCTGCACAGGATGGGACGCAGCTTCCTGCAGCACTGCACCACATCGGCCCTGAGCTTGCACTGCCTTCATCCACAGTTTTCCTTCTCACCCTTGGCAACCTCCCCAGTCACCAGTAAACACACACTGCCCCAAAGGCTCACAGAATGATGCTGCTTATGGTAGACCAGAGTGAACTGCAAAACGCTCCCTAAACAGTATTGTAGTAAAAGCAAAAATGCTGAGTTTTGTCACTGAGTATGTAACAGTTTTAAACATAATACATATGCTGGGAAAAAAAGCCCAAACAAACTATGACTGAATCCATTGTTAATTTAGGCAAGGTATATTTAAGAAAAATATGAGAAAATGTTATTAATTAGGTGGTGATAATAGGAGAGGATCAATGTCATTAAGTATTAACACAAATAATTTAATTGCATTTTAAAGGAGAAATAGTACTTCTCCCAAGTTAACAAAGTAATAAAACTTTAATTTCAAAAATGTCTTTGTCATATTTCTTTTATGTACTGGATACACCAAATTCCATTTATTTTTCCCACTATTTAGCATCCTAATAAGGTTTGCTTTGCCGACATCATCATATGCAACCATTGAGTGACAATTAGCAAATTGTGAAGAATGAATACAAATACTAAGGGGAAAAGGTGGAAAATGTCTGTGATCAGCTGCCTTAGGTACACAATTAATCAAACGACAGGTAATAAAGATCCAAAGTTGTTGGTCTGCTAAGACAAAACCACTAATTGATATTCTATCTGCCTGTAAATTAAAGAGTCTTTAGCATTGTAAGATATTTACTCAATTGGTTGTAAAACAATGACAGCTTGGATAAGCTGTTGGTATGTGACACATTCTGATGCTAAAGCCACATAGCAATCATGGGTGTGATGGATTCCACAGAGACACATAAAGAAATACTCACAAGTTTCTATTATATCAAAACTAACGTGGAAAATGCACACATGTTGACACTTTAAAAGTGTATCTTAATTTGGGCTTTACAGTTTTAAAATAACATATTTTCAAAGGACAGACGTTCATTAGATTCCTGGCGGGGGTAGGGGGGAAGGAAATTACAGCTTTATGACAGGTATTTCATATAAAATACTCAAAACATAGAACCAAGCAATCACTTTTTAAAAGTGATTCACTTGCACTTATGCAAGATTTAAACAGAAAGACATCAGAATGATAATGTCAAAGTGAGGGAAAAGCAATTGAGAAAACATTTTGCTATATTCATCTTTAGTTTTATAATTTTTATTTTTAATCCTCTTTGCATTTCTTATTGGAAGAATTAAAGTCATACTGTTGGTGGGAAAATGTTTTTAGAAAGACATTAAGTGACTCTAAAATTCTACATTTATGATACCAACATTTGTTTGCCACATTATGGAAGGGCTATTTTATTCAGCAAAATATCCTTTTCTGACATGCTGGATCACTTTAATGGCTTCTTATTTTCACATGGTGTATATATATATAACCTGAACAACTTCTGTTGCATGAAGAATTACTTTGAGGTTAATGCAAGATTATGTGATAGTTTGTTCTTGAAAAAAATTAAAACAAATTGTTGGGTAACATGAGGACTAAGTGAAGTGCCCTTGGATGTCAGTAGTTGAGGTTAATAATCCCTCCAAATAATGGGATGTAAGATGATAATTTTGCTAAGAAAATAATAGGTAGTAGATAAATAGGATTTCTACTTCAGCAACCCGCCGAGGACACATGCAGCTTAACTTCTGAGTGGAAAACATGGATGGCAAAAAGTTATGCTCAAAGACACAGTAATGTTATGTTTAAATATGTAATTCCTACATTGTACCTTCATATTCTTCATAACCACTGCATTATACTTGGACTCCTGTAGGGCTGCAGAAGACAGTGGCTTTCACTGTGAGAAGTCATAAATACTCTCCTGCTGTGCAATGCTTTACAGGGTTGAGGGTAATTGTGTGAAGCTTAAAAACACACTGGTAACATGACCTCCAGACCCTATGAGCTAAACACAGACAGAAAAAGAAAAAGCTAAGTAGGAATGGTCCAAACTTTATTTACATTTTATAAAGACAACAGAAAAATTTTAGACATTTAACAGATTTTTATCTGCTGTGGGCTTATGAAAAGTGATTTGCACAATTGAAAAAAAATAATCATTCTTCATGTGTTTCTGTTTCTTTGTGTCTTTGTTGTGGATCATTGCTTTACTCCTGTTTGGCCTCATCACCTGAATTTTACCCATCATGAGTATATCATAATTTGTTTCAAGTAGCTATAGAGACCATTAAAAAAAATAGACTTTAAAATTGAAATATGAATGAAATACATTTGCTTGAAGTGCATTAAATGGGAACTATGAGGGTTTTTACTTTCCCAGCGCTGTGAATTACAAGCAGTTCACACTTGTTGGACAGATATCAAATTTTAAGTTGTATTAGTTGTATTATCTCTGTATTAGAGACTGCCCAACACAGAGGTCAGCAGGACCCGGAAAGCACTCTTGACCAAGCCATGAAGATCTGAGGCAGTGGCAGTGCCCTACCCAAGTCCAGGCACTTCCAAGGCTGGACCCAACATGTACACATGTGATTATATCCACAGACACACTATAAACACACAGCTAGATACACAGACCAACACAGGGTATTTTATGGCATCCACTTAAGCACAAAGAACAACCACACAAACATGAACAGCATGAAAGGCTCAGCCCTGGCCCTTCTCTATGGCTGATCAGATCAAAATCTGTTAGTGGAATATACACACATGGGGTCTTGCCAGAAGCTGGCCCTGGACATTCAATCTACCTAGCAGCAGTCTCCAAGACCTAGGTCTTCCTGACTTCCTATAACCTCAGGTTCTCAAGCCTCTGAGACTCATGTTCTCACCTCATTTGCTGGTTACCAGGTGTCTTAGTCATTCACCAACCAGTCTGGATTGAATTTCTGTAACATCCACATATATTAAAAAAGGATTAAGTTAGAGTATAAGAAAGTTTGCAGTGATAAAGCACAGGGCTTAGCCAGACAAACGTACCAGCCAACCCCTGTTTATAGTCAATTGGCCTTTTCTTTTTCTCTTTTCTTTACCCACACTTATTTCTCCCCAGTACAGTCAAGCCTTACCCTTTCCTCTTTTTTCCATTCACTAAACGCCCCATTATAAAAGTGTCAATTCATCCCAAAATTCCCAAATTTAAAGCATCCGATAGTAAATATCACAGAATCCCAAAAAACCTTTCCTCTGCAGGGAACATCATAGGGACATTCCTACAGGGACATCATAGTCCCTGTACCCTGCAAGGCATTCAGAAGAGGCAGCTCCTTGGGCTGACTCATCTTGTTGGGTTCCCCATGAGGTCCAAGGGCTCAACACTCACCATGGAAGGCACTGCAAGTGCCAGGTCAGGATACTCTATTATCAATTCTTAACTTCTTGAGGTTCCTCTACCTGCCACAGTCCCCCTGATCCCCATGAATCCTTTTGTTTATGAGCATTAGCCTTTAATAATACAATCTAATACACTGAGCTCTAAGTCTAGAGCAAATGAATGTCAACAAATTTCAGGACCCTGTCTTGTAAGTGGAAGTGAAAACGAATTAACTTGAAAAAAAATTGCTGAAAGTTATAAAGCTTGGCAGTGTTTCACTGTCTACAATGACTTCATGAACTAGAGCTGCAAAGCTGAGTTAGTAGCAAAAGGCCACTGGTAAGCTCCAGAGGTTTTCTGACACACCCAAGATATAGAAGAGAAAAAACATAACCACCTTGAAAGAATTCCTACTCAGCCTTTGCTAGCACTGCTTGAATACTTACACCCATAAATCAGTATATCTGGGGAAAAAAGTTAGGGAGAGGAAAAGCAGACTGTGCTCCAGAGGTGGCTCCTTTCAGGGTATCTGACGAACCAGGTTGTGGTGTTTTCCCTCATTTTTTGACTATCAGAGGCTGCAGGTCCTGAAAGATGAATTATGTAGTCATTAGTCCAGTCTCTCACACGTCAACACCAAAGATGAGTCTTCTCTACTTAAAAGGTAAGTGTAAGAATTTTTCACTGCAAATTTATTTATACACATTTTTTTACCAACACAGAAACCTAAGGAGGAACAAGGAATTGCAATTCCACTCAGAGGTAAACTAAATAAGGTCAGCCCAGCAAGGTAGCTTGACTGCCACTGGTATCATGTAGATATTTCATGATAAAAGTACAAGTACTCAATCTTCATCTGAATCTTTCAATGTATTGTCATGTAGCAGTGTTCTCATTTGTAAAAGGCACATCTTTTTATAGACAGCAACAAACCAGCCCCCAAGTGCCACCCACAGTATGCGAGTCCAAATGAACAACAGGAACAACAGAAGATTTTAAGCTGACAGTTTTGCACTTTTTTTTCTTTTGCAGAATAATAAACAAGTTTGCATACACCAAAGACTGGGAAAAAATATCACAGATAACATATGGTAGTCTTCTTGAACAAAAATGTCAAATGAAATACACTGGAGATGAATAAAAGGAAATCCAGAATAGTGCTCAGGGAATGTGGATGATTCTGACATACGTAACATTTGAAGTTACATTGAATACCATAGGGGCGTATCCTGAGACAGAACAAAGTGAAAATGCAACATGGTAATACACACGGACTAGATGTTTTAGAAGTTCATGCTCTAACATCTGTAACAGAAGAAGACATAATAAACCAATGGTGAAGAAGAAGGCATAAATAAGTCATTTTCCAGATGAAGGAAAATAAAGCTTAGAAAGACACCAGAATTCACTGACAGTAATGAGAAAGGGACTGCACAGAGGAATGATGAGTAAGGTGAATTGCTGCCATCAAAATGAGTCCTCACAGAATTTAAATAAACCCACAGCTGTAAAGCAGTCCTGAAGGAGCCCCAGTTCTCTATGTCAAGAGCTGAAAGAGACACAGCTAGTGTTCATAGCCAAGAAGATTAGCAGGGCACATCTACAATATAAATACGGAATTCTGTCATGCTTCAATTACTTAATATAAAGCAAATGACTGTTTAATAATTTATAACCAAGGAGAAGAGAGCACAAGAAAATAAACATATATCATAGATAATAAATACATGATAAATATATAGGAAATACATAATATAGCAAGTATATTCAGCATACATATATTCAGTACCCTCACATCAGGCTGTAAGACAACGCTGATTTATTCTTATAGATAATTGACAAAGTAGAACTATTTTACTTCCAGAATTCTGACTGTTCTGTAAAGGGTGTGTTGCTGATACCACTGTGCTAACTTTGAAGTTTGCTGCTTTTCTATGAATAATTTTGACTTCAACACAAACAGTTCATTTCAGGATTTCCACTCCACGAGAAGAGCAATTAGGAAATTCTCTGAGGTACTGAAGTATAAAAAGGAAAGTACAAATTGAGTCATATTCTCCCATACATATTACACCAGTTACCAGCAAGTAACTGGAGTCAATGTGATCTGTTTCAAATATTCTGCATTCCATTTTACTGCAGTAAAAAAATTGAGGATTTAGACAGTTTTATTAAAGGTTCTCTCTAGAACTAGAATTTTTAATAACTAGTGTCTCACTCCCTCTAATTTGCTCTGAAAATGCTAGGCATTATATGATTAAAAAATTTAAATGTTTTCTTCAATTACCTCTAAGTCCAAATGAATACAAGGAACAAACTTTGTTGAGAAATGGACTGATAATTTTCTTAGAATTAATAATTTCTTCAGTTGCAATTCTAGTCTCTATGCACTGGATGTACTTAACAAAAAAGTGGCAAAGACAAAACAATGCAAGAAATACTGAGGTATAAAGATACGAAATGCCAATATCTATGTACTCCCCTTGAAAGGATTATTTTTCCAGTGTTTCCTTTACGTAAGAGATTGCAGGAGGTAGGCATCCCTGCTATACTCTCTCCAATTTCAATAAATAATCCATTTTTCCAGAAGAAAACACTGGGATGCCCAAAATATTTTTTCAGTATATTTACTGAACTGAGAATCCATGGGGTTTATTTATATAAGAATAGAACACAAGTAAACACAGTAGGCTGGGAAGTGGTTTCTGCTAAATATGCATCATGAAAAAAGAAAAACTGGAGCAAATGACACTTAGCAATTACATTGGTCAATTAATTTACTTATTGTGTCACTCCACCTATTTTTGAGTCTCCTACACTTGTCCTTTAAAGGGGGGGCTTTAAGACTCCTCTCTGCACTGTTTTTATCAATAGTTCTTGCAAGGTAGATTGTCAACTGGTATGTTTCTTATTAATCAGTGCCAAAATTTCTAATGCAATGGTTTTGATAAAATAAACAGATCATATTCTAGACTAAATTTTATATTCCTGTTCTCATTTTTCTTCAGTTTTACATTTTTTAATACTATTTACAAAACTATTTCTAATTTGCTATATTAGCACATGAGTACATGAAAATAGAGCTCAAAACTTAGCCCTCACAAAGAAGGTTTTACATATATACTTGTATCTGATTTAAAGCAGTAAGCGAAGACTGCAGCAGGGATCCACAACTGACTGCAACAAGCATTCCATCTTCTCCATGAAGACTCCTGTGGGTGGGAAAGATGATCTAGGATCAGATTTCTAAAAAGTATCAGGAGCATATCACCATCATAGAATCCTGCAATATCCTGAGTTGGAAAGGACCCACAAGGATCATTGACTACAACTCCTGTGTAATTGTAATATTAAAGTTTTTCTGTCTACTTTGAAAATTGTTTAAACATAAACTAAAAGCCAGATTTCAAATTCACATTCTCTTTATGAACAGGCACAGATTTACACACTATGCTAAGATCGCTTGCCAATCCAACAAATTTTTTTATCGTCAACCTAAACTAGGATCCTAAAGAAGTCCAAATCTCTTAACAACACAAGTTCTTAAAACAAAAGAGGGTAAAAGCATCAGTTAACTGTCTACTACTCCTAGTATTGCTTTATAAATTATTCAACTCAGAGACTTTTGCTCTACATTGAACTTTACAACTTGGTCTTGCTCCTCAAATAAGATTCTCTGATGCTCCAGTCTATGCAGTGAATAATAAAGTAAAAAGTTGTTGTCATCAACAGCTGTGACATGACTAAGCACAGTCCTCCTAATGGAAACAGAGCAGTCCTAGACCAGTGGCATCCTGGCTTGTATCAGCAAGAGTGTGGCCAGCAGGACCAGGGCCATGACTTGTCCCTCTGCACTTGGTACTGGTGAGGCCACACCTCGAATCTTGTGCTCATCTTTAAAGGACATTGAGGTGGCAGGGCATGTTCAGAGAAGGGCAATTAAACTGGTAAAGGGTCTAGGGACTAGACTTTCAAGGAAAGTGCATAGAAATTGTATTTGCTTTACATAAAGCACTGCAGGAGGTTGGCTTCCCTGCTATACTTGCTGCAATTTCAAGAAATAATCTGTTAAAAGTGTTGGGTTAAAAATTGGACTAAATGATCTTAAAGGACTTTTCTAACATAAATAATTCCATAGTTTTCTAATATGAAAATTAATAATCTCTGGGAATTTTGACAAGAGTTCTGTGTTGCGTATTTTTGGGAGCCTCATAAAGGATCAGGGTTGATAAAGAATTACTGATAATTTAAAAATACTGTTTGGAAAATATAGTGGGGTTTGCTAACTACTAAAGCAACCACTTTTGAAAAATTTAAAGTCGGAACTTATTACTGTAGTCCATAAACCCCTCCTCAGCCCTAAAGGCAGTAATGTCTGCTAGCTGTTGTAAACAAAGTCTACTTAAAAGAAAGCTACCAAATTATCATTACTGCTCTTGCCTAGGGAATGTCTCTGGAGTCAGTAGCAATTACTACAATAGGTTTCACAAATGGAAACAATTTGCTTGTTAGTGCCACATGGGTTTGTGCTAGATTTAAACTGTCAGTTTTTAAAACAGTAAATGCTTACTATAAGCTCTGAGAACACAGGCAGAAGAAATCTCTACTAAATTAGAGAATGTTTAAAATTTTTATTATTATTATTATTATTATTATTACTAGAATGAAGTAGAATCATTCATTACCAGATAAGATGCTTTTTGAAATTGTGTGACAATAAACAAGTGTGCTATATTATTTGTTTAGCATAACTAAACAAATGTTTCTCTAAGAGACATTCCAAGGATAAGACAATATTTCTGTTAAAACGTTCTTTGAAAAGAATGCACATAATCAGTTTTCACAGTTTGAGGGGTTTTGGATTTGGAATTTCCATTCAGAGTCATGCCTAGGTATAAAGACTTTTTTCCTTTGCCTTTCAATTACCTTTCAGAAGTTCAAACTTCTTTTAGAAAGATGATTCTGAGTGTGCTGAGTAGACCCACAATAAATATATGTCAGCTAAGGAAATTAATTACCCAGTGGTTGACTCTCTATTAACTGACTGACTGAGGTTAAAGGAAGGCACAGACACCAAAGAGCAGACCACTATTTATAACCCTTACATATATACTCTCAGAATAAATTATGTCTTGGATGTAGATACCACTCTCTCATCTATTCCATGGCTGTGAAAATATAAAAATTCACTGGCTCAGGTAAGGACTGTGACAAAGAGCAGGATTTGGGTCATTACCATCTGGTCTAGAGGCCACATGATCCAGTATGACTCACATCCACACACCTAAACTTTCTTCTGTAAAGGAGAATGGCCACACCTGAGCCAGGAAAAAAACCACTGGAAATTACTCCTGATTTGCAGTAACCCAGACTACAACTGAGTGTTTTCTGGGATGCTGTTAGCTTTCACAGTCAAAACAACTGCTAGAGAATGAGTTCGCAAGGATGCTAATGGAACAAGCAAATGCATACACTTGTGTTTTGGCCTTGACAATCTAATGCAGGCCTACACTGCATTGTCCCTCAGGCCAAAATGTACCAGACCACTCACTTCACAAGACTCACCTTTCACCATTTGTTTATACTGAATCCACTTACAGTCACCCCATAATTCCTGCCTGTCATCCATCCAGTCCCACTCTTTAACACCATTATAGACCCTGTGTCTGACAAGTACAGTTTTATGTGTATGTTTTATCTTTGTTCAGTTTTGGGGGTATTAATAGTATTTGGGGGTATTAACTACTCTAATTGTGCTTTTCCTTCCATTCTGTTTTTATCAAATAAGTATACTATTAAGATGTTGACAACCGTTCTTCCAGTAGCAGTTTGCCCCAGATCAAAACACACCCGGCACATCATCACAAAGCACACAACTTCACTGGAATGTCATTGCAGATGATCTTGTTGGTCTGTGATCAAACCATCATAAAATGCTGATTGCAAGTCACATGATTCCTACATGGTAGCTAGTAGCTGAAGTTTTCTAGAAAATCTTGCTAATAGGTTTTTTTCTGGGTTAAGATTTTATGAGGTTTTTACACAAGGACATCTTGCTTCTGTTTAAATTGTCCCTTACAGCAGAACCTACTCATGGATTGAAATTTAAAACTATCAAACAGACATTAAACAGATTCAAGATTCTGTGTTACAGACCCTCTCATGTTCTACCTTTCCTCCTCTCTGTGTTATGTCTTCTATTCCTCATATGAAAATATATTTTGTTAGTTTTTAACAAGAGATACAACTATATATTACCTACACATTTTGATCTCTTCTGTTATTCAAGTAACCACCAATATTATTACTATAAAGGCTATATTTGCCTTTATAGTAATTACAAAATCACTCAAAGTAAATTACCCTAATGAAGTCACAACCACCACAGCTGTGACTTGAAACTCCACTGAGACAATTTCCAGAAAGTGATCCCTCCAGCAAAGGAAGAAAAGGGAAACAACCCAGTTTAGGATTGTTCACCAGTGCTCCTACACCATATTGGACTAGCTTATGATGCTTTGGGAAGGCTGACCTGAAAGGGAGACTGGATAGAGCTAGAGAATTAAGTAGATACTTATTAAAAGGCCTTGGGCAGGACAAGAGCCTGGCCAGGGCTACACCCAATGCGGACTTCGAATGGCCACAAAATGGACAACTGAGCATGTGTTCTCACACTTTTGTAATTTTTGGTCCATTTGCATACTGGGGCCCAATTGTCCAACCACAGCCTCAGGTTGTGAGGTCTCATCCTTCTTGTTTCTCTCGTCAGTCCACCATTGTTTATGCCTTTGGGCCTGAAAGTTGTACTCATTGTCCTTGGTCTTCAGCAGGAAAAGGATTTGTTTTGTCTACCTATTCTGTGAAGAGAGCTTACTAGCACTATGAGGCTCAGAACTACACACCTAGGCAACACAGAATCTGGAAAACATTAAAGCTAAAATTTAAGGCATCACTTAAAAATCTATACCAGCCCACAGAATAATAGTATCCCATCATTCCTCTTCTACCAAAGTACGTTACTCAAGAAGTGACTACTAAATAAGTTACACATGACCAACTTTACCTGTAAGTTACCTGTAAGTCCCCATGACTGCACACTGTATTACACCAGCTTCTGTGGTTTTGTTCTCTACTGATGCTGGTACCAGTATTCATGTTAGTTGTTAAATCAAGTCTGCACCACCTAAGAGTAGCTAGTGTGAGCATAAAAGTCAGAAACAGTCTTAGTCCCATCAAGAGAGCTATTATTCACACAAGAAAAGAAATATTCCGCTGCCCTTTGACAAAACTGGCTCTGCAGCTGTCACCTTTTTATGCTTTCTTTCATTTCATGTAAAAGAAAAGAGAATTTTATTGTTCAAAATGTACTTTCTTATTACAGGGTCAATTATAGTTCTCAAAATTTTTTGAAACAACTGCTGACAAATAACATTTTTTCTTAGTCAAGAGTAATTTTTCATTTTATTAATGAAGGAAAAAATATCCGAGGGAAGATTTCCTGAAATAAAATATTTAAATGCAGCACGGCTTACAGACCTATTTGATTGTCTGTTGATTATTTAGTAACTGAACAAAGAATATGAAATGAATATGGAAATTTTCTCATTACTATATTACATTTTTTTATCACTCTATATTAGAAGAATTCTTTATATTGATGATATCCAGACTCTTGATAAGTTGTGCTGCATAATTACCACCATTAACATTCTGTGATCAATTACTTAAAGCTATCCATTAATATCTATAGATCATTTCTATGGTATAGCACATAAGGTCATGAGCTTCAGAACCTAGTAATATTCAGCAGCAGAAGTTCTCACTTTTGATTTGGGAGTATTTTGAAGATTTTCTTTTTTATATTTTTCAAATGTACCTTGGTAATGTGACTTTATGTTAAAACAAAATATAAGAAACAACTCAGCAAGTTTGCCGACAACACTAAGCTGTAGGTGCAGTCAACACACAAGCCATCAACAGGTACCTTGACAGATTTTAAAGGTGGCAAATGTGAATTTCATTAAGTTCAAGGGCAAGTGTGAGGTTCTACAAATGGATCAGGGAGATCCCAAGACCAAATACAGGCTGAGCCAGGAATAAATAGATCAAGAAGAGCCCTGAGGAGAAAGACGTGGGGGTGTTGGGTGACAAGAGGCACAACATGACCCAAAAAATCTATTTGCAGCCCAAAAAGCCAACCATGTCCCAGGCTGCATCAAAAGAATCATAATCAGCAGGTTCAGACAGGTGAGGCTGCACCTGGAGAACTGTGTCCAGTTCTGAGGCCACAACATAAGGAAGACATGGACCTGTTGGAGCGAGTGCAGAGGAGGACTGTAAAGATGACCAGAGGGCAGGAGCACCTCTCCTATAACATAAGGTTGAGAGCACTGGGGTTGCCCAGCCTGCAGAAGAGGAGACTTTGGGAAGACCTCAGAGTCTTCAAGCACCTAGAGATAAAATATAAGAGAGCTGGGGAGGGACCTGTGACAAGGTCATGTGCTGATAGTGCACAGTGAGATGGCTTTAATCTGAAAGAGGATTACATTGGACATAAGGAAGAATTTCTTTACCATGAAGGTGGTGAGGCACTGGCATAAGTTGCCCAGAGAAGTTTTGGATACTCCACTCTTGGAAGGCTTTGAGACCAGGTTGGATGGGGCTTTGAGGAACCTGGACAAATGGATGCTTTCCCTGCCTATTGTGGGGGACTAGAATGAGATAATCTTTACAGACTCCTTCAATCCAAAGCATTCTGTGATTCTATGAATTCAAAGACAGCAATGGTTTAGATGCTTTCCTTCTAGAAAATCATTAAACCTTAAACATTAAATAAATTGACAGAATAATAGAATCATTTAGGTTGATATAACCTCTAAGATTATCATGTGTAACTCAGCACTGCCATCTTCTCCACTAACCAAATGCTGCAGTCAGATGTTTTTTAAAAACTCCAGGGATGATGATTCCCACAGTTCCCCAGGTACCCCGTTCCATTGCCTGTTTACTCTTCCAATGAAGAAAGTTTTCCTAACATTCAACTAAATCTCCTCTGATACAACTTGAGGCCATTTCTTCTCCTCCTCCTATCATGTTACCTGTAATGTTTCCCTCATCCACTAAGTGGTTCACTATTGGTGCTTGCACTTCCTCCTCACACTGGGCACCAAATGTTAGCATCAGTGCTTGGCACCACTGGACAGTGGATGCAAACTGACTAACACCATCAGTTCATTACCCTACAGTAAAACCCTCATACCTTCTCCCTGTGACTTCCCACAGGCAGCACTGCACAACACTGACTCCACTCTTCCCTCCAGACAACCACCTGACCCTTCCTCCTCACAGCACAGCCAGCAAACTCTAACTCCAACTAACTCTTGACCAGCTAGCACACTCCTTTATAACACCCATCCTTATTGGACATAACTGAGACTTATTAAGGGTAAAGTTGTTTTCACTCTTTAGTAATTAGTTCAGCTGCATCTCTTACAATCCATTGTCCCAGAGGTCACCTGGTCACAGAAGATCAGGTTGGTCAAGCAGGATCTGCCTTTCATACACCCCTCTTCATAAACCATGATATCTGGGCCCAGTTCCCTGGGTGTACCATACTTACCCCATGATGGCACTCAGGATGATCTCTGGCACTGAGGTCATTCTGAGTTTCCCCAGATTCTCTTTACAACCTTTCTTGTATATGGGTGTTATACTTGCTTACTTCCAGTCAACTGCGAGTAACATAGTTAGCCAAGGACTGCTGGTGAGTCACTTAACCAGCCACTGACTTTTAGGTATTCACAATATCACTTACATACAATTGTTAATATCAAATAGGAAACATACAAAGAACCACAACTGGTAAGAAATTTAGAAATGTTTGTCATTAAAACAAAAAACAAGCAAGCAAGACAGAAAAAAAAATCTGTTGAGCAAGACAGAAAAAAAAATCTTAAAACCAGTATAATATTCCTTTTCAGACTGAAGTTCATATTTCTGTCTAAACAGTCAACCCTTGCTAAGATTTCAGTTGCAGGAAAAAGTATTTTTAACACATAACAGATCCTTCAATTATTTTTAATCAGGTCTACATCTATAATGGTAGCCAGCACAAAATAATACTTTGTAGGCTTCAGCAAAAATGTCAATGTATAATTGCAGTACACCTACACCACACCTGCTGATGTAGTTAGTCATGTTTTACATTCCTCAAATAGAACAGCTTAACAGAGATGTCAAACAGAAATGTTTACACTTTTAATTGGCAATTATTCTCTGATTTTTATGTCAAAATTTTCCTCTAATATCTACACTTGATCCTACACATATGTGTTGTTATTATTGATTGTTTTTGTAACATCATATGAGATGGTGCATTATGAACATGGATTATTTGCAAGAATTTTTCTGAAACTGTTTTTGAATTAGAAAGGATATCATAATATTCTTTCAGTATCAAAGGACCCTTTCGCAAGGATGGACAAAGTCATGCAAAGGCAAATCAAACATCTGCATAGCATTTGCAAAGCCTGTCAGTACTATTTCTGATAGCTTCCTTCCTAACAGTCCTTTCTACTGAGCTTATATAATACTAATTATATAAAACCTTTTTATAATCACTCTCTCAAGCCATAATGTTTGATCAATAGGGTTTAACCGTAGCTCATCTAAATTTAGCACAAGGCCTCTCTCTGATCTGTTTCAAACACCATCTCCTAGCAAATGATAAGTTTGTTTTAAATCACTTGGCTTGTTCTCTAGGAAGAGGAAAGTCAGGATATACAAATTACTTAACAGTTATGAAGAGGTAAGAGATGAATAGAACTAAATTAATATATATATGTGGATATATCTTGCTTCCCTAAATTATATTTTGCACACATTTGCTGATTCTTTTTTTTCTACTGAAAGTGCTAGATGTCTATGCTAGATGTCTTCTGGCATATTTGTTATACCAGTTTATACACAACTTATATACAAATTAATTTATAACACTTCTGAACTTAGTCCAGAGTGTCAAATTCAGTCTCCAATGACTCAGAGGAGATCTCATAGATTTCATCATGTATGTAAACGTAAGGAAAGGAAAATGTAAGGGGTAAGAAAAATACTTTTTTGGATTTAAAAGATATATATAAGGTAAGTTGTTAAAAAACAGTGCAATTGGTAAACAACGGGTAAACTCATACCAGTTTAGCATGAGAATAAACTGAAACTGGTTTGCTTACTGAGATGAAGCAGGACTGCATGTACCAGAAATCTAGGCAGAAAAATACTCCCCCATATTACAAAATATTGCCATACAAATATTCACTATACATCTTATGTTACTTATTATACTTGCTCCACTATCCCTTCATTGTAGTCTTACATCTACAGTAAAATAAATGATGATCACTTTTAGTACATGGGCAGCTATATTTGTATTTGTCTCAAAACAGAGATGGACTTGGTCCACAAATCTCAGAAAAAATTTTTTTCATTAAACTTAATTAATTAGATACTATTTGGATTTCTGTATACTGAAGTAAATTGATATAATTGTTTCCTACTGATACAAATAACCAGTTCAAAAGCAAACAGAGCTATGTACATTTATATTGCCAGAAACTATGGCATGTTTTGTTTGTAGAAAACCTTAGTTAGATTAGAATTTCCCATGCTAATTATGTTCTGTTAATCAGAAATAAATAAGGGCAATATGTACACTTCACCTGACATGGAAGGCTGTTTCTTTTGGTGTTCCATTGAATGCATTTTTGCATTCAATAGAACAGGAAAACAAAGCACATATTCAGGATATTAAATTAATTTTCATATTATTAAAGTCTTAATTTTTAGATTATTAAAGGCTGTCTTTACAGAAATTTATGGTTTCAATTTGCAACACCCTTTGTGAAAACAATTACCCAATAATAATAGAAAGTAGATTGTTTCCTGAGAATTCTGAACACTGTGGTTCACAATAAGGTTGCTCAGACACTTGAGACTCCTGTTGTAGAGTCCTTTAGAGTAGGAAATATCCTCAAATATCAAGGGTTTTAAATTAAAATTATTAGCTAATGAAAGGGTATTGTTTTGTTCACAGTTGGACACTAAAGTAGCCTACATGCAATGAATGGAGCAATAGTGCAGGGTGCAGCA
Source organism: Sterrhoptilus dennistouni (assembly GCA_013397095.1). NCBI lineage: Eukaryota > Metazoa > Chordata > Aves > Passeriformes > Zosteropidae > Sterrhoptilus > Sterrhoptilus dennistouni. The sequence goes on from VWZU01015499.1 coordinate 204,544, forward strand.
TGCAAAGACCCATATTTTTTGCCTGTGAAACCAACAGGGTGCTCTCAAGTTGGTGCATGGATAGCTGGGAGTGATGGGGAAAGGCAGAGATGGAGCACACACATCTTTTAGAGAAGGAGAAGTTTGCAGCTGCAGCAGGGAGTGCTCCCTGAAGGGGAAAAGGGCCTAAGGACCCACATGGCTGGTCACTGCACTTAACTGTGAATACATGGTGGAGAGTACTAGACTTTTGGAGACCTTTCATTAGAGAAGGCATTTGGAAAGGTGTTCATTAACATTTTTTACATGTCTATTATTGTTGTTTATCTGTTATATGGCTCATATTGGACCTGAATTATATCTTGCTCATTCCATATTAATTCTGCATCATTAACAAATCAATATACTACTTCTATCCTTATTTGTTTTAACCTACATAAATTGAGCAGATTTTTTTCCCTATGGTAGCCCTCACAAATGATCTCTTAAACCTCCTTAAAAGAAATAATCACTCTGATAGTAATGGTTGAAAATGCAAGACCTATTGCAAAGAAAAGCCTGCAAAATGTTCATAGAGGGGCAGATCTGATTCCGTTCTTTCTGAAAGAATGTTTAGTTAGATTCACACCAGGTGCTCATGCGGTGTTTGCAGATAGTCTGAGCTAAGGGAAGCACACAGCTCCCAGGGGGAGCTATGACTTATGTGGATTCACCACAAGAACTCCTCTGCTGGATCTGACACCTGGGGAAACTTTAGAAGCCTTAGGCTTTTGCAGAGAAGATTTTAGAGGCAGACACTATGCCGAAAAATAAAGCAAATTTAACTCATTATACTGAGTTAATATAGCAAACCTGAAGAGCAGCAGAATCCTCCATTCCACACCTGCAAACACTCACTCTGCTGAAATCTGCTCTAGCTGCAGGTGAGAGATGAACCTTTTTGGCAGCACACAATCAAGCATACTGCAGCAATTCAACCGTGATATCAGAAAGATCCATGTAACAGGTTAACTTGTGAGAGAGAAATGTAAAGTTCTCATCAACCTAAAAGGTTTAAAAAACCTTTAAAAGACATTTCAAGCTGTGACTGACAGATGATTTTCTGACATTCACTTTTGATCAATCTGTGCAAATAAATCTCAAGGCCAACACAGCATCAGACCTGCAATACTGTGTTTCATACTACATCATTCAAAGGATATATAGCACTGAGAGTAACTAAAAAGCAGGAGACATTCTTTACAAATATCCATTTTTCCTCTCTGAAAACAGCCTAACAAGATCTGAGTTAGATCATCATGGTTTTAGTTGAAAAATAAATTTCTTTTTTCCAAAACTTTAGAGATCTATGGAGCCCCTAAATATTCTGTGGACATAGAAGAACCTGACACTGTAAATTCCTATATCGTTGGTATCTTCCCCTACTTCAGGTCATTCTAAGATGAAGGTTGATATTGAGAGTCCTTATCTAGCATAAATGAAAAACCGATGCTCATTTCTTCCTCAGGGAATCCCCTTAGTAAACAGCAAAGTCAGAGAAAAAGCAACTGAGGAGGGAAAGCACATTGAAAACACAGTGCAGAATCCAAAACCAATGAACGATTCCCTACACAGATATATTCTTACTCTTCCCTCTCTCTTCCATGGTCTTGTGCATCACTTTAATCCCAAGTCATTTTCTCAGATATCTTCTGGAAAACTTGCCTAATTATAAGAAATGCATTTGTAGCAGAGGAGAATGCTGATATCTGTTGAATTGTGCTGTTTTTAGAGCTGTTTAACTTAATAGTAATAATAAAATCTTAAGTGAAGACAGAAAAGTGTTGAAAAATTGAAAGAAAATTTATAAATTAATTCATTTAGACGTTTTCTTTGTTTGCTAGGACTCCATCCTCTGGCTAGCTTCTCCATGTACTTAATCTGCCCTTTCCACCTCTAGCTCACTCACGGCACTGTTGTTTCTAGGTGATATTTAGAATGTCTGTAAGGGAAATTTTCACACATTTTAATGGGGAAAAAAATCGAGCATGACATATGGGTAATGCAGATAGCATTTATTTCACTCTGGGAAACTCCAACTTCACTTGTTACTTTGAACAATTGGGAATATGCCTCCTCCAAACTACCATCTTGCTAATATTTCAAATCATATATATATATATATATATGTGTGTTTAATCCTTGCCTAGGAAAATACCTCTCTTGCTTCTTCTTGTAATGAGCTTCATACTGAACTGTAATAGTATTATATATGATCTCAATAATATTGCAACTATTTAAACAGAATAAATTTACTAGCTCAGTGCAATAATGTAGTTATTTACCACACATTAATATGTTAAGAGCAGACCTAGACATTCTATCTCATTCTATCTCACTTTAGGAACCTAAACAATGTGACTAACCACAGTACACCCATTGCCAGTGCAATGACACCTTCATATGGTAAATTAGATCCTAAAGAAGGTGCCTCTTTCTATCTGCTGCTTGAGTCCATAGGGCAGCTCTGTTCAGAGTGCAGGCCACTTAGTTCTGTGTCTAATGATGCACAAGATGGATCTCGACCTGTAAACTTTTAGATGTTTTGGAAGGACATGTCCTATTAACATTTTCTGTGAAATGCCAGCAACTGCTGCAAGACTACTGAAAAAAAAAATGGAGGAAAAGCCATACCAAAACCCATTTCTGGAATAGGTGGTAGGAAATTTCTTGAGTTGGAATATAATTATGTCTTGAATAGGGAAAGAGCAGCAAATATTATAAACAGGATGATAGCACCTTATATAGAGAAAGGCAGAAGAGTGACTTGTAATGACTTGAAAGTCTCTCTCTAGGCAGAGACAAATAGAGAAAAAGCTTAAGAAATGGAGGAGTTTTCTAATTTTGGCTGTAGATAGTAGAAAGAATGCAGTGAAAAGATAGGTAAAAATTATTATTTTATTTTCATTTTTTTCATTGTTCCATGATGAGCTTTTCCAACTTCTCTTTTCTGAACTCTTTTTACCTTGGGCCCTGTCTGTTGGAGATGAAAAAAGACCAAGCAACTGAAACTCTGACAACATTTACAGAAGTTGATCCTGTGGGGAAAAAATCTAAATAGCTTTTTCTAACTCACTTAAGGATAGGCAAAAATGTAGCATATTGTGTATGAACAGGTTTAACAAGCTGGCTCATGTACCAAAAGCAGTCAAGATCAGCCAGAGCTAATTTACTCCATGCACAGGGCCTGGGGAAGAGGGAATTTAAAATACAGCCTTATTTAAAGGGAAATTTTCATGTCAGGAAAAAATGGTCTTATAAGAGACATTTGTCAATGTCACATTTTTGTAAATAATTTCTAGGCCCAAGGAAATGGCTTTATGTGCTGCTTTGCTTTTGCAGTCAGTAAGTATTTTCTTGACTAGTTTATCAATGATAAAGATGACATATTTAGGTAAGGAATATTTCTATTAGAGTCTAGTCAACAACATGGCCTAATTCATCCTGCTGCTTCATTTTCTGGCAGGCAAATAACACTTAAGTGCTAAGCATTTAAGAGTGAAGTAGACTTTGTGATAGACTTCTGTTCTGAAATGCTACCCTTGGTGTAGTCTGGTAGAGTCAACATTAGGAGCCTTGACTTAATTCCGTGTATAAGTGTGAAGGCCCAGGGGCTTGTCACCAGGAAAGATACCCTTTTAGATTAGGGTGAGAAAAACCTTTCTCCAGTGGGCCTTTGCAGCCACATATTAATATTTCTTAGGTTTTGTTGTTCTATTGGTTTGTTAAGTTTATGTCACCCTGTTCAGCCCCTGTTCACCATACATGCACCATTCCTAGAATGTTCTTCCTTTCCTTGGACCCCATTGGGTTATTTTTCTGCAGTACCCCACCCCTGCAATCCTTTTAGTACCCTCAGTTTCTAGCCACTCTTCTATACCACTTTTCCCTCTCTGTACTGGACTCTGACTCTCAGAACCACCCAATTTATTTGGTATATAAACCTGGATCCTGGGCCCCATTTTGACTCTTGTCCCTGGAACACATTCGAAGCTGTACCCAAGATGCACGCGCTAATAATAAACAGCACTCCGATTTCCAAATGGGATCCCATCTCCTCTCCTTTATCCTTAGCCCCTTATTAGCAGAGTGCACCAGCCCCGGAGGCGCGAGTCACTCTCCACTCTCAGGGATACATTGTTGCACAATGCTACATATAAGTAGTAAGGATTCCCACGTCAAACATTTTATTTCTGTTTTGGTTCAGCCTACAATTTGCTTTTTTGTTGTTGGTTTGGTTTTTTTCCTACAATTAGCAAACAACTTTGGATGTAAAGTTAATTTCTAGAAAGATATTTATATTAAGATATTGAGAAATAGGTTTTTACTCTCCAGTTGACTTCTTTTCCAGCTGTCTCCACTTATTCATGTTGCCATGTCTATTGGATTGCTAAGTTTGCTATGGAAAGTCTCTAACAGCTCACTTGCAAGCAACCTGCTCTGATTAGATCCAAACTATCCCGAAAAAGATATAATTTACATTTTTGTTTAGGTACACAGTATGCTAATAGATTACAGGTGCCAGATTGAAAGTGAAAGATTGGTTTAATTTCTCACATGGCAAGTTGAAAAACCTTCTCTAGACTGTTCTCCCCAGCACAGAGTACTATAACTGTGGAATACTCAGATCATACACCCCCATAGCTGTGTATAAATTCATTTCCTAGATGAAAGAAACACAGTACATTATCTTCAGCATAGCACACTATTAAATAGCCATACGAAATCTTTGGTACAACAAAGCATTTTGACAGTACTCAAAAGTATTGGTTCTCTATAGATATACATCTCATAAGGTCACATCACAATAAAAATTTTACTGATTGATAAATTGAAGATAACAAGCCCTGGGTCAGCAAGATGATAAAGGCAAGTAGCAGGCAATAAAACAGAACTGCTATGTTAATTTTGGCAGGCCAAGAGTCAGAGTCAAAAAAAAAATTACTTGCATTCTGGCCCATGAGTTGTAGACATCCACTCCACACATTTTCTGACCACCCTGTGTTTGGTCCTTTTACATACAACTTTCCTGCAGAATTCATATTTCCTCATCTGGCTCAGTTCTGAAACAAAATACACTTTAATGAAGATATAGCACTGACACCATCATCTAAAGAACACTAAAAAGAGGTTTTCAGATCTGTGCATTTTGACTCACTGTGAAGAAAAGCAATTTATTTTTTAAAAAGCTATCAACTAAAATCTTTAAAATGGGCTCTAAACTTTTTCATTGCTCAGCTATAAAGAATAACATCTAAACTGCTTTCTGAATAAAAGAGTTCTATAGGAGGTTAACAGAAAAACTTGAATGGAATTGCCAGTTCCATCGATTAGACTCAAATTTACGATGCCATCAGAGTAAAACCTAATTTTATTTAACTTATTTTGCCTATTGTTATTCTGCACAGCAGTAGAAGACTAACCCATTTTCTCTCCTATATGATCCTATTATCAATCAATCAATAATTTTCAAGTGAAAAAGGCAGAATTTCAACATAGTTTAAATCTTGAATCTTTCAGAAGTCAACCTGTTCTCCTTGGTTTTGATCAAAAGGCAAATACTGAGGAATAAAACTTCAGATCTGTTTATGTGAGTTCAAAAACTATAGTTGAAGTCAGCTGCTATTTAACACTGGGCATGACAGATTTCAGAGAAATCTTCTAAGAGCAGCATAAATGCAGCATTCATCATGTTTTCACAATAAATGACAACAGATCATTTCCCCTCAGGTCTTAAAAGTAAAATGTGCATGAATTCCAGCTCCTTTACAAATAAACTAGAATGAATTTCTATTATTTAATCAAAATTATCACTGCTTTTCACAGTGATAATCTTTCAGTTTCAGAACTGAAAGATAGGTGAACAAGTAATTACTAATCAAATAAAAGACTTTGCTTTTGGCACTGGTTAAAGGTTTAACAAACCACTCACTGACTACTACAATATGCTATATATTTTTAAATATTACTGAAACAGTACAATTCAGAAGAAAAGCATTGTGGTTTGTGGTCATAACATGACAGGAAACTTTTCATTTTCAAAAAATTCTGCCATTTACAATTTAACATTATCTGTAGAATTATCAGTGTATTGGAAGACTTATTCAGATCTGGATATTAGCCTCTAATCTCAGAGCAGATTATTACAACTTCATTTTTTCCTGCTTTTATTATCACAGTCCCCAGAGCTGCCAACCGGCTAGCTGTGCTCTGTCGTGATATGATGAAGTTTTCGGCAGGTCTGGATCCCTAGCTGTGCTCTGTCGTGATATGATGAAGTTTTCGGCAGGTCTGGATCCCAGGCAGGAGCGTGCTTGCTTCGGAGAAAGGAGCGACTCAAACTTGGTGGTAAAGAAAATGTTTATTCAGGGCGATGGCCCAGGTGTCCAAAGCATGAGTGTGTGAGTGTGAGTCGGGATCCTGGGTCTCTTCTCCAGCTCTTCTGAACAGGGGTGTTACGCATGGAAATGAGGAGGAGTGACAAAGGTAGAGGGGGGTTTGACATTGCCACTTAGGGGTAAAAGGGGTGTGGAGATACCTGAAGCCTTGGCTGAGCATCTGGCTTAGCCAGGGTCATCAAGAACCAGGGCTGTGTTCACAGATAAGAGACAATAGGTAACAATGGACTGAGCCAGGGCTATTAAGAGACATACAATGGTCTGAGCCAGGCCTATTATGAAGTTAACAGCAGTGATCAAGGGAAGTGGGGTGGGGGAAGGAATAAAACCAGTACAGAAACTTAATAATAAAAATCATACAAACTTCAGAAAACCCAATCCCATACCACTACATTTTATCAGCTTCTTTATTTCTCAAATTTCATCACACAATTACTCAACTGCTAACCTTTTAAATCTAAATGTTTTGGAGTTTTTTTCTTATAATGGTAGATCACTTTTAGAGGACTTTCCTACTACATTGAAAAAAATGAAATTTGGAAAATTGAAACCCTTGATTGTTATGTAATAAGTGTATTAATATCTTGAATGTTTATTTTGTAATGTAACAACGAGAAGCCACCTTGATAAGCAAAAAGGAGAGAGCTCTTTAAAAACCGCAGCCCCCCCAATGTCGAAGTGAATGCCGAGGACCAAGAGAGAGGGCTTCGAAGGAAGGCGAGGCGCGGGCCTCGCCCCTGGTCTCCCCCCCGTGCGGGCAGCTGTCTGCGCGATCAATTGCCGTTCGAGGGGGTCACCCCAGCAGCGCGGCTGGGGTCGCCTCGCAAGTCCGTCGCGTCGCGGTCGCCGTCAGCACCACGGAAGGGCCTTCGTCCCCCTAAATGCAGACTCGGGGAGCGCTCCGTAGCTCCCCGCTCCCACCACCCGCCGCCAGAGCCGGAGAAGAGGAAGCTTGCCCGCCCGCCACCGAAGCCACAAGAGAGCCCCCGTGGCTGATAAGCGTGTCGCACGGCTCCCACTTGGCTCTGCGGCGCGGCCGCTCCTCCGTGCCCACCGCGGGGACCTCAGTCACCAAAAAAAA
>VWZU01015499.1:212442-247368 GCA_013397095.1 Sterrhoptilus dennistouni
CCATAACTGTTGCGAAACTGCCATGAGGTTGTTAGAGCCTGCAGCCCCTGCACCCCAGGGTGACCCCGTACATGCAAATTAAAAATCCCAGGTGCATCTTGGGACCCTTTTAACACCAAAAACCCCTTATAAAAATAAACCTAAGTAAAATTTAAACCCACAAGAACCAATACTAGGCCGTGTGTACCCTAGAGCATCAGTGGAACTGATTTTTCCAGTTTTTGTAACTCACTGTGACTTAAAGTACCAAACCAAGAGTGAGACCCCGAGGCAAAGAGAATTCAGAACTCCGGGAACACTCCCAGCGAGGGAAGAGTTCTCCAGCCCTGCTGAACTTCCTGCTGCAGAGCTGACAAGGACCCTCCTCCTCCAGGGCGCACCGGGCTGCCAAAACCCCTCAAGCAACCATTGTAAGAGCTGATTAATAAAGGCATTTTAAGGAGAAAAATATTATCTCCGTCCATTTATAACAACACGATCACCATCTTGGGTTGATACACAACAAGTGTTCCACTTAAAGAGATTAAATATGCCATCATGTTGGTTTTCTAGCACAATTAAAATGTGAACACTTTTCACAATTTATTCTGTTATTCTATTATCAGCTTTAAAATATTCCTCTGGATTTCAACAGATCTATTGACAGATATAAGTCCAACATTTCATTATTTTTTCACCAACAAACAAGTATCTGGCTAAATAAACAGCTCTTAAATACAAACATACTTAAAAATTCTGTAGTTTCAACTTCCATTTAAAATTTATTCCTCAGTAATTAATTTGCGTGTTTTCGTCTCTAACACTCAAGTCACTCACCCACATAAAAATACTTCTTAAAGCATGAAGTAGTAACAGTTGCAGTACCACTGCAGTATAACACAGTACCCAGCCATAGTAACTAAATGGTTATAGTTCTAGATAACATCACAGGTACTTTATTGCATATAAATGTCTTTCGATTATTTTATTTTCCATTTTATACTGCTATGCTTCTATTGCAACCACATAAAATACTGATTAAAAAAAATTATGCCAGCTTTCTAAGGCAGTGATCCATTGTGATCCAGCTGAGTTCTCAAGTGAAATTCTCATCTGATAAAACCTCAAAGAAACAGGATGATCACTTGTGAAATTCTCTTTTTTTCCTTCTTTTTTCTTCAAGTTGTTCATTTTTCTGAAGTACATTAAGTCCCTCTTTCAAAACACTGTTATCATTGTTCTTATAAAACAGGTGATATAATTGATACTGCAGAATAACAAGAAAATGGTAACACCCTTAATTGTAGTGGTGTGGGTTTCGTTTTATCGATTTTAGGTATGTATTTGTTCTTTGTATTAAGTTCATTTTTATAAGTTATAATGGTTTGCCCCATGCACCCATGTTCCACCCTCATTAGTTTCATCCCAACCCCAGTTATATGTCAATCATAAGTTATCCAGCCCCTGGGCCTTGTCTGTCACTTTGGGGTCTCTCCCAAAAGTCTGGAAAGTTCTAGGAAAAACCCTAAGTGATTGGACAAGACTTCAGCTGTCTCCCCACCTGAGTTATTAATTTGTTACTATGTATGTAATTTATCCAGAGAGCCATGCCCCTTTGGCCCCTGATTTGTCCCCAGTTAGACCCATCCCTGAGTTCCTCCCCCAATAAAAGGTGCTGCATTGGGGGGTTCAGAGAGATTCTTTTCCTTCATTTTTCCCCCTCTGCTTCTGCTGAGGGATGTCTGCTGGGGCAGATCCCCTGATGAATAAAGCCAGCAGTTAACCCAGAACAGCCTCCTCTTTTTTCCTGCCGTCGTTGCTTCACTCCTTCAAGCAAGACAAGAACTCACAGGGTCGGTGAGGTTCATCCTGCTACCAAGCCATACCCTTTACTGTTGAGGTGTCAGGGCTAGCCGAGGCAGAGAAAGACACCTCAGCACTTAATGACCAGAACATGCCTACTCTGGGCTGCTCTTCTCTGTAGTATTTTTAAATCTATGGAAGTTTTCTATTTCCAAAGATGAGCATAATATAAAAAGAAGAAGGGAAGGGAAAGAGGCAGAGCTAAAATGGTAAACTGGGATTCATCATCAGTCCAGTCTGAGGCAGGTCCAACAACTCTGTTAGTTGTTATCTGTTAGTGCATTGTTCAAATATTAGTAATTAATTATGATACTACACATTTGAGCCCACAAACTGGAAACATAGAGTTTTGGGCAGCAAGAAAACACAGAACACAGGAAATGCTTCAGGTGAAGTGACAAGAAGTGCTTTAAACCTTTTTAATATAATCTTTTATGTGACATTAGGATATAGCAACCCGACAGTATGGTGGCTATTTTTGTAATCATGGCAAAAAGAGTGCAATTGTATCTGTGTATACACGGCTCCATCTAGATATCAATATACCCAGAACTGCATTTTCCAACACCAAATCCTATTGCCAAAATAATTAATCTGAGGATTGAGTAATGTGTTCATTCTCCAGGCCAAATGTCTTGTTTCTACAGCAAAAGAAAACTTCTTTGTCTTTTCACCACATCTGAAACTTTCAAACAGGCTCAGCCACCCTGTACTCCATCCTGTACAACCATCCTCTACTATTTTTCCTCTACAAGCTGCAATATTCCACCAGATCAGCAAAGGAGCCTTGCAACTCAAACTGACATTTCATAGAGCCTCTTTGAATTTCTGGAGCCAACATTCAATATTTTATAATTTTAGAAAACAGATACTGTTAGAGATTCTGCTTGTAGGGATGTATCTCTTCTGTGCTTAACCATATTTAATTAAATTGCCCTGGTTTTAAGCCTGAGGTGCTAAATATGATAATGCTTTCAAATTTTCATGAAAGCCGTTTGAAAAATCTCATCAGCAGACAAGTAGAGATTGTTCTTAAGCAGTAACCTTTCTTTCCAGGCATATGGCTGAACTATTCCCAGAAAGTAGTTTATTATTTGCTAAGAAAACCAGAGAAGATAAGAATGTGACAGGACCAGGATGAAATCCATCTGCCATTCAAGTGGAACAGAGGTTGCCCAGGGCTCTGTGCTGCCTCAGTTTGTGCACTGGTGCATTCACAGACATTACCTGTAGAAAGTATATTTGCTTTTCCCAACAGAAATCTTAGGCTTATAGCAAAAAGAGTGTGGAGAATACATGAAAATGAATATATGAGGGCTAGACAAGAAAGGGTGGGGCCCCATTACAAAAAAGCATCTACCAGCCACAGCTCTTCTTAATTACTGGTATAAAAGGAAGCAGACACAGACACGCATTTTGTAGAGCCTTTCTTAGTGATTAGCACCATTTTTTCTTGAAGATCCATTAAGTCCATTATCACCAAATTTTTGTAAGTTCCAGATGTTTTATTTGAACCTCTATATATGCACAGATTGGGAAGGCTGATTTTTGTTGCTGCACTACTGTAGTGACTAACAACTTATAACATGGTAGACAATAAAAATCATAGCCTCTAAGATCCTGTGAATAAACCTCTTTAACTCAGCAACGTATACCTCATCTATTCATGGATCGGAAGCTGCCAACTTTAAAGGCACAGTTTTGCAGTAAGTTGTAGGAACTTTGGTCTCATGAGAATTCCTGCCTGCCACACTGCTGATCCTATGTGGCGTGGTTGCCAGAGAAATCCCCCGAGCCAGCCCTCATTACCCGGTCTGCACTAGGAATGTCCACGCCCAGGTCTGGCTTTGACCCAAGTGGCGGTGCAGAGCAGGGTTGCTGCTGCTCTCAACAGCAGCCAGTGGTACAGTGTCGAGGATCAGGGCAAAGAACAGGGAAGAGCCTTCCACATGTTTCTCAAAGGAGTTTATCCCCTGAGAAGGTCAGGGACGAACAACCAACTCACATCACTTTGCACCCACTTTTAAGTAGGGGGGGGGAACAAGGCGTGGCTACAATACAATAACGAATCTGGAACAAGCAGGGGAGGAGCTCAAGGAGGGGCTTACAAGATTACAACCAATGGGGGAAAGGAAGGGGAAGATAAAGCTTGAGAGAACCAATAGGGCATCGAGAAACATGGAAACTTCTAGACCTGAAGGCGGGGTCAGCTGTGGATTGACAACATTTGGAGATAGAGTCAGGGAGGAGTTTAGGCAGGGGGTTGGGACAAGGATTGACAGGGACCTTCCGAGAACAGGAGGCAGAGATCAAGGGAGATTGGCAGCTGGGTAGGTGGGATAAAGGGCTGGTTTAAGGAGTGACTGACAACTAGGGAAGGGAGAAGAAAACCTGGAGCAGGCCAACCACATGGGAGAAAAGAAGAACACACCATTAAAGGGATTGCAGAGAACATACAATAAAGGAAAACACACCACCACACTTGCGTGCATGGCACATTATTAATGGTACAAGCAGATACACTTGCCCTAAATTAGCCTTATAAAAACACAAATTAAAGGACTTGGAAAAAGGAGGCTGCAGTTTGGTTATATTTTTCTGTAATCACAACCTTAGTAAAAAACAGATTTTAGAATCTGGGGTCAAAAGAGTGAGAATATGGGTTTTGAATTAAATTTTCTAAACACGACCATTTTAAAAATTGAATTCTGTATATATTCAGAGTTGCAACACAATATCAAGTGATTATACCCATCTTCCTCATAAATTCATTAAGAAGTATGTGTCTTAATTAGGTATAACAGCATTAGTTTACTGAGGTGCCTTTTTCTCTGCTAGATAAGGTGTTCCCCTCCCTCTGTAAGGCACTGTTTGAAAGCAGTTCCTAGTAGAACTGAGAGGGTATGTGACAGGAGAGCTGGCTGAAACTACAGTTTCACAGCAAGGGTATAAAAAGATTTTTGAAATTAATCCTATGCTCTAGGACACCACATTGCTTACATTATTTACATAAAATGTCAGGATGTTTGTAATACAATCTAATGCTACTGAGTTGAGCATAGCCAGTGACTTCTGCTGACTGCAGCAGGGGAAGATGAGCAAAGCTGACAATAAGATAAAGACAGTGAAAACTCCACTGCTGGGGAAAAATGTGAAGAGATAGAGAGGCAATCAGTATAGATCAGAGCCATTTTCAAGAGAGCATTCAGAGTTCTAAAAACATAAAAATGAATTTATCACATAAAACAGAATAACCAAATGAATCTGTAGATGCACATCTTTAAACAGACTAAGCTTGAATATATCTATTGAGCAGGCAGGGAAAGGACTAAAAGGTCAGGACTGGTTCTTGAAAGAGTGGCAGAAAGGACAAAAGCAGGTTAGAGACAGATTAGGACCATACATTTGTCTTAAAGGGCCTGGTGAGGCCGCAGAAGGAGGGCAGTTGGGACCGCAATTTCCCATGATGAGGAAAGTCAGAAGGCATTCTGCAGCAGTGCAAGGGAGCTTGCCCTGAGCACCCTTTCAGACTGAAGTGGAGGTTGTGAAAGGTAATGACAGCAGAGGTCTTAAACTTGCATGTTGGCCAGAGAAACAGCAGAGGCACTGGCTGGTGGAGAAACTGTTTCCAAAACCTGTTGAAAGGATTAGCAGGCACAGCTGAAGCAGAGAGGACCATACCAGGACTTTAGAGAGAACAGTGGAATTACAATGGACAGCTGAACGTGTTAAGGAGAGAATCCGGTACAGGTAGCTAGAAACAGTATGAGAACATTATATTCTGCCTTTCTCTCCCAGTGCTTTCCAACTTCTATTCATAACTGGACAACACAGAAGAAAATATAATTTTTAATACCCATTAAAATTATAGAGAGGGTACAGATTTCCTGTTTATTTCTTGTTGATAATAATTGTTTTATGCCTACATTTATCTTTACTTTGTTTTACAAAGTAATCAATGCTCCAAGAGCTACAGAGGATGTACAATTATAAACCACTATGATCCTTATTAGAAGAAACAATGTATCAGCTTTGATAAAGATAAAACTCATAACTGAACAGTTTCATTAGACAATAGAAAAATCATTATCTTGATAAAGTAGAGAAATAACATGAGAGCCACACTGCAATCTGCCATTAGCTGGCAATGGCAAACAGAATAGCAAAATTCCGATTGTATATCAGTAAGTGGACAAACATCTGCCTGGTTTCACCAATAAAAATATGAGCATGCTTGATTTGGCTGTTGATGTTGAGATAATTATTCCAGATATAAAGGAACTCAACCACTTCAAAGACAAAAACAAGCTGGTGCCCAATGAAAGCTGACAACAAATCATGAAAATAAAAATACATACACATACAGGGAAGAGAAACAAATATTTTTCTTGCCAAATTGAGAAGAGAAAAAATGTGTCACTCTGTGTTTTCTGAGCTTAATTTTGTTTTATCCAATCCCTTTTCCCCAACTTCCTTCAAGGACTCACTTGGGTGAAATTCTGGAAGATGTGGAAGATACAGAATTCTGCAAAAATTGTCAAGAGTAAACATGAATTTGAAATCTGGTGGCCCTAAAAGTTCTCATTGTAGGTGACCAAGCCCTGCTAAACATGCTCAATGTTAGATTCCAAACCAAATCACCTGACATGAGTTTGAAGTTTATGTGAATCCTTCTAATATTCACAAGAGAAAAAAAGTTCAAAAACACAGACGGATGGAGATTTGGTCACTCAAAAGAGGAGCGTTTGCTGTATAAAAAATTAATTGTCTAATCTCCCATTTTAACATTCTGTGATGGACTAAGAAATGAAATCCTATATTTCTATAAATCATTTATATGTAAAAAAATGAACCTACAGATTGCTGGGAAAGAGACAAGTCAACTTGGAAGAAAATATTGTCATAGTGTTACCCTAGTGAAAATATAATCCATCAGCTGATTAAGTTACACTAACAGTGAATGTTACTAGAAGAGGGTAACTTCTGAGACAATTTTTACTCTTTTCTAAAATTCCATTTAAAACAACTTTTTAAATCAAAAAGGTGATTCTATGTATGATTCCTAACCCTTCCTTTAAAAAATTGGACATGCTTTTTCATTCATTTAACAAGATCTTAATACATTTACCAGTGCAGGCATAAATATTCAACTACACATATTGTTGAATTCTTTGCATTGAATTCTATTTGGAAGCAAAGAACAAATATGGCATGTTTTCTATTTTTGACATCTCTGTAACAGAATCAGTTATGCAATATGTAAAGAAAAAGAGATGAAAATTTTCCAGTAAAATAATTAGTCCTATAGCACAATCATTGCAAAGTTTTCTTGACACATAGTTCTGGCTTCTATTTCTATTTTGGGGAATTATGTCCGCACGAAGAAGAAACACAGGAAGTTATTTACAAACAAACAAGAAAATTAGGCAAGCCATCTAAGCCTTTCTCCTTTCATAGATTTTTTTCCTTGAAATGGGAGTAGGGTGACAGAGAAACATCTTGTTAAGAAAATTTTGCAATTTCTAAAAATTAAAGAAACCTTCCATTCTCGTCACCTAGACTATACATCAAATAGGAAATGTTGCATTTTATCTTTCCAGTATTTCCCACTGTAAGAAAACCTAAGAAATTTTGATAAGGTCTTATGTTATACAGATTTTAGAATATTTTGCAGTCATCCAGGCCTGACTCCTTACTTTCCATCTGGAAGTCTCTGCCTCCAACATCAAAGCTACAGACCCAACTCAAAGTGTCCCAACAAGATTCAGCATCCTTTCTAGTGGATGCCTGATCCATGGCATTGGTTTGAAAAGTGAGTGATAAACATTGTAACCATATTCCTGTTTTAGGAGCCTTATTCTTTTCTTTAAGACTGTTTCCATAGCATATGCAAACTTCTATTGTTTCATATTTTTATTGCAGTAGAATAACTTATATAGAATAAAGATCTTTAACCAGTACATATGTTTTCTACCCACTAAATGGATTCTCAGAGGGACAGCTTGGGATTTTCATAGGCATCACTGAGTACAACAAACATAGAGACTTGATTTAAAAAGGACAAAATCATCTTTATCTCCCTCTGAGTGCTGGATGACTTAACTGCAGATACAATAAAGCCTACATCAGGGATATGAGATCCCAAATATCTTTCTCATCTAATTTCTCTGAGGTTAGACAGGCTACAAATTTCAAAGCCCTGTGGGCTTGCATTTGGAGTATAAACAAATACACCACTTTAGAAATTACTAGGAAGTTATTCTTGAAAGACTGAAGAATGAACACAGAATCTTGAGCAACCCCACTTGAATGCAATGAAACATTCATCTGAGCAACCTATGAGACTAATTGATACCAATTTAGAGGAATAAAGAAAATGCTGTGTTAAGGAAGATGTTCACTTCCATGTGGTTCCACTAACGAGGCAATATTGTTCCTCTTGCCTAAAGTATATGTGAAAATCAATGTGTTTCATGAAATGCTCTTCTTATGACAAGAAGTTTTTTGTTGACGGGGTTTTGGTTTTGTGAGGCAAGTAAATCTCACTCCAGTACATTGGACCGTAAGCAGGTTTTGTCAATTTAAACTATATTTAACATCTATTGCCCCATCCATGGGTTGGGGTTGAAATGGAATTGAGAGAGAAAGCTGAAAAAGAGCAAGGCATTTTGTGTCCTTATGGTTATCTGTAATGAGATATTCACAATGACTATTCTCAGAAGTTGAGAATGTACTTTATGTACTTGTGATTCTTATCACGTAAAATATGTTATAAAGGATGACTTTTGGCATAAATAATGCATAATTTAATAGACGAAAATAGTCTCAGGTGGTTTTGATGGGGAATTTTGTGAATATTATAAGATAGATTTTCTCAAAGAAGGCTTAGTTGCAGTAGTTCGGCAGGTTTATTTTTTAATTTATTTTTCTAGGGTTCTCTCTCCTTTGGGGGGAAGACATGCGCAGACAAAGACTTATTACAGTAGATGCTATCATTTCCAAATCTAACAGAAACAGTTTGCTCAGGCACAGAATTCAGACTAAAAATGTTTCATTTTCAAAAGCACTGACATTCTGTTGATAGAGATTTCAATAAACAAACAAGAGTAGCTTTTTGATAACCCTCTTTCTGTACAGTGGTATTTCACTGCAGAGGCAGAGCTCTTTACAGGCTCACTGCTGTGAATGAAAAAAGATGATAGTCAGATTAAAGGCTTCTAAGGAAAACTTTCATTTTGTGTCAAGATAGAGGCTGGTGAGTTTTATTTACAGTTCTCTGTCCTTATTCAGGACATGCATACTAATCTAGACATATGATTAAAAATGTTGAACTGAAATAGTTGCTGCTTTTCAGACCTCAACATATCTCTAATTTATGTGCATCCTTGAAGACATTCTTCATGTTACAGAACGACATAGGAATAGTCTACTGAAATCACTTCCTTTTCCTTAGAATAATATTTACAGAAAGTTCTATATCTGACACATAAATACATCCAAGGTTTCATCTGTTAAACAAAAGCCCTAAAATATTTATTCTGTATACTATCTTCTTCTTTGCTTTAATCTATAAATGCTTTCATAATAAAATCTATAAATGTATTTCACAAATACAGTTTGTTCACAAGAAACATCAGTTTTAAATAGACCATGTTTAGACAAACACATTGAATTTGCACCAGAACATTCCTGGAAGTTTGACATACCTTCCTCTTCCACAATTTTTTCCATGTATTCCTACCCTTTTGTTTTATTTAGTCAGAGGCAGGCTAAGATTCATACTGCCCTTTATGGCATGATGAAATATGGACCTATACTTTGCTGGTAATTCTCTGAGTGCAAAAGATATACACGGTCACTTTTTCTCCCAGGGAAACAACAGTTAATAGGTTGCAGAAGGGCTCTTCAGACAAGATTTCTCAATTTTCATTTCCAACACTGCTTAGGAACTCTTTTACTATGTGGTTCCATAGATGCCAGCAGGATCAAGACCCCATGATTATAGTTGAAGAGGGATAAGCTACTACTGCGGTACAAGACAGTAAAAACTCCACAGGTAAACAAACGTAAAAACAGTTGGATGCAAGACAAGAAAAGTAAATACATAACACGTTAGCTTGCAGTCAATTGCATCTTGTTTCTATTGCTACTACAGAACAATTCAGACACATGCAAATATGCTGTATACGTATGTGAGAGATTTGGTAATGAGAAAATGCTGTCTCTCAAATATGTAGAAATTAAAAAGTTTTTGTAAAAGGTCTAATTGAAACATCAGTTTCAATAAATACTCCTCCTATATTTTTAATTTCAATTTTTACATGTCTCAGAAGCCAAAAAACACATCTTGTTAATGCTTAGGGAAATGCTAAGTACTGTATAACACTTAAGTGGCGTTAGAAGTACTGTGAGCTACTAACGTGTATTAATCAAATTTTGTTAACTATTTGTAACATACGGTATTATAATTACATCAAATATGTTTACAAAAGACATGAACAGGTGCTAACACTTGTGTTCCAAATGTTGACGGTCCTTAACAAGATTCTCTGTTCTCTGTTCTCTGTTTACCAAACTGTGTCCCGCAGACAAAGCAAGAAAAGGACTAAAAGCTAGGGCCAAAATTTTTTCAAAGTAACTTAAATTTTTTACCAGACATTTATGAAACTTGCCGTGTTCAATCTAATTCAATATAGACCATAGATTCTACATAATGCATGAAATAAAAAACCAATTTTTAAAAGGTGTTATTCTTTCCAATTCATACAGTGAATGTAATATACATCTACTGCTAATACTGTCATCACTAATTATTATTGCTAACATTGTGGTGGATTCTAGAGGCCCTGCCAGATGTGACAGTCACAGAGCAGCTATCATATGTTCCTACACACAAAAGACAGTCTTATGTGTAAGAGATACATGTCTACAGAGTTCAAAATCTCAGAAAGAGATGCGCAACAATGAAACACAATGAAAAGGGAACATAATGAAATGATGGAACATTTGAGGAGAAAGACCAATTTGGAACAGTTTTATCCAAGAACAATGAGGGCTTATTTTTATAATATAGCTCCTTTATCTTTAGTAGGATAGTTGCCTTAAATATCTATTGAACCAAAATAGACATAACTTCCCATTAAGAAAGGAAAGATTACTGTGCAAAAGCAATTATTACAATTTTTTTTTCTCATATTTGTGTTTGATCTGGAACTGTAAGCATCAGATATGGCTCACTTACCAACACCTTTTAGTAGTAAGTAACAGAATGTGTAACTATTCTTCTTAAGAAGACAGAGTTTGCAACACTATTTCAGGCCACTGAATATTTTCATTGTAAATCATTTAGATACCATGCTTGTAAGTACAATTACAAAGGCAAAGGAAGGGACCGACTTCTCTCTCTTTAAAGAATTGCTTTAAATAAACTGTCATTGACTTTAAACCATTTCCATTATTTCATTCTGCTGTCATTGCTTTGCTAATATCATTACCCCTTAGAAATTATATGCAATTCACCTGTATTAAGAGGTTCCAAGTCAGATTAGAAAAATAAGTGTTTACTGTTGTGGTGGTGTCAGTGTCTCTCTGCCTCGGCCAGCCCTGACACCTCGACAGTAAAGGGCACGGCTTGGTAGCAGGATGAACCTCACCCATCCCTTGGGTACTGGTTTGCACAAAGGGGTCAAGCGACGACAGCAGGAAAGAGAGAGTCTCTTCAGGGTTTATCCACTGGCTTTATTCATCCCCCAGTGGGGATTACCTCAGTTCAGGGTATCTGCCTCAGCAGAAGTGACCCCTTGGCAGAAAGAGAGGAAAAAAATGGGAAACCCCCAAAAGCAACATCTTTTATTGGGGGGAGGAATTCAGGGATAGGTTTAACTGAGGACAAATCAGGGATCATATGGATATGACTCTGCGGGTAAATGACACATATTACAACAAATCAAAAACTTGGGTTGGGAGACAGCCAAAGTCTTGTCCAATCACTTGGGGCTCTCACTGGAACTTTCCAGACTTTTGGGAGAGACCCCAAAGTGACAGACAAGACCCAGGGGCTGGATAACTTAGGATTGACATATAACTGGGGTTGGGGTAAAACCAAGAAGGGTTGAATATGGGTGACATGGGGCAAACCATTACAACTTATAAAAAACAATATAAAACAAGGAACAAATACATACATAAAATCGATAAAACCAAAAACACACCACTGCATACTGTACTTAACAGGAAGTTTAAATTCTTAATTTACACTCACATAGGTCAAACTAAGGATTTTTTTACTATGTTGATTACTTCAAGTGGCATTTTTGCATGGCTTTAAAAAATACTTTAAACCATATCTAAAAGAAATTGCTCACCTCAATCAAATCCCCTCAAGTGTTGCATTCAAACATGTCTTCTCCACATTATTCACATGAAGCTGCTGTAAGCCTTTGTGCAACAGGACTGACAGCATATTGTGGATTTCCAGTTTGTATTCTTTAGGTGATGAAATTTGTTATTTCCACTAGTTCCTAATCATGTTGGACTAGGATATGGGATATGGAAAAAATGTGGAGCTCAATTCAAACATGGCCTGAGCCGAAACAAATAGAGAATACCTGTAGAACATACAAATATTGCCAAGATATCTGCTGAGGAAGTTCATTTGTCATAGCTTCATAGCATATATAATTTAAAGCTGCTTTTAAGCCCTTGCTGAGAAAAGTGATAGAACGTTTGTTATATCACTCTATCACATTGTGACATTTCTGTTTAAAATTGAATAGTGTCATATCCCTCTGCAAATTGTTCATCTTAGATTTAAGCTATTACAAAATACTCAGAACATCTTAAAACTGCTTATTAATTGAAGCATGTAGAATTTCCTCAGCTACCTTTGAAATCAAAGCCTCAGGAACAGATGAAACTATATTCTAAAACAACAAATGCAGGCAGTGCTTACCCATCCGAATGGCTGGACTGATTTACCACATGGTCAGCTTCTCTTTGTGCTGTACTTGTATGATTGAGTGACAACGTGGTTTTGTGCAATATCTTTCATTGTAATAGAACATTTTCAGTTAATCCACCATTTTTGACAAACATATCTTTACTGCAGTATTAATCGAAATTTTCCCCTAGGTGTTCCCCAGATGTTCACATCCATGAGATCTGATCCAAATGTCATGGTAATTTAAAGCACAATCACAAAACAGAACTCTCAACCTTAATTAGAACTTAGATATACTGGCTGAAAGATGTATGATGTTTGACAATCTGTAAACTGCTTCTATTTATTCAAAATGCATTTCTGAACATAGAGGCAATGGATTTTCTGCAAAGACTGTAAAAGAAACAAAATTTAATTCACTTTCACTTCCTTCACCTATAACTATATGACATAAAACCAGCCACAGCAAAGGTGCATCTCTTTCAGTGACCTGTTCCAAAGCTCTTGGTCAATGCTGCTCTCTCTCATGTCAAGCAGCCACCCCATCCATCCCCACTGCCCGTGCTACTGGGGACCAAGAAGAGTCATCATCAGTGGTTTGAGCTAAGTTCTGCCTTTGCTTCATTGTCTGCAATGCCTTTGCCATGTCACCTGATGCAACAGTCAAAAGGAGCATAATGTATAGAGCAATACATTCATTACTCCAATAAGAACTCAAAACAAGCTGCTTAAGCTTCGAGACAGTGTAAAATTTTAAGCTGGAAACTGCTTTTATCTAGACCTGGGTAACTAAAAAAAGTGGCAGGTAGTAATATTCTGTAACATTAAATACTTCAAATATTTTACAAATATAAAATGATTTATCATTATGACATCCATTCTTAAGGTAACAAGAAATTTTAGTGGCATGCATTCATAGGAGATCATTCAGACATTATCAAAATGCATTTATTTTCTTCTGAATTTGAAGAATGTTTTTGTTTCTTGAATAGAAAACAAGAATAAGGAAGACGCACTCTACTTTTTACTCAGAACCATGAAGGAAATTAAGAAAATAGAATGGAGAAAAATTAACTCATCTATATATGAATCTTTCTATATTTTTCCCTGGAAATTGTTTCTCTTTTCAAGAGAGAGTATTTAATTTTAGATCAAAGTAAAGGAAAAACACTTTTTTTGCAATAAAATTTAAAGTTTACTGTATAAAATATTGTACATTGAAACTAATTCATATGATATAAAATACCATTCCACTCTTCCTACTAATATTACTTCTTTGATAACTGAATAGATTACAAATGCATACATTGATTAGTTCATAGCAATTACCTAAATATTTCTAAAAGACTTTATGGAATTTTTTTTCCCATTTAATTCCCAAAAGCATTGAAGGAAATGTTTACGCAAAAATGTTATCAAAATCATCCAATACTATAAAGCCGAAGTTTATTATCTGTCTTCCACTCAACAGCATTAAAAATTTTTAACAGGCAAAAGTACTGTAAAGGTGAAACTAAGAGTATAAAAAAAGAGAATCAGGAAGAGTGAAGACATTAAATTGCAGGATACGTGGAGGAGAAGATAACTGTTTGGAATACTAGAGTGGAGGTGAGTATTCATACAAACAACTAGGCACTAATATTTTAGGGGCCAACCCACAAAATTGATGAATTTTTTATTAATATTATTTTCAGCATGGGTAATTTTTTTGATCAATCCTGAGTGTTTCAATAAACACCAAAATGCAAACATTGCATGCCACATCTATAGCATATGCTATAGATGTTTTCTCCACAGCAAATAACAAATGAGTTAATTGTATAACCTACATGTATTCTCAACTACCTCTGGTTCAAGCCTGAATTTTATCCAAGTAGCATGAGAGTTTCTCTCTGATATTTCTTTTTTTCACAGAAATTGCCTTTAGCTTTTTACACCTCACCCTTCCCACAGATAAGTGCTCTCTTTCCTTCTCTCTGTATCTCCCTCGCTCTTTCCTGCTACGTGCATTGCAAAATAACTATTTCAGGCTGATGTTCTTAGTATATTTTACCTCTGAGACTGGCACGTTAGTAGATGTCAAATGGCCCAAGTCACAAAGCATTTTTCATAGTCTTAATTGGCTGAGTCTAACCGATATCAGCCTACCTTCACAGAAGCCATTTCAGAGATGATTCCTCAGACAGGCAGCCTGCATTTAAACTGATCCCTCTGGTCAACTAGGAGAAAAAAACACGGGAAAAATAAACACTGTGGCTGCTCTGGCAGACTGGTTGCCTACCACACTTATTACTTTCTGAAATTCCTTTGAGAACTGTCTTATTTTATTTTCCGTTTAGCTCAAGATGAGAATTTCCCATTTTTAGAGGGTTATTTTTCCCACTGATCTCAAAGCTTCCCTGTGCCAGCAGGCTATTTTTACACCATAATATTACTGTATAGAAACTTACATATACTCTTCTCATATGTTTCCAATAAAAAAATTATCATTGCAATTTAATACCTGATATTATATCAGTGTATCCTCCATTTCCAGGAGAAAAAAGGGTGTTGTTTCACTGGTATCTGAAGTCTGTTGTAATCTCAGGCCATAACATGACAAGCTGATCTTAACAGCCACACACATAAAACATAAGCAATCTAGTATTCTTCCCTCCCTACCAGGCATCTGAAAGGTGCTGTAATAATAGGAATTCCCACCTTGTAGCAACTGACTCCTGTTTTCCCAGGAGAAATTTCTTTTATTAGGTCAATTAAATTCCACCATCAGTCTAAAAGATATGAAATTGAAGAGAAAAGAAGGACAGAAGATAACCAGAGCATGGCAGAGAATACAACCAGTTTGACAATGACTTTTCTTCGTATGTCTCTCTTAGTTTTTCAGTAATTGCCAAATATTCCACGTTTCTTTGCTTTTGTATGGAGATATAATGAGTATTTTCACCTGCTTTCTCATACACATAAATAATTTTCAGGTTAAATTGCTGAAAGTCAAAGGATGGCAGTAAATATAGAAACTGGACTTGTGCAAACACAAAACTTTTCATCTGGATGAACATAAAAATTTATAAATGTACACCTCACAATACAAATGAGCACTGGGCAGATGGGAAACTTCAAAACTAGGAGTGAGAAAAATTCAGGATGATAGCACATCTGTAGAATACATATTTCAACAAAACATCAGATTTTTCCTTCTACAGGCATTCCCAGTTTCGATAAAGTATCACCAGAAGAAGATCAGTAACAGAAATTCATAACGAACAAAATGTCTTGTTTTCCTAAACAACTGGGCATATATTGGAATTTTTAAAAAGCTTTTTTTTCCAATTAATTTTAAAAAATTAAATGATAAGTTAATTCTATTTAGAACAACTTGCATAATTATATGCTCAAATAAAAATATGGTAAATAAACCACAAAATATTTAAATTTTTTGCTGCACGGCTTCAAAATTTGTCATTCTGAAGCTGAAGGAAAACAAAAAATTCTATTCAGAAAATTTCAAAGCAAAATATTTTGACTTCAACTATTTTCCTTCTCTTTTCACTATTTTCACAGTTCTAGTCTGTGATCTCACTTTGGATAAGAACCATTCTTTCAAACTTTTCTAAGTCTACTAAATCAATTTTGAGCTGGATTGACCAATGCATCACTCAATATTTTACATTTGAGTGCATCGTTGTCTTATAAACCAATTTTCAGAATTGTTCTTTCCACTTAATTATTTTCCTAATGATTCCTGACACTGTATTAGATTTTTGAGGCATAGATGAATTTTGACCTCATGTTTTCAAAGAAGAATCTGCATTCTGTTAATGCTGATTTAGACAGCATGATGTACATAAAATTAGTAGTTCAGCATTTTCATAATTGGTTTTCTTTAGCTTGCATGTTATCTATCCACTCTTAGTGCTTTCCTACCAATCATTGTATTGATTTTTTTTCTAAAAATCTCTTATGTAAGATTAATTTAATATTGTTCTTGATATCCATTTTCTGTACAGAATGGTTCTAGTGCAGCAGCATGTTAATTTATAGATATAATTTTCCCTATAATATAAAATTAATTTTACACTCTTAAAAAGCTTTAAATGTAGCTCAAAATATATTTTGATTAAAGCAAAAACTTTTTTTAACCTGTCACAATTTGTACTCTTTTAAATTGGACAAGATTTGCACTTTGCATTAGAAGCAAATAATTTTGGCTCTGCTGTTAATCCAGTAAACACTTTTGTTCCTCAGAGAGTCTATTGATCACTTTATATTTTTACCATGTCTACAAAGTAAAATTTTCGAACAAACTTTATACTGTCTGTGAATGATTTTCCTTCTCAGCTCTCTATTTAACTTGTTCTCTTATGTTTTTAAGTAATTCATATAAGTATATTCCTGTAATTTTCCATTTCCATATTAATTTTGCTGCTGTGGGTTTATGTACTTTTATGTTCCTACTCAGGTGTTACGGCTCTGATTCTCCAAAAGCTGCATGAAGCAATTTTAGACACAGGCCCTGTGCACAACAAAATAGTAAATCAAGGCTCCCCTCTTGCTCACCAGTTGACCAAGTTTTTCCAATAAGTAAGCATTCAAGGGATTTAAAATGTAAAGTTTACATCATACATTTTTTGTTACAGAGTCAGCATAGGAATAAGGAAAGTCTCCCAGTACAATTAATTTTCTGCCTTAACCACACTCTAAATTTCTCTTAGCATCTCATGATTACTGTTCCTGTCAGCCCAATACAGCCTAATACCGTACTCTTACTCCTTTGGTGTGGCATTTGAACCTACTGAGATTGTGCCAGATTTTGAAAAACTCATCTTGCTTATTATTCATATTATATATGATGTAATTACTCTACGTGCTTCATATTCTTCAATGGAACATGTTTCATATTGCTTGCAGACTCCATAAATATACACAGCAGTCTGAAATAAACACATCAGCTTCTGCAGTAGAATATTTTTCCCTCTCTTTGCTTCAAAGTAAAAAATGTCTGTTCCTCTTCTCAGCCATTCTGCAAATCATCTCATCTTGGCCTTAGAGTTCTGAACCTTGTCTCCTCAGAAAAACATTGCCAACCTTGACTACTTAGTTTCCATGATCTTTAATAAATCAATTGCTGCAAACCATTAAAGGCAAAATAGAACTGGATTTATGGAGCAATAGCAGGCTGGTTAAAATAATATGCCCAGATTTAAATTAATTAACAAGTAAAGAAAAAAAATCAATAAGTAAAGTAATTAGAAAAATTTTGCTTGTTCATGTGACAAGACGATCTTAATTATACCATCCATAGTCACAGGTATCTTTTGGGCAGGATCTTTATGCAGGTAATTCCTGCTTTGTTGATTTTCTGGGTACTTCCAGGCATTAGCTATTGACTGCACATTTGGTTACCCAAGCCATTTTCTGCTGTAGAAGTGTAAGAGGCAGCTAAATCTGAATATTTTAATCACAGTCCTGAATTTGCTGCTTAAAGTATCTTAGATCCATTTCTTTCCCACTTAGCCATACAGCTCAGTTCAGGCAAGTTTCTACCTTTTCCTGAAACATTAGCACAAATCTCTTCATGCTTGCAGCTGGGACAATAGTGATCTAGACTAAATTTTTCAGTCCATATGAAGGAAAATATTTATATTAGTGAAGGATTAAAAATAGGATGATCTAGTAATGCCTAATATAAACAGACAAAATACATTTTCTGTCTCATAGAAGCAGTGCAATGAAGAGTCTGATATTTGGTCTTCTTTTGAATAGTAGTTTCTCTCTTATGTTACTTGAAAGCTAAAGACCAAATAAAGGATATTGATTTCCCATGCTTCAGAGTAGGTCCTACAGTTCAGGAAAAAAGACACCAGATGTTGTAATTACAAACTAATAAACGAGATATATCAGTAGTTATAATTTAATGATATACTTTATTCCTAAGACAAAATAGTCCCCATGGAAATAATATTAATTCCCCATGGAATTTTTTTCTTTTCTTTTACTTTTAACAAACAATGTGGTAAGTTTTAGAGGCATAATATAATACAGGGTTTACAATAAAGGTCAGATTCCAGCAGATGTCTTCAATATGCATGCAACATTCAAAATAATTAGTATACAAACACCATCATTTCTCTAAGTAGGAAATTTAAATTCAGCTTTGATATTATGTAAATTTTTACTCAGTTCTCAGAATTTATGGCTGTTTAAAAAATCACTTGTTAAAAACAAGACCAGATATATTCTATCAGTCCAGAAAAAAAATCAAAATTAATGTCAGACATTATGTTTTGAGCAGCTTTTTTTCTATTGGAGTTTCTGGTTGAACTTTAAAATGTTACAAAAAATATGTATTTCAAGCTTTTTCTATTTGACATTAAAAAAGATTATTACCGTTTCAAATCGATTTGCTATTAATCAGAAAAAGACCTTTCCACACAAAGATTCTTATAAGACACATATTAGCCAGGCATGCACATATTTCATGCCCATTTCTTACTCTGCCAAGGGCATAAAATGTGCAAAAATGACCATTGCAAAGAGCGTTTGACACTCACTCCTTTTATGATTTTTTCCAGACAACAAAAAATAATAAAAGAATTTGAACTAGGTATTGAAACGGTGTCATGTAAATATAAATAACTGTGTATTTTTTATAAAGGCAGTCTGCAGGGAGGGGTGGTAGGCGGGGACAAACGAAGTTCTGTGCAAAATGCTGCTCGTTAATAAACTACAGACAAATTATGATTACATCTGCTGTCTGCTTTACTGTTCTATGTCTGTCAATCCAAACAGGTGTATCACAAGCCCCTCTTCAAAAAGGAATGTGGACTAACAATCACCAGAAATATGTCAATGTTAAAAGTTTTTGTTCTTCGAGAGTCCTAATTTGGAATGAAAATTTGGAATGGTTTGTTTGCCAAAGGTTTGATCACCTAAAGCTGAATTACTAACAGCTCTCTGAGCAGAGTTCACCTTTGCTGTTACCTGCATTCATTCAGAAGACTTTTGCATGCCAAAAAAAAGGAAAGATATTTTCCATTTTATGTGTGGTGTAAATTCAATACAACCATACCAGATTTGAATAGGATATGTTGTATCCTAACCTGACCATGGTCAGAAATTCCCATAGCAATTTTATGAACTACAATAAATAAGCTAATTTCTTTATTTCTGCAACTCATTTTACTTGGATATAAAAGTTTCCATTTTGAAATATTGAGTATATTTTATGTTATACTAGACCTAATATCACTATTTGTTTTACTTTGTACTCATTTCCATTGCTAGTAAGAAAACTTCATGGTTTAAACCCAGTGAGAATTTAAGCACCACCCAGCCACTCACTTCCCTTCCAGTCAGTGAGGGGAGAGAATCAGAAGGGTACAACTGAGAAAAATCATGGGCTGGAATAAAGACAATTTAACAGGTAAAGCAAAGGAAAGAAACACATGCAAGGAAAGAAAACTAGGGAATTCTTTTACCACTTTTCATGAGCAGGCAGGTGGTTCCATCACATGCAATGACACCATCACCCCGACTGTTGTGCCCTTCTTTCTTCTTCCCCAGCTTTTATTGCTGAGCATGTCTCCATATGGTGTGGGATACCCTTGTAGGCAGTTGAGGCCAACTGTCATGGCTCCAAGCCCCATTGCATCCTCAATCTTCTTGCTGGTGAGCTGGAATGAGGCAAAGGAAAGACCCTGACTCTGTGGAAGCACTGCTCAGTAGTCAGGAACATCTCTGTGTTATCAACACTGTTTTCAGCACAAACCCAAAACAGAGCCCCATAATAGCAACTGTGAAGAAATTTAATTTTATCCCACCTCAGAACAGAAATTAATTTCTCTGGCAGATAAATTATTCTTTGCAATCTGTAGGCCTAGAAGTAATTTTGGTTTTATTTGTTAATAGCATAAAAATTTTTGTGAATCCATGGAAGATTTATATGTATGTAATGGCATGATCTGCCCAATATTTTATAAAGTGTTCAAGGAGCTATTGGGATAAAATTAAATACATAAGATTTATTTGTTTAGATGCTTAAGAATTTGAAGTGGTTTAACATTTTTCCCAGCTTCATGAGCTCACTTTATTAAAAAGTGAAAAGTTAAATATCCTGAAAAATTCCAATAGTCTCTCTAATTAGAAAATGCTCCTTACAGGGATGGGAGATGACTGCTGTGCCTTAAGTATTGCTATTAATTATAATGTTAGCTGAATATTTGTAATCGCTTCAAAATTAACCTTTCTATCCTCAAGAGATTCTTCTTTCTAAGAGTCACTCAGAACCTGAGAGAGAAACTAATTAGTCAATGACTGATAAGTGCAGAAGGAACACAAATTAATTCTTTGTTTACTGCTTTATGGTTCAATACAACACAACTTGTATTGAAATTAAAATTGGTTTTATACTGTAAAAAGAAAAGTGTATAATCCTTGGATAATAATATTATTTTAGTGATGCCAACATTTCATTAGTGTGGTCTATTCCTTGGTAAGTTCAGAGGAAACCTTCTGATAGGTCTTTGACAATAAATTTTCTGCATCTCTTGACAGAGTCCAGTTTGAAACACACACATCATGAATCATGGAGAAGCTCATTTAATATGGAATATCTGAGTTTCAGCACAGCTTCAGACAACTCCATTTGCCAAAAACTTGTGCTCTTAACATTCACTGGCTGCATCTTCACGAACACGGCATTGACTAATGATGTCATCCTCTCAAAAAGATACCCAAGGCCATTCCATTAATCTAATAATATTAGCATGGAACAGATTCAATTAAAATCTATGAAATTGTTATCATATGGTACACAATAAACTTATAAAATAGATTCATCCTCTTTGGATTTAAATCTCTATGAAAAACCCACAAATTTCTACTAGCTGATATGACCCACAGTCCTATGCATCATGAATTAACCCTGCAATGCGGATTGCATGGATGGAAATCTCAGTGCAAGACTGTCTTTGCAGATCTTAAAAGATCTCAGCTGAAAGATTGTTTCACACTTTCATTCTCTTCCTATCATTCTCATGTGATGCTCTTTTATCATAGCTATTTCAAAATTTCTTAGTATATGATAATTTATTCCAAATTATCATCTTGGTGTGATTCTTGGGCTGTCCTGCACAGGAACTTGATGACCCTCATGGGTCCCTTCCAACTCAGGATATTCTATAATTCTAAAAAAAGAACATTATATTAGGTCTGTTAGATCAAGTTACAAAAAGGTCAGAGTATCCTAGTAACTGTCCTAAATATTTTTATACTGCCTTTATTCTTTCTTCCTACACTAGCTAACACAAATATTTGCAATTTGATTCTAATTTTCTGATAGAAAAATTACATAAGCAATTTGGTTTATGGTAGGAGGTGTAAGACTGTACATCTGCTGCCTGGACAGATAATGTTTTCACTGTGATCTTTTCTGAACAGATATTAACATATTGAGAAGTCTGTATTGCAATTAAGTCAGTGGCATAGATTTCTGCTCACTGTTCATAGGAAACTGCAATATTTTTTGTTGGGTGGTCTTTGACAGAGTTATTCTGCCTTTTGCTCTCCACTGAGGGGCTCACTCGCCTACAGCTCTCCCTCAAAAAATGCATACACAGGCCACAGTTGGCACCCTTGGGACCAGCAGCTGATAGTCTATCACAAGGCAAAGGCAAAGAAAAACTCAGCTGCTAACTAATAGAATTTAACTTAACTAATAGAATTTCACCAGGTCTATCAGAAAGGATTTTCTGCATCTCTGAAGAATCTAACCAATTAATGAGCATACAGTTGGTCTTTTTCTCCAAGTGCTGAGCCTGCTCTGCTCCTTTCAGCCTCTCAGCTCACTCTTCAGCTGCTGTACAGGCCTTCACATTTCATGACTCAAATTCCAACTTCTATGCTTTGCTTTCGAATGGCTGCTTTCATATATTCTGCTTTTTTAAAATTCCACTTTCTGTCCCAGACACCACAATTTTTCTACAGACCAGTTACAAGCAAAAACACCGTGGGGGCCAGGGAAACCTGAAGCTGAAAGCAACCCTGATGCCAGCCATGCCCTTTCAAATTGTTTCCAGGGGCTACTAACATTCATCAATATCCCAGGCAGGGCAAGGGATGAACCAGGACCGTGGTCCAGCCAGGAGAAAAGCACAAAGCAGAAGAGGCTGGAGAGAGCATCCTTTTGAGAGTCCCTCTGAGAGGGGAGATCATAGCCCATCCACCATATGATGTGGTTGGTGGCCAGGGGTCCCCACTGGCCTGGTCAGGGCCAGCCTGACCTGTGGGTGCCTTTGCCTTTCTGCATTGTTGATGCACAAAGCTCTTACTTCCTCCTGTCTTACTTTCCAGATAATGTTTTCTTCAAACTAATACCTTTTAATAGCACTGTGATGTTTCAGTGTGTGGGGACCATTTTTCTTAAAAGAAACCACCAAATTGTTTTGCAGTTGCCCAGGACCAAGTTTATCAAAAGTAAATGCAGAAACCTTTATTTCTTATGAACAACACCCCCCCACACCCCCCAAAAAATCCCAGGAAAACTATTTCATTTTGTTACAAATATTTTTTAAATCTTCCTGACCACATAAAATATTTAGTTTACAATGAAATTGCATTTCTCAGTCCTTTCAAGACAGAACTCATCAGATCCAACATTAACAAAACTTCCGGAACATAAAAATATAACGTCAAATCATTCATCTCAGAATAAGTCTGCTTTCTACTCCTGCTTTCCTCGATCTCTATTTCCTGACCCTTTTCTATTTATTGACCCTTTCTTTACTAGCATGACAAAACCCAGTCTGTAAGTTAATTGAAAAAAATTAATTGAAAAATTTCAACTTTAAGTCAACCTCCTGGAACCAAATATAGGAACATAATAGCAATAAAATTTTCAATAGTTTTGAGTACTCAGAAAACTTAAAAAACACCTTGCATCCAGTTCCAAAACATTTTTTTTTCTTTTATCTTGGTTCTATTTTTAGTAACTGTTACTATTTCACTGTAAGGATGGCAGCCTTGCCACATCATTTCTGAGGTAGATTTTACGTAAGTAGGCTGCTAGGACCATGAGTCCAGTTTTGCAGAGATGTAGCCTCTTTTGAAATAGACATTTAATAGAGAAAGTTTTGCTGAACCTCCATTCTGAGTTTCAACTGACTGCATACCAAAGGACATTTTTCCAATTGCATAAAATAGATTCATAACAAATTTAATTACCAAAACCTACAATCCAATCCTACATCCAAAAGAAAAGAAATGGGAGAGATCCAAAAATTTTTAAGTAATCATATCAGGCTACCTGACTCTCAGGGTTAGAAACTCTCACCTTCCCAAGAGTATGTTCAAAATAAATCCACTGGAGTTATTTTAGTCTGCAGCAGCAAACTGAAGAGAGTTTGACCACAAGGCCAGAGTTCAGAAACATTATTAGAACTGTCTTATGCTTCAAGAAACCAAAGTTTAAATATCTCTGATAGCTACAAAACGTTGACATCATCTCCTCAGCATGGGAATAGGTAACATGCTAATTCATTTCCAAATTTAGTGGACTTTACTCTTATTCTCCTGTAAATATCTTCCTAAAATAATCTCTTTCTATCAGTCTTTAATGTGCCTCTATGCAGTTGGAGAAACTTGTGATATTTTCTTTTATTCAAAGCTACTTTCAGAATATTTTGATTATTCCTTCTTCCCCGACATATTTGATGTTTCTAATTTGCATTGTTATATCAGGAATAAAACTAATTAGTTGGTGATATCAACTGACCTTCAACTTAAAGTAATTCATTGTTTATTTTAAGGATATTTTCTGATATCTCCGGAACCATAATTGGGCCACTGGAGAGGTTAATCAAAACTTCATAGACTAATTAAGCAAATTCCATCTACTTTTCTCTAATTTAGTAATTCTCAGTTAGATTCATTCTATTAGTTGCGCTAATGTGTCTATAATGTTCCAAGTACCCAAAACCTTATGTTGTTATTAGAAAAATATTCTTTTACTCTCAAAACTAAAAAGACAAAAAGTATTAAAACTTTGGCTTAGTTTGAATTCTATGATGGTGATATTGAACTTTATTTTTCCTCTGTGATTTTGTAGGGTTTTTTAGTGTTAGAACCAAGGAATCAGTTAGAATCACAGAATCCCTTATGCTGGAAATGGCCTTTAAGATCCCCAAGTCCACCTGTAATATAATATATTTCTTTCATTTGACAAAGTGTCACTGCTCTTACACATGACTGCAGAATCACCTGGTTCTTAGAACATTTCCTGTGAGCCAGGGAAGTTATGGTTCTAGGAGGACATGTTTAAATCCCTTTCCCAGAAGGGCTCTACTTCCCAAATAATTGTCAAGCTTACAATGAATATCAAAATTACTTTAATAAGAATGAGGGCATCACCCAAGCAAGTGAAACAGATAAATGATTGTGACCACACATTTGAAACATGTTTTAGAGAATTGTAGAAAACAGCTTTTCTGTTCTGTCCTCGGGATGAGAGATAAGCATGCACAGAGAGATTTCCACTTAATGGTGAAGCTCCATCTGAAAAGCTTTTGAAACATGACAGTTGTACCTGCCTTGAATGCAAAATAATCAGTGCAAAGCATAAACATATTATGGTTCCTATACTACTTTTTCTACCAGAAATATCATGTCATAATAATACTTAAAACTGCACTTATTTTTTTTATATCATGCTACTGGTTCAATGTAGAAATTTTTCCATGGATGGCAGGGACAAGGAACTCTGCAGACCTGAGATGTTCTAGAAACACGTGGCTTTATTATGACAAGGGTCGTGGGTAAAAAGGGCTTTGCCTTCAGCCACCAGCCTCGGCTGAAGCAAAGCCCTAAAGAGAGAATGGGGGGAGAGAGATATAGAAGAGAGATAAGGGGTAAAACCGGGGCAGGAGCAGGGGAAAAAAGTGGGCAGAAAACAGGAGCAAGCAAGGTGAGAGAGAGGAGACAGGATGGACCAAGAGGGTAAGAGAGGAGGGTAAAAGAGCCAAGAGAAGAGAGGTAAGAGAAGAGGGGCGAGAGGGCCAGAGAAGAGAGCGATCATCTTGTTACAATACATTATATCTCTCTTTTTGTGTTGAATATTCTAATTTACAGTGACCAACTGGCGTGAGATACAAAACCTACAAACCTTGCATGCAGCCTATGAGAACTACTACATTACTATGTCATTTTATATTCTAAACTCTAAAGACTTCTTTCTTATGTACTTGTTCCCTGATGCCTTTGCAGAGTGGAAAGGCAACATTCTTGTCTTTTGTTTTCCTGTCTTCAGCTAATCACCGTCTTCCTGCCTGCCATGCTCACATCTCGAAACTAGCTTTCATTTCTATTTCACTCACAGGTTTTATATCTGCAGTATTTCTTACCATGCAGTCATATTCATAAGTCCTCCCTGTCCCATCTTTCCCAACAGTTCAATACCACGTTTACCGATCAGTAATATCCAGAAATTCTTGTCTACCATTTTCTTGTCCATATTCTTGTCCACAAAGACTAGATTCAAGAAAAGACTAAGGCATCTGCAAGCACCCTGCAGTGAGCCATAACTCCTGGTTAAATGGTTAGATTCCTTAGATAACACCAGGGAGTTGATAAAATCATTAAAATGAGACCCAAATCCAAGACACGAGTAAGAACTGCTGAGAAAAGGGATGTTTTTTTTAAATCTGACAGTCTTCATGCAGGGGTGCTGGGAGGGGTTGTTATCCAGCTGTAAACCATTGACTTGGAATCTCTTCCTAAGAAAGATGCTTATAATATTTTTCTAAAGAGCTAAGTGACATGCAGTCAGCTGAGGCCCAGCTTTGTGAGAAGTGTATGATGGTGCTCCCTGTTCCAATAGCTGAGAAAGGAGGGGCCTGGGTGCATTGTCCTGCTCCTGCTGAGCAAACTCTGATATCCACTGCTCCTTTCCCAGGAGAATGCGCTTGCTGGCAAAACTATAATGAGGCTAAAGCCAGTATCCAGCAGTTCTATAGACTGTGCAGCAAGGTGTCCACAGGTCTACCAGTCAGAGAAATTAACATAGATCCTGCTCCCTGTATGACTTCTATGCTTTATATTTAAGTAAATAAATAAATAAATAAATAAAGCCAGTTTATTATTTATGTAAATTGCTTTTTCATCAGTGAGTCATAACACATATGAGGTAGAAGTGTTTCAGTAACAGAATTAGTTCGTATTTACTTAATGGTGCTTCTTTAACAAAGTGGGCAAAAGATTCTCAGCACAAGCAAAAAGAAGGCACCCTAGGGAATGGTAAGATCTTGCTATGAAATAATGAGGTAGTTAAAGCATTTCTGCAGCTAGAATTGCACCCACTGTGAGGTTAGAGTTTGGACATTACCTTTCCCTAATACCAGTTAAACTTATATCAGGCCTTTGGTAATTTATTTTTTTTTCTTTTGCCATTTTCTATCATAACTTTTTATTTCTAGCTAAAATTTGATTTCTACTGACAATGAATCAAATGTTCCTAAATCAGAAAACTTAATAACACTTTAAATCTTAGTACAACTGTCAAAATATTGATCAAAATTGATCCTGAGACTAATTCTTAAAGTAGTCCCGGCAACTTCTTTTAAGCCTGAGATTTTGCCTTTTGTCACAACATGTGCTGCATTTTCTTTTCTACTATGTGTTTTACTGAGTTCCTATTCTAATTTGACTTACATTTTCCAATGAAGACACAGGTCAAACATTTTATGGCAAACAGATTTACTACCTCCTTTTACGTGAGGAATTATTTATTTTAATCAAAGAAGGATAATATATTATTCAGACATGAGTTGTCTTTGATGAGCTATGCTTAGTTGTACTAGGCTTTCTTTTCACATCCGTGTCATCAGTCTACTTTCCTGAGAAAGAGTTCTTTAAAAAGGCACACTCTCTTTTGAAAATGAACTGCTGAATCACTCCAACTTCTTTTACCAGCAGATGCAGTGTTATTAGAGATTCATTGTTAACAAAAGTTACTCATATGCTCATAGATTTGTTAAAAGTTCTGACTGACCTACAATTTAATTCAATGTGTGAGCCAGATCCTCAATTCTTTTTGTATCAAGCTCTCAGAGCTTTTCTTTTCATGTGATGCCTTAGTTACTCGCTTTTGTCTGTCCTTCGTTCTCATTAGCTCTGTTTTCACTCAAAGTCAGCATCTGTACTGAAAAAAGAAGTAGCAATTTTATCCTATTGCTCTAACTTCCCTACATCTTTAACCTCTGGCCTGTCATCTTTGTATTTACCTTTACCCTCATGATTTACATGTTCAATAGTATTAGTCTGACTAAGATGAATTTACTTACTAACTTTATTTCCTTATGGAAATAGAAAGTCAATATTTCATGATATTTTTAAATTATTATTTTACCTCCAAACTCTTAAAAAAGAAAAAGGAGAGACTGTAATTCAGTTTCATCTCCATCCATATAGATTTCTTCCCTATTTTTTTTTGTAAGATAATGCTTTTTCTAGAAAAAATGGAAGTTTTTCTTTATGGTAGATAGCTTTCAGATATTTTGCTTTTAAACTGTACATGGAAGAATGTAATTTCTTCATATGTCTGAATGAGTGGGTAGTAAGCATTTCCCTTAAACTGCTAGACTTTAAACTTCAAGAATTTAATTTGTTTTTAGAAATCTTTCTTGAGCCTCAAAACTGAAGTTTTTCAAGAAGTCCTGACCTATCAAAAGTTTGTATCACAATTGGGTTAGAGTTCACCTAACAGGTTTACAAGACAGGAAAAATATCTCAACAAATGCAAGATCTTCTATTTATTGGGTCTACTTCTTTTGGTTTCAACACTTGATGATGTAAGTCTTTAATTAGCCAGCAGATTTTTTACAGGATTAATCTGTTATGATTATTTTTTCCTCTTAAGGAGAGCTATTATTTTGGTACTAGCTCAGTAACTAAAGCATTGCAAATTCAGTCTTTCATAGGTCAAGACCTCTGGAGCTGTGCAAAAATATCTTGCTCTGGATAATGTCAGTCAAGGGCAATATGCTGGAGACCGTGTGCTTTTGTTTCCCATTTTTCAGTTTCAGCATGGTATCATTTGATCCTGCAATGAGCCCCAAGTCTACAAACTAAAGATTTCTGTGGACCAATCATAACCAGTGGCCCAGGTCCATCTGCACTAGAATTAAGATAAAGTTCCATTAAGTGCAAATTATAGCTCAAAGTGGTTATTATACTTAAGCACATTTCAGTGCAGTCTTTAAGAAATCATTTTATTTAATTTCTGGATTCCTAAGTACTACTACTTCAAATAGACACAAACAACGTACCAGCAAAAAAAAAAAAAAAAAAAAAAAAAAAAAAAAAAAAAAAGAAAAAAAAAAAAAAAAAGGAAAAAAGAAAAAAAGAAATTTAATTTTTAGACTTATTTTTATATTCAGTAGTATAAGGGCAACAAGGAGAAGGTTTTGTGATTTCTGAGAAGAGAATTACGTTTTCTTTCTGTTCTGCAGCATTTTCCACTTACATATGTGCCTCTTGATAGAATAATCTTGATTAGAAAAAAAAAGTACAATGAATACCGCCATATATTACAAAGGTCCTTCTTGTTCATGCAACATTGCTCTCTTAGACATCCCTTGTGTTACATGTGTGCCCACACAACTGTGGTCAAAGTCTTGCTGTTGAGAGTCCTACTGCCTGAGAGGCATTACAGCACCACCCAGAGCAGGGTGTAACAGGGTAGAGGATGAAAGCTACAGAACTTCTGAGCCTCTGTGTTTCAGGATTCTGTCCACAAAGGACCTGATATCAGAAGACATCATCTGCACAACAGGAAAAGCATGCACAAATAAAAGGTGAAATGTCAAATCCACATTCGGGGGATTGCCCACGGCTCATTATACCTCTTTCAAATCTAGTTATTAAGGCAAACTCAAACTCTCTCAGTGCTACACTTGCTGTATGCTTCTACTGCAATTGGTGCATCTCCTTGGGAAGCTGCTGTCCGACCTGTAGCTTCCTCATCTACAGCAAAACCTTTATTTACCCTGGCTTTGGTGTGCTAAGGATTTTGCAGGGGCTGTCAAATGGAAGAGACTAGGGTTTGTCCTCTGGACACTGGGAAAAAAATAGCTAAAGTGGTTCTTTCCATGTTTAATCCACCCACTGATTTTTTTCTAGTGACCTAATATTCACACCGGAAGTACTGATTATCTGCCTGTTCAATTTCCTACTATCCCCTCCTCAAACAGCCATTTTTAATGACTTCAAGTAGAATAATAACAAGTAGGTCAGTTGAATCAAACCAAATTTGCACAAAATATAGCACAGTTCTCATTTTTATCTTGGACTATAAAGTGATTTAATTGATAAAAAAATCTTGAAAACTTTAATTTTAGCTCTGTTGGTATGCTACATATGGCAATCACATAAACCAACTGCAACTTTGAGCATAAATAGAAATGAGAGCTGTAGTGGTAATTGTGCTCCAAGCATGATTTTGAAGACACCATAAAAAGTGAATTAGTACATGTACCAATGAGCTTTTAGAAGATATTCTTCGTGATTGCAGGATGCTATTTTAGTTGATTTGTTGGTATTGGTTACTTGAAGGATCTTTGCAGTTCTTTTAAGATATGCACAGTCAGAGGTATATATATACCTTGGGGCATGGATGATTATAAGTTCCACAGTGTAGTTCACAAATGTATTATAAATTCCATAATTTCTGTAAACTAGTTCAGCATGTTCAAAGTTTTCAGAATTTCTGTCTCTGAACTTGGTATCAATACTAACATCTATAAAATAAATATTTAGGTCAGTGATGACCTTGCAGTGTAATTACATAATCTATTATAAAACAGCGATTCTAGCTCAAGAAAATAATTCTCTAATACAATAAAACAAGCTAAATTGCATTCATCTCAGTTTTGCATCTTTCTCAATTTTTCTAATCTTTTACAAGGAGAGGACTCCAGATGTCCATCTGTGTTATACACAGTATATGTCATACACTTGATGTACATTGGTCAGCTTATGTTAAGCAAAGAGAGTAAAGAAGCTCTTTATAACACTTAGTTCAGTAATTGCATGAATCACTAACCACTGGTAAAACATCACTGGGTTTTTTTCAGGGCTCCACCACACATTTTTTTATGGTAATAAATCAAAGTCAGTACTGTTAACTATTATGAAGCATTGTGCTGCTCAAAGTCTCCTGTAGAGCTTACATACAAGGGATAAAATCTAATTGCCTTGAAAGCTCAGATAGCTTTTACTAATGACTTTTTGAAATAGTAATTATTGATTCAGTTAACAACACTGGCTTCAGAGGTGCTTTGACCATCTGTGTAGACATGCAGTAAAGGGGTTTTAAGATGCCATAATGGGACTAAAGGAATCATTTTAGTCAATTGTTTAGCCTATATGATATGGACTTGAGATATGCCACCTCCCTGGAGACTTAAGGCCCACATGGTATTGAATTTGTCAAGCCATTTCAGTGTAGAAAACAACAAAAAAAGTCACTGAATATTAATACGTTTTAAAGAAAAGCATACTTGTAAAACATATAATATGCAGAGGAAACTGGAAACAATAAATTTTAAATATACATAAAAAACTTCTAAGCATTTAGCGTTGATTGCCTACAAGAAAAATAACATAAAATATTTAAAAATTTTAGGATTGAAAATTGCAAAGCTTATTGCTATGAAATATTTTTCTCAGTTTAGAAAAATAGGAAAAAAGCAGTTCTCTTTTCTTTTAGGTCATGCAATTAGTTCAGTGCAAATGCTCTTCCTCTTCCTGATCTTACTCTCTTTTTTTTCTCCTTTAATTTAGTCCTTCTATATAATGACCTTAGGATCAGAGCTGTACCTGAATAGGTCCTTTAATGCCACAAACTTTTCAGTCTAAAGAAACTGGCAAGCAGAGCACAGCAGATATCTCACATGAGAACCAAAGGGTTTTTACATTTAAAACTCTTCACAAGATAGCACTGTTTTTTAAGAGGAAGGGAATGTACTTTGTTTTTTTTTCCACTTAGTGATCCCATAACCATATTTTATAAAAAACATGCACATTATTCTGAGATCATAAATTAAATTTAACACGTTAAATAGAACCTTGCATTATCCAAAGGAGTAAAAGAGTACCTTGTCTTGATGAAGGGCTGATTTAAGGGGACCACATGAAAGGCTCTGTCCTCTTCCATAGCTAAGCATACCCAGCTTTGAAATTGAGTAATTGGGCTTTATAAACTGAATTTCCCAATTTCTTGAAGTGATCCAAGACTCCACTGTCCAGCAGTATTGCAAATCCCAATTACCATAATGCAGATATTGAGAACACACTTATTGTATGAATGTCACTACAAATACTCAGAATTCCAAGTCTTTTGAGGGAAACAGATGTAATAATATAAGATCATTATGATCTACAAAAACTGGGATTAAGTTCTCGATTATTTCTTCATGGAGGCATGATCCTCTATACAGCCAGGCTCCTGTCAGATGTAGGTAATGGAGAGTGACATCCTCACTCAAAGATAGAAGATTATGTATAGTTCTCTTTTGAGCCCTCTCATTTTGGAAAACCTCAGTACTCCCAGTGTCCAAGTGTTGGCTGATCATTTGCTATGGCAGTTGCCCATTACAAGAGAGACCAAATCAACTTGAAAAAGCAAGATGTAATGAAATTCGCTGAGTAAGGGATTCAGCTCTCATCTAGGTGTCTTTCTATATAACCCTGAATAGAACAAGCCTAATATTAGATCTTATAACTACTGCTCTGATGAAGAATCTGCAATTAAAATTAAATTTAAATAATGGGTGAGTGTTACAATCCTTTTCATATTTAGATTTCAATGCACTTTTTAAACTGAGAATCATTACTACCAGCATTATAGTGCAAACATAAAGTGAAACCATGCGAGAAGATTTAATCATTCCCAGGTTGCACATTACACAGATCTTGCTTACCTGAGAAGCATTTAGACTTTTCAGTACAAAGAGCTACAGGTGAGAGACAGGTTAATAATCTGAGAAAAAAAACTAGGTGAAATATTAAAGATGGAGGCAAAGGATGAGATTGAACTTGATGAAAAAGGAAATTGGAAGCCAACAAAGAAATTTAAAAAACAGGAGAAGAGGTAGTCCTAGCAGCACTGTATTGGGTAAATTAGAATAGGGAAGCAAGCTGGGCTTCACTGTACATTAGAGTAAAGATAGCTGTGAATCAAAATGGCTATTCTAAAATGGCTTGTGATAATTTATCTGTGGACATAGATACAAACCTGGGTTCTCCATCCTGCAAAGAGACAGATGAGAGGCACTAATGTCAGCCTGTATTTTTAATGATGAAAAATGTGTACATGCTTGAGATGATTGTTGAGAAACTTGGATCAAATACATTATCGAGCCTCAGCACAAACTTTAGTTAAGACATAACATGAGAAATATAGGATCAGAAGTTTGGTTTGAATATACTAGGACATTTTAGTCTTCATGCTCCTAAAGAATGAAACATAAAAAAAAGCTCTGTATTTCACCATCATCAGAAGGATTTTTTTGACTCACTAATTTAAGATGCTTCTAAGAAACATCTAACCAAGCTGTCATTATAAATGATGCTATATACTATTTAGAAATATTATCCCTGAAAACAAAAACTGGAGAAATATAGAACTCAGAACCCTTGAATCAGAATTCCAGACCATGTCAAAAAATAGATAAGATTTTTTTTCCTACCTAAATGTGAGCGATTAACACAGCCCATAAGAAATTTCTCATGTTTGTTTTGAATGAGTTATATTATTGTATTTTTATATTAATCAGTCAAACAAGAGAAATGCATTTAACTGACTCTTATGTAGATCTACAGTAACAAAGCCAGATGCAGAAAATTTCTTCTTCTTTTTTACCAGAACCTCTACTGGCTATACAATTACTGAACCAGGATATAAGAAGATTGCAAAACAAAAGCAATAATATACAATGTTGAATATTAAGAATTCAATAATATCAACAACTTGAGCAATAACTTGGCAGTGCAGCTCTGTGTGGCAGAGATGTGCAGGGTATCTGGACTTTAAAGAGAATTATGGATGTAAGGTGCAAATATAGACAAAATATTTCCTGAAGCTAGAAGAAAAAAATACCGTGAAGTGTGAAATTTGTCAATACAGTCCTCTGAAATGGTGACCAGCAGGCTGGTTAAAACCCTTTCACAGTCTCCATGGCTTGTTGCTTACTCTGTGCTGTGGAAGCTTTTATGCGGAAGCTTAAAAAGGCTGAAGTGGAGGAAGCCACGCTTTTGCTGCACACAAGCTGTAGTTATTTCAAGACAGTGGTCTAATACAAATGGCAAAATCTGGACAGGCTATCTAAACAGGGAGGATTGCATTCTTTCCAGTGCATATGAGAGGTCATATCCAAAAAGATAGTATTTAGAGAAAAAAATGAATTTTATTTTCACACATGACCCTTTCTTTTTCTTTTTGCACATAATTCAGAGAGATCTTTTTTGTTTCACACAGTTTTTCTCTATGAATAATTATAGTAGCTAGTTGTCTCTCAAAACTGTGGAGGTGTGCGCGTGAGCTCCAGTTTATTTTAATGTGGTTTGGACTTCATATTATCCATGTTATGATTTTTACTATTGTGTTTCAGTTGTTCAAGATGGCCTCCCTTCCCTCAACCTTTTCCCGCCTTTCCCTGGTTGCCATAGTTTCCCCATCCCATAATAGTTGTTTACTCCCTGTCCGTTACCTATCCATCATCCAAGTTATGTAATCCCTCCTCCCCCTCACGTTGATTCTCTCCACCCCTCTCGTGACCCATGTCTCCTCCCCGCCTGCTGTTATTGGTTAGAAGTTATTGTTCTACTTGTTGAAAAAAGTTTATTGGTTATTCCCGAGAGACCACCCCTGTTACCACCCACCCCCTTGTTAATAAAAAGTCGGGTTATCAAGGATTGGTGTCTCTCCGGGACGCCACCTTGGTCGCTCCGCGCCTTGGTTGCAACCCTGAGAGTCCCGCTCTTTTCTTCTACACGCGCTGGTTGGATTGGGAGTCGGCTGCCCCTCTGGCAAAAAGGACCCCAGGTTGTGGAGTCGGCAGGGCTGGCCGAGGCCACAGAGAAGCCGAGCCTCCGCA
>VWZU01015503.1:1618-26169 GCA_013397095.1 Sterrhoptilus dennistouni
GGGAAAGGGCTCACTGGGAACAGGGAAAGGCCTCAGGGGTAGGAGACAGGATGAGCCGGGCCAGGGCTGGGTAGGAGCAGCACAAACCCCCCAGCACTGGGAACAAGGCTGTGTGTGCTCTGGGACAGGAGGTGACACACCACGTCCTTCAAGGGGGGGTGAGATGCTCAGAGCCCCCCAGGGGTGGGAGAATTAGGAAACAAATGGGGCAGAGGGGTGGGATGGGATGAGCCAGGCACAGGGGGGGCTGCACAGAGGGGGGGACATGAGCAGGGAGCAGCTCTCCCCCTCCCCAGGAAAGGGGGTTGAGGCTGGGAACAGGGGGAAGGACAGGCACAGCCCCTTAGAGGGTTGTCACCATCCCTATGGGACCACCAGGAGTGGAGGGAAACCTCTGTGGGGGATCAGGGCTGCTGTGGGTGGGCAGGGGGACACTCTGGTGGGTCTGGTGTTTCAGGCTTCCAACCAGGAGCGGGGGGATGAACCCTTGTGAGGCTCCTGGGGGAGGTTGGCCCTGGGTCCTCACTGGGACCTCCAGTTTGGTCTGTGGAAGGTGACCCTGATGTCCCCTCTCACCTAAACCAGCCAGAAATTCTGTGGTACCATCCCAACAGCTGCTGGAAGGGCAGCACGGCGGAGCTGGAGCAGGAAATAATGTTATTTTTGGTGGTGTAGCTGGGAAAGGACTGCGTGGGGAGGTCAGTGCTCAGGGCAGGCAGAACAAACGCTCCACGACACTGGCAGGGTGTGCAGCCCTCAGATTTCACCTGAGCTGCTTTCAGCGACCCAGTGGCTCCGGTGGGAGGCTGTTCCAAGGGGAATTGGGGAGCACGGCCTTCAGGAACAAGGTCAAGGCTGGAGATTCCCCACTCCAGGCCCTGCTCCAGCTGCTTGTGCTGTGGCCACTGGGAGTCAAAAAGGGAAATTCCACCAGAACATGCATACCCTGGAGCTGGCAGGCCCTGCTGGCAGGAAGGGTTTTAGTGGGACAATCCCCTCCCAGGAGATGTTTATACCAGATGGGACACTGATTTGAACAGCCTGCTTCAGCCAACCTTGATGAGCAGGGCTGGGGCTGGGGAGGGTGCTGCAGGGGGGCGCATGGCTGAGGGGGTCCCCAGCCTTGTGTGAGGACCCTGACTGAGGGGACTGCTCTGAAGCATGGGGCTGGGTCCTTCCTACAGAAGAAGCAGGAAGGGGGCTCTTGGCATGGGACTGCTGAGTAGCTGCTGTGGGGCTGGAGGCTGTGTGGGGCACAGCCTTGCTAGATCAAGCCGTCACTGCCCCCTGCTGCGACGCCCCAGCACCATGTACCCGCCACCCCCTCCCTGCTCGCTGGTTTCCCGCTGCTCCACCGAGATAATTAAATCCGCTATTTCGGCAGGTTCCGCATCCCCTGCCAGGCGGATCTGCAATCAGCCTCGAGAGGGCCGGGGGCCACCCACCTGCGCCCCTCCACCCTCATCGCCCCCACTCTGGGGCACCTTGGCTGTCCCTGACTCCTCTGCCTGCCTCGGATGCCCGTCTGCGCCCTTGGGGGCAATCCTAGGTGTTGTGGGTGGGGTAACACATTCCTCTCCTGTGTTGGTCATACCTCCTGTCCAGCTCCAGGGTCGCAGTCCCATGCCAGGTGCTCTTGAGG
The DNA here is from genome assembly GCA_013397095.1 of Sterrhoptilus dennistouni. NCBI lineage: Eukaryota > Metazoa > Chordata > Aves > Passeriformes > Zosteropidae > Sterrhoptilus > Sterrhoptilus dennistouni. Next base: position 3,261 of record VWZU01015503.1, read on the forward strand.
GGCGAGTCCTGTCCCCAAAGCCAGCCTGGCTGGATGCTTCCAGGGGTGCCGCAGACCCTAAGCATGGGCAGGAGCTACTCCCCACCAGCTGTCCAATGTCCCCAGCTTCCCATTCTTACCCAGTTCTGATGTTATCATCTTCCTGCAGCACCCGGAGAAGCTTTAAATAATTCACGGAGGTGAGCTGGGGCACAGATGCTCCCAGAGGCAGCTGGTGCCAGCGGGCAGGCAGCGGCTGGGTGGCAGAGATAGTGGTGCTGTGCCTGCCGGCTGCCCAGGGCCTGCTGGCACCTGCAGCTGGGAAGGAAGGGCTTGGGCTCTTCACGGAGGAGAAGCACTGAGAATATAATCCTGAGACAGTTCAGCAGAGTCAGGAGGCGAGCAGGGCTCCCAGGCAGCCCCACACTGTGCTGCCCCCATGCCATGGCCCCTGCCTGGCTGGCTGGCCCTTCCACCTCCCCTCTGCCCTCAATCCACTATGCAGGATGCCAGATTGATTCCTGAAGCTGGCAGCTCTGGCTGTAAATTTTGATCAATAATTCAAGGGGGTAAAACTATTAATAGAATATAAAACAATCTGCTCTTGTGTGATGCATGAAGGTAGGAGTGAAGTTGAGGGTACCTGGATGACCTGCACAGCTACCTCCTGGTTCAGCCAAAAACCCCAACACTACCTTGCCAGTGCAGTGGGAAGAGTGGCAAGCATTGCTGTAACTAATTGTCAGCTGTACCAGGAGAGGGGAGGGCGGCATCCATCAGGAAGTGGAGTTATTGATGGACTCTAAGGCTGCTATTACCTGCCAGCCCTGCTATTACACACACCATCACTCAGTGCATGATTGTGGCCACCACGCCAGCCCCTTGGTGGTGCCTTGCACAGTGCTGGCCGGGAAGACCACTGGAAACAGGAATAATTACACAGACAGTGCCCACCAGGTGTGTTTTGGCTGCAGCTCCACTACCTGTGCTGCTGGCTACACATTGCACTGATGCTGTTCAGTGCTGCCTGAGTTTTCCTCTAAGTCTTGTGTCCCCAGCCCCACAAGAAACCAGCACTGTGCAAACCCTATGGCACGTATCTGCCTCACCCCAGTGCTTTTTGCTACCAGGCTGGCACCACACAGCCTGGCTGAACCACGGAAAGGAGGCAGCCCCTGCCATCCTGGAGTGGGGAGCTGGCCTTCACCACCAGCAGGTGATGCCCTTGGGAGCCACCGTGCTGTGAGGATGAGAGCTCACCGCAGCCTGACTCATTCTGGGAGGATTAGTCCCTGATCCCCCACTGCCCAGACCCAGGGAGAGCAGCTCTAGGACACGAGGAAGTGAAATCAGGGAGATTAACCCTGGTCCCCAGTGGGATGGAAAATGGAGGCACATCTGCTCATCCGAATGGAAGGAACAGCCGCCCTATGGGGGAGCAGATAAAAATAGGCTGACATTTACCTGCCAGCCCCAAGCAGGGTGGGCAGAGGGTACCATGACCAGTCTGTGTCCAGAGGGATGCAGGGATGCACTCAAGTGCCAGGTACTTGTCACCTCTCTGCTCAGGCTGCAGAGACAGTGTGAGGCAGGCAGCAGTGTGGCTGTGTGACAGCAGAACGGTGTCCTAGGGCAGCCCCAGTGATGGGGAGTCCTGCCAAGGCAGGGGTGCCTTCTGGACACACACAAACACAGATGCTGTGGCAATAGCACAGCAGGTGTGTGTGAAAGGTTTTTGGTGTGTTCAGGGCTGCCTGTGCAAGGAGGTGGGGAGCAGGGTGGCTGGCAGTGAGGTGAGAAGCTGTGGCATGGGAAGGGCAGTGAGCTCAGGTTGGGCTGGTGCCTGAGCCTGGAGCCAGCTAGGGTACTATTGCTCCTAGAGGGGTGGTAGTGAGAAGTGCAGGCAGACCTGAGATCCACAGTAGAGGTGCTCAGGCAGATGCTCGAAGATGTTGAAAGAAACCTTTTACCTGGGCTTTTTTCCCTACAACCAACAGAAAGAAACCTTTTCACCTGTCCAAAGCCCTGCAGTCTGGGCTGCCAAGAAGGGCTGATGGCACTCTCTGCTCTGCTAAGGAGCCAGGGGATGCTACAGCAGCTGTCAGCACCTCTCCACTTGCCTGTAGCAGTCCTGTTTTCCCATGCACTGACCAGAGCTGGGCATCCTTCTACAATGGCTCAATTTCCCAGCAGTGCTGGAAGCATTTCCTTGGGATGACACTTGCCTCTTCACAGACATCTCCAAGCAGCAGAGGCCAGCCACCCTACAGCCAGAGAGGCCAGAATGCCTCCTCCAGTACTGCCAGCTTGGCATCACACCTCTGACAGGCATTTATCTTTCTGTGTGCCCAGAGGCTCAGAGTGCCTGCCCAAGGCAAGGCACAGCATAATCCAGCCCAGCCACAGCGAGTCCAAGCTGAGGCACCAAGAAGCCAGCGTATGAGTGGGAAGGGTTAACTGCTGTGAGAGCAGAGCCTCCCCTTCCTCCCCCTGCACTATGTTTTACAGGCCGGAGCTATTACCAGGAAATGTTCCCATCAGCACCATTGATCCCCTTGTTTACAGCCCAGTAATCCTCCGCTGTTGACTCAGGAGCAAAAAGGAAAGAAGGGAGGGGATGGCTCCCACTTGGGCATTGCCTCTGCCCTGCCTGCATCCCACCCGACGAACTGGGGTGACCCTGCCACACCTGGCTGGGCACAGGAGTCTCTGCAGCCAGTGGGATTGTTATGGAGGCTGGCACAACGGCAAGAGCCCGACTGTGAGAGCAACCATGGCCCTGCAAGTGCTGGCTCACGCAGGCGGCTGCAGATTCCTCCTCGCCAGCATTGCCCTCCTGTCACACGGCTGTGCCCTCCGCTTGCTGCCTGACACCTGGTGGAAGGGCCCAGTGTGACAGCCCCACTTTGTTCTCATTAGGGTGATGAGCAGAGGCGTCATGCTAGATTAGAGCTGCTGGAGCAGCTGGCATCTGGGAGAGCCAGTGGCAGTGGCCACTCACACACTGCCTGGGGAGGCTGCAGCCCCCAAGGCTGCCCACCAGGCAGTAGGACGGCAGGGCTGGCAGGACTCTTGGCGTGGGGTGCTGGCCTTGCACAGTTCTGCCTGCTACTCCCCTTGTGTGTCAGCTGTCCCTGGTCCAGGAGGGCTTGGAGCCCTAGGCCAGGGCTGTACCTGTCCCTCTCCCTCACCCTTCACCCAAATGAAATCCCACAAACCTGTGCCAAGAACACTTGTGTGGTATTCATCAACGGGACTTTGATGAGCTTTTTTCTTCTTCTGGCTCTGTTAACACCAGGGGCTCAACCACCTCCCTGTGCTCATGTCCCAGGCATGTTTCCATGCTGACTAGAAGGGCAGGATTAGGCTGTCCTCTGCTCAGTTACATTACTGCCTGGATTCATCCCATCTCCTGGTACCTGCTCTGCTAGGTTTTTCTGCTAGGTCTGCTCCCTTTTAAAACCCTCCAGGCCCGGATTTACCTTCACTCCCTCTGCAAGCCCTCAGGACTCTGGCTCTTCCCCAGAGCCCATGGCAGAGGTAAGGAGCCAGGCTTCCAAGGCAGGCTGGTGCAAGGCTGCGGGTCACACCCTGCCTCTGCTGAGGCCTTTCTCTGTGCTTCTCAATCTGGCTTCACAGCACAAGCTCCCCCAGCTCAGCCTAGTGCACCCCAGTTCTGCATGGGGCTCTGCCCCAGTCCCAACAAACAGACCTTACAGCCCACCAAAACTGGTGCCTCACATCTTTGCCCTTTCCTGACCCCTGGTCACTGGGAGCTGGGATCTCCTTATCAGCACCACAGCAGTGCACTAGGCTGTGAGTGCCAGCCCAGGGGGCCATGCCTAGCCCTCCCTGTCCCCTGGAATATCCCACCACTGGCCACTCACTGTCTGGAAGTCGCTGCTGTTGCAGTCCTCCTTGGCGAATGTGCAGCGGACAAGCATCTCTCCCAGGTCCAGCTGGTGGCCCACGCGCTCATAAAATTCCTCCAGGTGAAAGGGATGGCTCTTCTCCTCCTCGCCCATGGCCTGTGTCCCCAGCAGAGCCTCCAACCTGCTCCTCTCAGGACTTTCTGGCACCAGGGGCCGCCCAGCACTATCCAGGAGCCCCAGCATCTCCCCTGCCCAGTACAGGTCGTGGCCGGAGAGCTGTGAGAAGCGGACAGGGTTGAGGTTGCAGATCGTAACAGCGGGGAAGATCTTGTTTTGCTGTGTCTCCTCCTCCAGCTGGGTGCTGTGGGGGTACTGGAAGTACAAGTCCACACACTTGGCATAGGCATGAATAAGGAGGGCCAGCGAGCCCAGGAAGGCCAGCAGCCACAGTAAGTTGCGGACGGTGTAGCGCCGGTGCTGGAAGATGTGACGGATGCCATGGAGGGTGGAACAGCTGGCAAACTCTTCCAGGCTGCACGGGGGCTGCCGTGGGGCTGGGACATTGCGTGCTGGGTGCCTATCAGGACAGTCCCCCGCAGGAAGGGCTGCAGAGGGCCAGGGAGAACCCCAGGTGCGTGGGGGAGGTCCCTGAGCTTCCTCCAGCCACATGCCGCCGGCCGGCTCTGCTTCTCCCCGCTGAGCCCAAGGTGCCAGACGAGGTTTGAGGGGTGGATGACCGTGACAGCACCGGCGGCCGGGCTGTGCGGCGAGCGATGTGCAGCAGTGCCGGGGCGGGACTGGTGCGGGGTGGTGCCGCCCGCACCCTGCCCCGAGCGGGAAGCTCGCTGAGTGCCGAGATCACAGATGTACTTAGTGATCACCACATCCTGCAGGAGCTGGAGCCAGAGGCTGAAACATCCTGGAAAGCTCAAGGCACTCTGACTGCCTGTCCCCCGGGGTTGTGGGCAATTACTTGGAGTCCTGCTCACTTCCACCCTCTCCGTGCACTTAGTGTGGGTTCTCCAGGGAGGGGCAGACAGGCAAATTCCTCATTTTCCCCTGCCAGGACATGTAGATGCCACCTAGGCAGGGCTGCATGGCCCTGGGCTCAGGAGAGATGCCTGGCCAGGCATGTGTTGGGGGTCAGCCTGTCTTTGGCCATGGAGCTGTGGGGGGAACCGCAAGCTCTGCACTAAGATTGCAGAAGCACAGCTCATCAGGCTGGCTGAGGAGTGAAGATGTCAGGTGTCACTCTTGTCACAGCTCCTGCGCCCTTCGACTCAAACACATCCTCTGGGATCCCCCAAAGCTGCAAGGGCCCAGACTGCCATGAGCACAGAGAAGAGTGAGGGGTGGCAGAGCACATGGGGGCAGTGACACAGACCTCAGGGGAGTGCCAGGTACTAGCACCACCTGCATGCCTCCACAGGGATGATGCCAGGCTCTCTAACGTGGTGCTACCTTGAGGCCAGGACATCTGACATGGTGGAGAGGCCAGCACCACTCAGCATCCCTCACCTTCACAGTGCACAAGAAAATACAAATTTTTTTATGAGGCCAGTAGGCTTGAAGCTGAAAGAAACAGCTGCTTGTGAGTGGTGAGAAGCACCCAAAAGTACCCAAAAGCTTGTGTCCCTTTCTGAACAATCTCAGTTGGTCTAGTAAAAGATGCTGCTTTTTCTTACTGGGATTGCCACTCATGGACCTGTCAGAACAGATCCCACAGCACCCGTTTGCTGACAGTGGAGGCAGAGCAGAGGCAGAGAGCAGAGCTATGTCTGTGAGGCCAGGGAGGGCACACAAGCTGGGATAGCAGGCTGTGTTCTCCAGCCTCTCAGGAGAGATGATGGGGAAATCAGAGGTAAGGATGCTCAGGGAAGAGCTGTTTCCCAGGCCCAGTGAGGCTGGAGGGGAGCAAGAGGACTGCAGATGTTCAGCTCTGGCTGGGCACCCATAGGGCCTCAGAGTGCAGCAAAAGGCACTGCAAGACTCTGGCGATGTCTGTAGCCACAGGCTGGTGACACTGGCCCTGCCCAGCTGTGCTCCCCTGGCCTGTGCTCCCCAGCACAGCTTTAAATCCATTAGCTTTGCATAATTAGATTTTTCTCAATTACCAGATTATGATAATTAACAGCTCATTTGTAGGAGGCAGTGCCTAATCCCGGCATCACGCCTGGCTCGATGCCAGCCTGGCTCTTGGCTGCTGGTGCTGGCATGGTGGGCAACAAAGCAGACACCAAGACAGAGGAGCCTCAGGAATGCCCCCAGGACCTCCCAAAACCTCTCAATCACTGCTGACCTAGGCCTCCCCTTCACTGTCTGGCCAATATAGCCTGCATGAAGGGGCTGGTCCACAAAAAGAAGGAGAATGAGAGCCCAGGCAGGAACAGCATCCTCTGGCAAAGGGAGTCAGCAGGGTTTTAGAAATGACACAGTTACCCACATGGCTCCAAAGACACAAAAAACATCCTGCAATGCCTCCTCCTACAAGCAGCCACCAAGGCAAAACATAGGAGAGGTTAGCATTGTGGGCTGGGCTGGCACAGCTGAAGTCATTAGGAGTCTCATTAATGAACTTTCCTAGTCAATAATGTTGAGATGAAGGACAGGAGAGCAGAGAGGCAGCTGCTGGTAAGGTACCAATCTTCATCACGGGGAGGCAGGGCAGTTCAGGCAATTACTGCCCATCAACAGAGCTTCATCCCTGGTAACATAATAGAGCAAATATTAAGAGAAAAATGCTTCTGAGGACCTCGAGGGCAAGGGAACAGGGAGCAATAAAGATATGCTTGGAGCTCACACAGAATAAATCTCGCCAGTCCAACTTCATAGCTTTTTTTTTTGTAAAATTGCTAAATAAATTGATGGTGAAGAGACAAGAGGTATGAAATATCAGGCTTTTATTAAAGCATTTGATATAGCATCTCAAGGAACTAATTCCAATTGATGGGGACAACCATCCCCCACCTGGGCTAGGTGCAGCTGAGGAGGCAAGGGAGATGGGGCAGCACTGTGCACAAGGGCAGCATGGTGGCATCCTGTGGCACCAGTGAATCTAGTGCCATCAGGGCAGCCCCTCTTCTCCCACTCAGGTGAATATGCTGTAGCTTCTGCTCCATGATCTGCCTCCCAAGGTGGCTGTGACAGGAGCACCAGTGCTGCATCTGGGTGATCTGGATGCATCCCTATGGGACAGTGCCCATAGCCAGCCCAGTGCCCCCATTGTACTTGTTTGGGGCTGCCATCTCCACATGCCTGAGGCTACTTCAGGGCTCTTCTGCCTCTGCCATGGGCTCTGCTTTCAGACCTCTGGCTGGGAGGAGGCACTGAGTGTGGGTAGCAGTCATGCCCAGCCAGGCATGACTGGATGGGATGTCTCAAGCTGTTCCCATGCGTCTACTATGTGTGGCATTTCTGCTGTTCTGCCATGAGCATCTCTAGGTGGGGGGTCTGGTCCTGCCTCTCCCCCCAGCATGGGCTGCAATTTCGACTCATGCGGGCAATAAATCAGCCTGCTTGCCCTGAGGTGGCTATGTGGCCCCTGCTGCTTCAGCTCACATTTTCCAGCCTCAAATTACCCCAGGCTGCAGAGAGTTGGATGATTTTGTGCCGCTCCTTCAAATACCCTCTGCTCTGTTTTTGTTGCCAGATTTTGCCAAAGCCCCTTGAGTGTCTGCACGTTGAGGCACAGCCTATTCCAGTGCATGGTCCTGACTGGCAGCCCTTCTGGGGTGCAGAGCTGCACCAGCCCCAACTGCTCAACACCACAGGGAGTTAGATGAGCCTTGGCAAGGCAGCTTCATTCAACCATTTGTTCATTGACTAGATCAGGGTCAGAGGTCCTCTGCCAAATTTTGACATGTTTTCCTCAGTGGGGGAGCAGCTCAGAGCCTGCTTTTTGCTGGAAACCACCTGGAGCTTTTCTTCTTTAAAACAGTTTTTCTCAATGGGGTTCCTTTGATGCTCACACTGTGAGCACCACATGCAGCAGTTACACTCCCAGCTGGAGTCTCCTTTCCCCTTACTGATGACCCTCTTTCTGTCCCCTTCAGCCCCTTCCCCTGTCCCAGCAATGCCAAACAGCCAGGGGCTTGAGGGGCTGGAGGTGATGGTGATGTCTCTGATGGAAACAGGCCTGCCATGGGGCAGCGAGGGAGGGAATCCTTCTGCTGGTAGCACTCGCAAAGTGTTGGGGATCATGAGATGCTGGGGGAAGCTCATGGATAAGGGGCTCACAGCTCACCCCCGTGTCAGGCCAGCCAAGCTGCTCCATAAGAAAAGCACTAAATCCATGAGACTACTCAGACATCTCAAGTGGGGGTGATGAACAAAGCATAGTGATTCAGGGGCCAAGCGGAGAGATCTGTGTTTGTGCAGCATCAGCAGATTTCCTCACAGCCCCTACTTTTGGGGCAACAGAGGAAGCTATTAAATGAGGCGCATCCACAGTGGTCCCAGCAGGATCCTCTCCCCTGCGTGCTATCTCCTCTCTCCCTGCAGCCTGGCTTCTTCCCACACCAGCCTCTTTCCAGCTCCTTGCACTGGTGCTAATCCCCTAATCTGTGCAAAGCAATAATTTTCTGCATGGCACAGTGGCTGCTTTTAGATCTGCATCCCTCCTTCTCCAAGAGCCAGTTCTCTTATCAGCAGCAGGTATCAGGTGAGCCAGGCACCATCTACTTCTGATAAACCCGTGTTTTATTTTGCCCTATTCCCATTTATCTCCAAGCTTGTAATTATTCCTCATCTTGCAATGCATTGTGCTGCCTTCCGTGCTGAGGCGGGGAGGGGACGGTTGCTTTGCTGGGCAGCCCTGAACCAGAGCCTCCTGCCAGCAGGGTGCAAGGACCCGGTGGGACGATACAGGGGGATGGGTCCTGCCTACTACGCTGTCTGCAGAGCCGTGCTTCCCTTTCTCCACACCCGAGCCGCGTTCCCTTTAATCTCGCACAGCGGTGGAGATGGATTTTCTCCCTGTGAGCCAGATGTGTTGCACGGAGCATAAACACCCGCGACAGTTGTTGTGCTCCTCGGTGCGAAGGCATCAGATGTCTGCATTAAAACAAAGCTCTCCACTTAATTACTCAGGCTGATAATTCAGCGCGTGGAGGCGGCTCTGGTTGAGAGCAGAGGGCTGGATCACAGCTGGGACTGGAGAGCCTTGGAGTGCACATTAATCCTGGCTCTTGCAGCCCTGATTAACGGTGCTGGAAACCTGCCCACACCATTCATTCCCAGGGGAAGGGTCTTTTACTGCCCCACCAGAGTGGTGCCCAAGAGGCCCCACTGACCCTCGCTGGGCTGAGATACCGTCTTCCCAGCATCTTCAGGGTGGGGTGGTTGAGGATATGAGGCACCATTGCTCTGAGGGTGCTGTACTGCCCTGGGAACACCCACCCACTACATCTGAAGACCACAGGAACTGGGTCCTGGACAGTGAAGTTCAGGCAGGACCCGAGGATCACCTCGTGCAGGTACCTGCTGCCACAGCTGTAGAGAGCTGAGACAGACCACGGCTGGGGTTAGAGCAAGACCAGGCAGAGCACCCAAGGCTTTCTCTTTGGGTCAAGGCTGCATGCTCCCGCTAACCTGAATTTCTCCTTCCAGGACCAGCAAACACCTTCTGCAAGTTGTCATTGCTCCCCTCCATGACCACCAGGGCCTAGGGGGACTCCTAGGGGAGCCCCTCACCCAGCCATGTCCCCTTGGCCCATGAGCACCCACCTGGCTCTGCCAGTCTATCTGGATGTGATGTTCCTTTGGACCTCTCTCCCCTGCTGTCTCCCTCCTGCCTGTTCCCCAACCCAGCCTCTCCCTTCTTCCCCTCTCATTATCCCTCTCTCTCAGTGCCTGGGCATCCCTGGATCTGGGGCATCCCTCTCCCAGCAGAGCCCTAATCCCAGAGTGACCCGCAGATCTGCTTGTGGGGTCCTGTCTGTCCAGGGAGACTGATTTCTTCCAGCTCAGCTCCAGCCCTCTTATCTCTCCTCCCCAGTCTGCACACTTTGCTCTGTGGCTGAGGTGAGTGGGAGCGACAGATCGCATCCTGCCTGGGCTGAGCACCCACGCTGGGGCTGGGCACACAGGCCAGAGGGGCCCAAAGCAGGCAGCAGGCAGCTGCAGGCAGCAAATCCCAGCGGGGCCCCAAGAGTTAAATTGTCATGTATTCAGGGCCACGCGCTGGCCAGGAATTACACTTTTATCGGCATGCGGTGCTGCCGCCACTTGAATTGGGACTGGGAACTCTATTTCCGAGCTCACCCAAATTATTCTCGAAGAGATAAAGCGCGGTGCAGAGCAGCGCCAGCGCTTCATTAACATTCCCCAGCCCATTCAGCTTTAAACGAAGATTGCCTGCCTCGGAAAATGATAAAATTGAACATGTGAAGCAGGGCATTATGTTCCATCAGCCGATATTATTTCCCACGCAGGGGCCGAGTGGAGACACAAACAGCTATTTATGCAGTACCTGGCCAAGCCAGGTGGCTTGGGAGGGGGGAGCAGGTGGTGGCAGAGACACAGGATGGGTGGCAAGTGCCCCCCACCCATCCCTGAGCATAGGAAGGGCTGCCTGCATGTTGCCAAGGACACTCAGCCCTCCTGGGTGTTCCCAGGTTTGTGTCCAGGGTGCAAGGTGGGTCCAGGACCACAGACCTGCTCCATGCACTGGGTGTGGAAAGGGGCTCAGGGATGTGTGTGTTCACATGGGCAGCACTGGCAAGGCTGGGGTATCTCCATCTGCTGCCCTGCTCCAGGAATGCCTGTCTTCTAGTATGGCTGAGCAAGTGAGGTGCTGGCTCCATATGCAGAATGGGGTCTCACCCCCCGTGCTGGGCCAGTGGGATTGAGGAGCATCCACAGGGAGGAAGCCTGTACCTCCCAGAGGCAGGCAGGGAGGGATGAGTGGGCAGGGAGGGCTGAGCAGGCAGGCCCCCGGGGCTGCAATTGGATTTTGCTTGGCCATGCTGAGCCTATTGATCCAGTAGTAATTAAAGTCGCTCCAAAACCTGACTCATATTCAACCTTGGGAGGAAGGAGCTTCTCTGAGAAACACCCTCTGATCCCCATGGTCTGGCATAGGATGGAGCAAAGCCTTGCCAGGGTGCTTTCAGATCCCCGATGGTCTCTTCCCATGGGGGGCACCATGGGACAAAGGGGGACCATACCTTGGCTCTGTCTGGGGCCCAGGCAGCAGCACCCATCAGGCAGTAGCCTGGCCAGTGTCCCTGGTACCACACAACCTCGGCTGCAAATGCTGATTAGGTTCAGCCCTTGGAGGGACACGAACCCTGTAGCTATTCTACGGATCTTGGCTATTTTCTCACCAAGTGCCCGAGACACATCCCTGGCATGTAGCAGTACTTTCCCATACCCCTTTCTTGTCACTGTCTAGGCTCTGATTGAGGGACTAGCATGGGGAGAGGACCCCTTTGAGCCCACAGCTGTTGCCCTGATTTTTCTTGCTTTCAAGTGTTTGAATCTTTGTGGCATGATTCTCACAGAGTTTGATGTAAACTATATGTACTTTTAGAAATTATCTATGTGTTTTGCAAAGTTCTCTGAGAGGAGAACTATGCAAAACACATAGATAATCGGCTTCTCTGAGAGGAGAACTATGCAAAACAATAGATAATCGGTTTCTCTGAGAGGAGAACACACAGCCACTCCCAAGAGCCACCGAGGCGTTGGGACGGACCAGGTGCTTTGTGTCCACAGGGTGCAAAACCTCTTCTCCAGGTCATTGTCAGCTGGGGAGGTATGAAGGCCCGCGAGCATTCTGCGAGCTGTTCGTGGTGTGGTTGTATGTGTGTGTCTGTCTGTGTGTCTGTGTGTGCAGGGACTTGCACGCCCAACCCTGGCGCCAGCACCGCTGCTATTCCCGGTATTTGTAGCAGGTCGGGACAGGCACCTGGGAGGAGGAGCTGCCTTTCCCCGGCGCCCCCCGCACCCTGCCCGGACCCTTCCGCCAGAAAGCAGAGCCGTCAGAGCCCGGGGGCTGCGGCAGGGAGGGGGCACGGGCCGGGGGCAGCCCTGGGGACTCCCCGGGCAAGGAACCCGGGGGCAGAGTACGGGCAACGAGGACAGCGACGGGGCTTTGCGGCGGGGAGGTGGCTCCATCTGGAGGACACGGACCAGGCCAGGAGGGAGACCCGGTGCGGGGGATCCCCGCCGCCCCCGCCTGCCGCTCGGTATTCCGGACACAGCGCCGGGGGACGGCGGACACGGACATCGGCTCCTCCTGCCCCACCCGCGCCGCTGCCGGGATGCGGGCATGGGAAAGTGGTGCCCCTCCAGCACCTCTGCACCCCCAGCGCTCCCAGGCCCGGTGGTCCCCCCGATGCCCCTGCACGCCCCGAGCACCCCGCACCCGCTGCCACTGCGCCCCTTAAGTGCTCTCATCAGGTACACCCCGTGCCTGGGCATCCCCTGCCCCCAAAGGCAACCCTCGCCCTGCTCCGCAACCCTGCAGCCAGTGCTGCCACCCGCACCCCGGGGCATCCCACGCCCTGAGATCCCGGGAACGCTCCGGCGGGGCGGCGGGTCGGACCCCGGTGGCGGCGGGAGGCGGAGGCGGGGCCGGACCGGGCTCCACCCCAGCCCCCAGCCCACATAGGCCGGCCGGGAGGGCCCCTCGCCCCTGAGCCTGTGCTGTTCCGAGGCCCTATGGAGTATGCCGAAGGTCGGAGGAAAGCGTGGGGCAGGAGCTGCGGGTGGATCCGTGGGAAGGAGGTCCATGATTGCGGGGGCCCGGCCACGTCCCTTCCCGGGTGGGGGGACGCTACGGCAGCGCTGCGAGCGGCTCCTGGCCCAGATGGAAGAGGGGCTTCAGCTCCTGGAGCTCGCCAGTAGCGTGGAGGAAGGTGGGTGTGTGTAACCCTTCGGCCCGGGGCACACCGGCGCCTTCGTTTCTGCCGCCGGCGTGGTCTGGGGAAGCTGGGGGCTGGCCCCCCCTCCCGGCTGACCACCCACTGCTGTTGTCCCCAGACTGCATCCAGATCGCTCGGTGCTTTGAGGCGACGCGCCAGAGATGCTGCCGGCTGGAGCAGGATGGGCAACGTGCCCGCGAGCAGCTCGCCCGCGTGGAGTCCGAGCGGGCAGCCCTGGAGGTGAAGCTCAAGCACGCCCGAAACCAAGTGGAGGTGGAGATGAAGAAGCGGCACCGAGCAGAGGCTGAGCTGGAGAAGCAGGTCAGGGGGCTGGCCGCAGGGGTACCCTGCGGGGCTGGCTGCGGCACCCTCAGCCTGCTCACCTCTACCCTCTTTCACTCGCAGGAGCGTAAACTTCAGCTGGTCCTTGAGTTGCTGATGGAGGAACCATGGGGCAACGAGGCACTGAGCAGGGAGCAGTGCTCTGTTCTCAGTGCCCTGGCTGGCCGGCGCCTTGGGGCAGCCTTGGCACTCATCAGAAGGTGAGCAAGGGTGGCAGTCCTCACCCCAACCCCTTGGGCAGCCCTGGGGTCGGCTGTGCCCCTCTCCCCCTCATCACTGCTTGGGCTTGAGGGGCTGCCTGGGCAAGGAGGTGCTAGGGCTCTGCAAGGCATCAGCTGTGGGCTCCCAGGAGTAGCTGCACAAGTAGGTGCTGGCTGAGAGGAGAATTGCTCCAGCTGAACTCACTCTGCAGGTCATCTGTAGTGGATGAGTCGTGCCAGTCCCTCCTGTCCCATTTGGATATCAGCTATGACCGCACTGAGGATGATGTGGTAAGAAGCATTCAGCTGTGAGTCTCAGGGTTAACCCCAATAGTGAGGGGGTAGTTTTGCCTCACTTCTGCAGTGGCACAGCCCCTTTGTATGTCCATGGTAAGGAGCCCCAGGAGTGGGCTGCTATCAGAGCTGGAGATGTCCCTGGCCTGATGCAGCCCCAGACTCCCTGCTGCCTTTCAGGATGTTGATATGACGGTGGTGCGGACCTTGAAGCGCAAAGTTCCAGACAGGCAGGTATGAGGAAATTCTGTGATGTGTCAGTTTTGGGGGCTGATGTTGAGGTGGTATCTGCGCCCCTGTGTGAGTGAGGATCCCCCTACTCTGATCACACTCCTTCAATGTGCTCTTTGGGTCCCTTTGCCCACCAAGGTCCCAGTATGAATCCTAGGTTGGGGTGCTGGCCCTGTGCCATGCAAAGTGAGGACACCCACGTACTTCTCTATCCCAGCACAGGAGGCTGCAAGAAGCCTGCCAGGGAATTTAATTTATTGATGCTGGGCTGGGAGCATAGTCTCTCTCGGCAAACCTCCCACGATCAATAGAAACTCCATTACGTTCCACCGTGGCCCAGCTGGGCTCCTCAATAATTCATCGCCATATGCGGGCGTCCCGCACCCCGCTCTGTCACACCTCTGCATTGCAGGCCTGACCTGGCTTCCCCCAGCCCCAGGGCTGGCTCTGACCTGCTGGGGAAGCCTGGGTCCCCATGATGCCTAGTACGGGGCAGGCAGCGCTGAGGGAGTAGGGTGAGACTGGGACTTTTTGTTGGGCTGAGGCCACTTGGCCTGGGTACTCTGGGGTGTGGGGAAAAGTCAGGGAGGAGGGGGGGGGTGTCTCTGCCTGCTCTTCACGCTATCTTCTGTTTCCAGCGTGTGTCCCTGGCCCCTCAGGTTGGCCCTGTGGTGATGGCAAAGCGGCACCGTTCTTCTGTGGTACCCCATAATGCTGTGAGTAGAGACCCCAGCATGTCTTGGGCAGGGATGGGGAGCATGGGCTTTCCCAGTGCCAGAAGGCATTGCTGCAGCCCTCAGTCCTCTGGATGCTGTGGGGACAGTGCTCAGCTATCTCCTCTGGGTGCCTGTGTCCTTTAGCCTGTATCACCTTGGTCCCAGTGGGAATAGCATCCCTGGCTATGCTGGCCCACTGCCCTGAAGTCTGCATCCCCCCTGGACCCGTGGTGGCAGCATTCCTGGCTGTGCAGGACCACCGGGATGGGGATCAGGTGGACCAGAGATCACATAGGAGATGCTGGAGAACTGTGGGGCTGCAGTCCCATATCTTATTGGTCTCCCACACTGACAGGTGAGTGTCCCCTCTGTGCCCCCTCCTGCTGAGGTCTCAGGCCCTGCTGACAGCCTCCTGCCTGCTGCTCTGGTGCCTCAACGCCGCTCTCGCCAGGGACGCCGTGTCTCCGCACGTGCAGGTCACAGGAAGGGCTGGGAAGGGGCTTGATGGGTGGTATGAGACCAGCCTCAAGGTGCTGCTGTCACAGGGGAGAGAGGGGATCTGTTGGGGGATGCTTGTCCCCACCGTGTAGGTACTGGGGCCCTCTGGACATGCCAAATGCCACTGTCTCATGCAGAGATTCCCTGGGAGGTGGGAAGCCTACCCACATCCTAGATGGAGATGGAGTGGCTTGCCTTTCAGGTCTCCCTCTGCTGCCTCCTCCCTCTGCAGAGCTGACCACGGTGTGGGGCACCAGTGAAGATCTGGGCTGCCATGCTGTGGGGCAGGAGAGCCACACTGAGGGCAACTCAGTGGGACAGCCAGCACCAGCCCCCTTCTCATCACCTCCACAGAATCTCCCACAAGTCCAGCACAAGTTCACCTCCAAAACGGTGTGTGACCCAGCCTCTCTCCTCTGGGGAGGTGGGCAGGGGAGAGAGTTATGGAGTCAGGGGCAAGGCTGTCCTTCATTCCCCAACCCCTTAGTTCTGCCTGCAAGGGGAGTAGATGGAGACAGTGGGACCTGGCTGGGAGAAGATAAAGGAGTGGTACTGGATATCTGCAAGAAGGGGGGGCCCTGATCCTGTTCCCCCTCTACAGGTGATCCGCCCTGAGCCATGTTGTGTCTGTGGTTCCCGCATCCGCTTTGGGAAGACTGCCATCAAGTGCTCTCAGTGCCAGCTGCTGCTACACACCAAGTGTCGGGAGCAGTGCCCCACCCTCTGCACACCCAGGCCTCACCACCACGCTTGGCCCCGTGAGGTGAGGGGGCAGAGCAGTGCTTGGGGGGCCTCTCCATGTCCCCATGAGGCTTCAGGGCTACTGGCCCTAGGCTGCTGGGCCTCTGCCCACCCAGGCTGCAGGGCTGGGCAGTGGCACAGCACAGGTTGGCATTGTTCTCCCTAGGGTGTGCTGGCTGACTTCGCGCCCTCCACACCACCCCTGGTGCCCACACTGGTCGTGCAGTGTGTCACCGAGGTGGAGACACGAGGCTTGACAGAGGTAGGGGTCTGGATGGTGAAGGTGGCAATGCTGTGGTTCCCACGGGGCTGAGCCCCTTTCCCTGTGCCCCAGACAGGGCTGTACCGGGTGCCAGGCGCGGAGCAGCAGGTGCGGGAGTGGAAGCGGAAGCTCCTGCGGGCTGGGGGTGTGCTGCCTGCCCTCAGCAGCGTGACTGACATCCATGTGGTGTGTGGGGTGCTCAAGGACTTTCTGCGGGGCCTCAAGGAACCACTGGTCACCTTCAGCCTCCACCCTGCCTTCCTGAGGGCTGCTGGTGAGCAAGGAGTCCCAAGGTGAGGGAGGAAGAAGGGACTGCTTCCCCCCTAACACTGCTCCCTGGTGCTGCCACAGACATCCCTGATGATGCTGCCAGAGACACAGCCCTACGCCATGTGGTGAGCAAGCTGCCCCCAGCCAACAGGGATACCCTGGCCTTCCTCATGCTGCACCTGCTCAAGTGAGTGGCTCATCCTGGCACAGGTCTGTCCCCATTTCTGCCCTTCACCCAGGCTTTGTGCCTTAGAGCAGGAAGGCTGCAGATGAGGAGCCTCTGGGCTGGGCAGCATTCTCACACCCTCTGTTCCCCTTTGCAGGGTGTCACACAGCCCTGACTGCAAGATGGATATGCTCAACCTGTCCCGTGTGTTTGGCCCTACGCTGGTGGGACACAGCTCAGCCAACCCCACACCCCTCACCATCATGGAGGACACACCTCAGCAGCGCAAGGTGAGGGCTCCCCGAGGTGTGGGGTGTACCCTGGGCACTGCCAGCATCCCCATTGTACACCTCTCTCTGCCTAGGTGGTGGCTTGTCTCCTTTCACTGCCGCCCAGCTTCTGGAGAGGCTTTGTGGAGACAGAGCAGGAGAACCTGGTGCCAATGCCATTTCTAAGACAGGGTGAGCCCAGGAGCCCCAGCCCCCACCCACCTCGACCTTCGGCTTCTTTGAAGGGTCCTGGTTGTCCATGGCTGGGGTGAGATAGCTGTCCCCACTCTGTCCTACAGAACCATTTTTCCAGCCCATTGGCTCTCCGGACCCCAAGTCAGGCCAACTGAGCCCAGCTGGTACCTGCTGTCTCCCCAGCACCCTGCGGAGCTGCGTGGGCGCAGCCACCCGGCCCCCGTGAGTGTTGCTGGGTGTGGGTGGGAACCCAGGGGAGCTCACTTTGTACCCCTGACTCATCTCTCCCCACGCAGGCAGGAGCCAGCCCCGAGGAAGGGGGGCCGGTTTTTCCCTTCTCCTTTGTAGCCTGCAGCAGTGGCTCCCTCGGGACACAGAGCTGGCACTGGAGGAGGAGCAAAGACTGCAGGACCAGGCAGCCCTCTGTAGGGTAACAGTGCCGAGCTCAAAGTTCTGCTCTGCTTCCCTGGGGTGCTTCCCTGGGGACTGGGGAGCAGAGCTGGCTCTGTCCAGCTGTGGTGGCAGGGGCACTACCCTAGTGCTGTACTTTGAATTAGGTTTGTATTAAATGTTTGCAGCAAAACCCACCTGACTGTGGCTGCTGTCTGTCCTGCCCTGCTGCTGCCAGGGGTTGGGGCTCACTGGAGCCTGGCTGGGCAGCAGACAAGAGCTGAGCAATGCTCCACAGAACCTGTGCTTTGGGAGGGCGGGCAGAGCCCCCTCCCACAGGAGCTGAAGCCCTGTTCTTGTGCTCAGGAGGCCCCTCTTTGAGCCCAGATACTGGCCTCAAGTAATTGGAGCTGTTCCTGCTCAGGGCAGGACGACCTTAAAGTGTTTCCAGACTTCCGGGCACCTCAGTGGAGGCCTCTTTAACTCTTTCCTCCCCTCCAGCCCGGGCAGTGCTCGAGGTGCACAAAGCCCAAGCAGGGCTGTGATGTACAGCTCTTTCCCTCCAAGAGGAGGAAGCAGGATCATGCTGTAAATGGAGCAATGTCCCAGGAAGGGCTTGTCCTCCAGATAACTTTGCAGAAGGGGCAACCAGTGCAGAGGGAGTTTAGGGAAAAGAGGCATTACACAACAGGGATAAGTACTGTCCCTGTGCCATGTCGAGCAGCCAATAAACCTTTGTCCCTACTAATAGCCAGACCAGACAGGGCACATGAGAAAAAATTCATGTGCAATCCTGAAAGTAAGTACTTTGGCTGTTTTCCCCAGCGCAGGAGTGTACACCAGAGGGCAAGGAAATTAACACATCCAAGGCAGAGGCAAAACTGAAGGAGTTTAATATGCTTAAAGCTAGGGAACAGCTAATCCCTGCCCAGGACCACAGGAGAACTGGCACAGGAAGGCACAGGGCTGGGCGCAAGGATTTACTCCAAATCCATCAAACTGGGATGGTACTGGATGGATGGAGAATACCTAATACAGTGCCTTGCTGAAAAAGAGGGGTGATGGGCCCCTTGGTGGAGTGCAGGGCTTTAGAACAGAGTTCAAAACCAGGGAAGAAAAGGATAAAGGGCAACACTTGGTTACTGTAGACAATCTACACCAGGATCAGGAGGAAACTGCCTTCCATAAAATCAGGCTTTTGAGGCAAAGTGTGGTGCTAAATCTCTGCCACTTGCACACACATAAGTTGATTGCTCTGGTGCCCAGTGGATATGGCTGGTGATGGGGAGATATGCAGTGAGCGTACCCCAAGCTCCAGCCATGCTGGTGTGAAGGAGGCTGTTGGCCCACCAGGGTAGCAGGGGCTTGCCGCCCTCACTCTGAACCCTGCCTAGGCAGCAAGCAGTCTCAATCTGACAGGAGCAGGCTTGGTAGGCAGCTCTCCTGGCTCACACAGAGCTCAGGGGGCAGAGGTGGTACTGGAGTAAGGGGTGTTCTTGCAGCTCCCTCCAGGGCCAGCAGGCCAGTAGTCTGACCCAGCCCTCATGTGTGTGCCAGTGCCCTTAGGACAGCCTGGCACTGCTGTTTTCCCAGCAGGAGGCTGGAGCCCAGCTCAGGCTGTTGCAATCATGCTGAAATCAAGAATCTCAGTCTACTGTGGGGTGAGCTGCCTACACATGACAGGCACATTCAAAGCTCCCAGGTCTTGGAGATGGGCCAAGATCTTCCAGGGAGTTGCAGACAGCAAATGGTGCAGGGAGAGCCTAGTGAGGAGTGGCAAGGTGGTGCTGGTAGTGCCCTTTGGTGGAGAAATACACAAAGTTGAACCCAAGACACTGCAGGTAGAAAGCGCTCCCTGCAAACGCCTGCGGGCTGGTACCAGGACCACATACTGTCCCCAAAGCCTTCACCCTGGCCCATGGCTGGTCTCTGGGCTGCAAGAGAAGCAGCATGCAAGGCTGATGCTCATCAGCTTTAATGTCTGTCTGGAGCAGTAGTCAGGCACTTGCAGGGCTCCTGGCCTGCGCTGACCCCTCTGAGGGTGCTGAGAACCTCCCAGGACATGAGGCCTCAGTGCAGGTTCTTGTGGGGCACAGCAGGGAGCAGGTAGCTGGTGCTGCCTGTGACTCACAGGATAATCTGATTTTTGTAGCTTCGGCTCAGCTCCTTGTGAGGAAGGACAATAGAGTTGAGAATAACAACCTCAGCAGGAATGGTGACACTGCAGCCTGGGGGGAGAACACAAAGGGTTTAGCTGGAGGGGGAGAAGCTGCCTCAGTGAGCGGGGCCAGGGTCATTCCACACAGCAGAGACATACCCAGGATTGTGATGGATGGTGTGAGGCGCCCATCCCGGAAAAGGGTCTCGCTGTCGATCTTGGCATAGGGATCGTTTGGGTTGGGGTCGCTGGGCGTTCCTTCAACCCGGGCCCAGCGCCCAATCGTGCTGTCCCAGCCCACAATGGTATTGAGGACACAGGTGTGGTCCTGGGGTGAAGGAGAGGGGAATGCAGGCTGCTGATGCCTCCCTGCAAGGCGGGAGTGGGGGTTCACACCTACTCCCTCAGGCAAATCCCACTTACGTGGAGTGAGGCACCGTGCAGGACGATGGACTCTCGCACGCGCACTCCAGCGCCCACTGTCACACCCTCCCCAATAGAGACGTTGGGGCCCAACTGTGAGGACAGAGGGAGGTGATGAGGACAAGGGCAGTGATGCCCTCAGCACCCCTGAGCATGTACCTACCCCAGGTCCCCCCCAGCCTGCACTCACCACTGCAGTGCTGTCGATGGAGGCTGTCGGATGGATGTACACGTTCCCTGCAAGACAAGGCAGTGGATTCACGGGAGGCAACTCACAGGAGTACCTGCCTCTCAGATAAGGGGAGGTCCTACTCGTGGGTCCCACTCCCTCCCTAGGCAGCTCCAAAAGCATTAGGGTGTCAGAATGGTACCTCGAATGACAGGGCCTCCAGGTTTGTTCTGGGCCAGTCTCTCTGGGTGGCTTTTGCTGTACTGGTTTAGGTAAAGGCGGCTGGCATAGATAGCAGAGCTGGAGGAGGAAAAGTAGAAGATTGTTATTGTCACTCTGGCACTACCAGGGCAGAGGAGGATCCAAAATCAGCACTGCCCACCCACCCCCAAGGCTCTGCCTGAGCACCCTCCACTCCCAGCCGTGATACAGATCACTCCCATCACTGGTACAGATCACTTGATGTTCCTGCAACAAACACTACCTCTAGCTCCAGCACTTACCCAGCTGACTTGATCTGGCTCCAGAAGCCATCAGTTTTGTAGACATAGAGCTTGCCACTTCCAGCCAGGGCTGTGAAAACATCCTGCTCTAGCCGGATCACTTCTGCACGCTGCCAGCCATTGGAGCTTTCCTCTCTGCAAGCAAGAGTCCTGTTAGACACCCATCCCGGTCATGGCCTCAGCTGAGGACCCCAGCAGACCTACCCTTCCCAAATTCAGGGATTCTGACAATTCTGGATTCCTGCCTAGCCATGCACTTTTCCCCAAAAGTGGGGACAGTGCCAGCTGTCCAGCTAGGTTGGGACAGCCCACTGAGCCCCAGAGCAGCACAGGGACAGCCAAAATAAGCTCTGAGACAGAAGCTGATGGTGCAAGAGCCCCACCTAGTCCAGGTGGGTGTATGATCCTGTCCCCAGTCCAGAGCCTGCATAGCTGGATTTTAGCTTGGGTGGTGGCAGAGATGTGAGGTGATAGGCTGGCTGGTGCAAAGAGCTGGAGAGGGGAGGAAAGCATTCCCAGGTGAAAGGCTTGCTCAGCCTCTTGCCCAGAGCTGAATGAGAATGGGGTGGGAAGAGAGGAAGGGAGAGGGAAAGTCTCAAGCTGACCAGGAGCAAAGCAGAGGAAACAGCAGCCTGGAGAAGGGAGGGAAAGCATGCATTACCACTAGGATTAATCCAGCCCAGAGAGCAGCAAGTGCAGACACAGAAGGAGACTTACCCAAGGTAAGGACAGCTGGTGCAGGACCAGGAAACAAGTGAGTGATGGCAGAAGAGGAGAAAAGATAGAGAAAGAATGGAGGATGAGCGTGCTGCTACAGCCCTGGGAAGCAGGGGGGTGGGAGGGACACAGAGCAGAGTGAGGCACTCACAGTGCTAACTCCTGTTGGTTCCTCTGGAAGACCTCACCAATGTGCTGGAAGATGGCAGGTGTGAAGAGGTAGATGCCACAGTTAATGATCTCACTGACAAATGTGCTGGGCTTCTCCACATAGTGCTGAACCTGGAGGCAAGGGAAGAGACATGAATCCCAGGGTGCAGCCCCTCCACCCAGCACCACACCCTCTGTGGCACACTGGGCAACAGACCCACGCAGGCAACACAGCGCTTGCCACCCACACTGTGTTTGACTCTCCAAGGCCCTCCAGTACCTCTTGTGTGTCTGCATTTGCCACGATACAGCCATAATTCAGTGCCTGTGTCCTGTTTGCCTAAGAAACAAGGACAGTGTTAGCAATGGTGGAGCAACAGGCACAAGGAGGCAGAGCAGATTAAACCCAGACCTCACAGTCTGGGACCCACCCACCACAGGAGCTGCTGGATTCTAAGCCCATGGCAGAGCACTGCAGCTCTTCTGCTCCCCAGCACTGCCACTCACTGTGGTACCCAGAATGACAAAGCTGTGCATGTCCCCATGCTGCTGCCGAAACTCCAGCATCTCCTGTAAAGGGAACTCTGAGCACACGTCTGCGTTGAGGACAAAGAAGGCCTCAGCACCACCTGACAGGATCTGGTCTCGGAAGTGATAGATGCCACCACCCGTGCCCAGGGCTGCGTACTCCTGAAGATACCTACAAGCCAAGCAGGAAAAAGGGAGGGCTTAGGGAAGCAGGTGTCCAATGGCACTAACAGGCAGCAGGGTTGGGAAGGACTGGAGAGAATAACCCTGCCGTTCAGTGATGGGTTTCATGCAGGTGTTGCACAGAAGGAGGCTGTGGCAGCTTAGAGCTGTACTAGAGAAGCATCCCTGGAGCAAGAACCATCCAGGGCAGGACCCAAGGCAAAGGAAAGGTGGCAGAACTAATGGGGGAACCAGGCTGTGCGCATCCACGGTGGGACAGAGCCCACCTGCCCAGTGCCAGAGCGCTGACCGGGGGCTGCCAGCCTGGGGCAGGCAGGTGAGAGGCTGAGTCAGGCTGTGCCACTGTATGTGCCCCAGGGGTGAGAGAGCTCCTGCCCACCTGATGGGAACCTTGAACTCCTGCTGTGCCGATACGAGAAAGCGGCTGAGGGCCTCATTGGGCTGATAGAAACCCATCAGCAGGATCTCCTTCATGCCGGGCACCTGGGGAGGGACGGAGGAAGGGATCAGAAAGGAATGGCACTTCTCCCTTGGCTCCACGGCCCCAGCTCCCCGGCCTCCCGTACCTTGGCGCAGGCCTCGATGTGGTGCTGCACCATGGGCACTCCGGCCACGGGGAAGAGCGGCTTGGGCACCTCGAAGGACAGCGGCCGGAACCGGGTCCCTGTGGGGCAGAGCGGGGTCGGCGGGGCACTGCGCCGGCGGGACACCCCGCGGTCCCGGCGCACTTACCCTTCTGCGGGCCCCCGATGAGGATGACGGCCTTGAGCGGCATTGCGGGTCCCC
>VWZU01015503.1:26384-43291 GCA_013397095.1 Sterrhoptilus dennistouni
CGGGTGTGCTGGGGCATGGCCAGTGCGGAGGTGTCATTGTCCGCTCGGGTGTGCGATGGTTCATTCGGGGTGCGGGGGCGGCATTGGCCGTGCGGGTCTGCACAGGGCAGAGTGGGCGTGCAGGGCGGTGCTGTGTGTGTGTGTGCCCCGGCGATCCGCTGCGCCCTGCGGGGACACCGTGGGCTCTGACACGCCCTTGGGCACACGGGCGTGCGACAGGCACAGGTCTGTAAGCACGTGTATGTGTGTGTCGGGGAGCGTGTGGCTGCCCGCGGGCACCAGGCCGTACGCGTGTGCCCTGCCCACAGCGGCGGGCACAGCACCCGGCGGCTGGGGGCGGGCACTGGGCTGTAACCGGAGCAGTCCCTGCCGGCACGGCCCGGCCTCATATGGGTAGCGGATATTTATAGCCAGTCAGCAGGTCCCTCACCGGCACCTGCCGTGCCCGCAGCAGGAGCCCTGCCCTGCTGTCTGGCTGTCCCAGCCACCGTCGGGCCCTTTTGGCGCTCCATATTTTCACTCCATGACGTGAAGGCCATGTGAATGAGCCCCATTGCGCTCGCCCCAGTGCTTCACAGCTTCTTGGGCTTTTTCACCAGGTTTCCAACATGGAAGCCCAGCCTCACACGGAATCCTTTCTGGACTCGGGTCCCTAGGTTTTGGGGCAAAGACCCTCCCGATTTACCAAGGGCTGCACTTCACACTCGCACAATCCCCTCCCAGCAAGGCACCGAAACTGGAGCGGCTGCTCAGGGTCTTTATTGCTGCTCTGGCATGTTGCTTGCTCCAAACCATAGGGACATTGGCAACTCCAGAGCCCAGCAGAGAGGAGGGGACAGGAATGGGGACCGGAATGAGCAGATGCCTTCTTCCCAAAGTCAATAAATAAAGCCCTATCACTACAGCAGCATGAGGAAGGTGAGTGCCCAGCCGCTGTTCCTGTCCCCCTGCTCAGGGCACCCCGCACTGTGCCACCAGCCGGGGAGGGCTGAAAAGGGGGGCAGGGCAAGGGCAAGGCACCTCGGGGTCAGATGGAAGGTGTGAAGGGTTTGAGACAGATGGGCAGGCTGGTAGTGGGGTGCAGGGCAAAGTCCAGAGCTGGGTGGGCAGAGCACGAGCAGCATGGGCCTGAGCAGACACAGGAGGTGTGCATGGCACCTGTGTGCCCCCCTGCTGAGAGGGGGTGCCTGCCAGTCCCCCACCCTGGCAAAGGGTGCAGCCGACAGCCCCAGGAAAGGCACCGGCATTGGTCCTGGAGCCACAAACACACTTGCCAGGACCGGGGCTGGGAGGAGCGGAAGGTGGGGGGTTGGCAGCCCTCCCTCCCAGCTGTAAGGACTGGGGCTGTGCTGGCTGGCAGGGGATTGTGAGCAAGCCTCTCTCTTGCAGGAACCGCTGGAGCAACCTCAGTCTTCCGGTGCTGGTGTGCAAACCAGGGGGAGAACAAGGACTGCCACACCGTGGCCAGGGGCAGCTGCAGGCTGCAGTGTAAGGCACACGGATGATGGGACCCATGTGGCCAGGGCTGGCTGGCAAACTGGCAGCTCTTCCCCTCCCATTCGGGGCTTCCCTTGCCCCTCTGTCTGCATCCCATTCTTCTCCCAACCCTCTGTCACATTCTGTTTCTTGCACATTCTTCCCACCACCCTCCCACTGCCAGACCCCACTGCTGGTCTGGCTGCGGCAGCACCTCCTCTTCATCGGCACTGCCAAAATGATGCTGCTGGCCACTTTCCTCCCTGACAGCAGCACATGAGGTCCATGGACTCATCCTGGTGCGTCCTGGCTCCTCCTCAGCCGCCCTGTACCGCGGCCCATGGAATGTTCCTCTGGCTCCCCAGCCTCTCATGGCTGTGGCCAAGGCACCAGTTACTGTGGCCCTGGTGGCTGGCCACCCTGGTAGGAGCGGAGTAAGACCTTGTGCTTTGTGACAGCCTCACCACGGCGCCTCTGGTGATCCACCAGGAATTCTTTGAGGCGGTTGGTGGTGAAAGTCAGGGTCTGGCGGCGCAGCTTCATCAAGTAGGCATCCTGGAGCCAGGCATTGGCGAAGCAGTCCTTCACCGTGGGGCGGCTCCTGGGACAGAGGCAGCTCTGCATCAGGGACTGCCGGGGGTGCCCACTGCTGCTCCACCCCCCAAACCCAGCCACCACCCCTGCCCTGCAAGACCCGGGGGGTCTCAGCTCTCTCCAGGATGAACTCTAGATTCCCACTGATGATATGTGGAGGGGTCCCATGTGTCAGGGAGCTGTCTCAGTCACAGGCACAATCTGGGGCCATGTGTCCTCCCTGGCTGGGCTGGGCACTCACCAGGGATGGACAGTGAGGACCTTGCGGATGAAGAGGGCAGCAGGCTGCGAGACATTGGGGTACAGCTTGAAGGCATCAAAGCGCCCTGCCAGGATGCGGTTCTCCGTCTCGATGGGGTCCAGTTCAAAGAATGGTGACCGCCCGCTGAGCCTGTGGTGGTGGAGGGGGTGGATGGGCTGGGGGGACAGCAGTGGGGGGGTACTTGCTGTCCCCCTTCCCCCCATCCCTTGTTTGAAAAGCCACAGCTATCCGGGGTGTCTTCATCTCCCCATGTCCAGTTGGGAAGGGTCTGCCAGGCTACAGCATCCCTCAGCCCACTGCCAGCTCGGGTCCTCCATGACACCGAGCCCTGAGTTGGGCTGACTACATTTCAAGGTTCTCATCCCCCTGACCCCTTCTCTTACATGATGTAGGTGAGGATGCCAACGCCCCAGACATCTGCTGCGGAGCCCACCGGGTCCCCTTTCACCACCTCTGGCGCTGTGGGCAGGGGAGCAGGTCTGTCATATACACAGAGACACCAGCCCAGCATCTGCAGCAGCCCCAGCACATCCACAGCATCTACAGAAGTCTCAGATCCCCAGGACCCCCAACACCCACAGCATTCCCAACATCCATAGCAGCCAAGCAGCCACAGGACTCCAGTACTGCACCTTCCAACACCCCTCCCTGACACTGCAGCACCCTGACAGAGCCCAGCCAGCCTCCAAGGATACCCCAACTGCCCCACAGCACCCAGACCCTCCCACTGACCCCAGCAATGCTACAGAAATTCGCAGACACCCCCAGCACCCTAAAGGCTTCCCACCTTCCCCAAGGACAGAATTCCTCCCCATTCCCAAGCCTCCCAGAGCACAGGCATACGTGCACACCACTGAGAATAAGCATGCCCCAGTTCTGTCCCTATCTGCTTTCCCATGCCATTGCACTCCCGGTGCCCCACTCACACATATACTCCAGGGTGCCAGCACGCCGCCCCAGCTGCCGCAGCACAAGGGGATTGTAGGCCTGGGCACTGCCAAAATCGATGATCTTGAGGGCATTTGTGCCTGAGACAATGATGTTGTCTGGCTTGATGTCGAGGTGCACAATGCGCCGGCTGTGCAGGTACTCAAGGCCCTGCAGGAGCTGCAGTACGTAGCTCACCACATCATCCTCCGAATAGCGAAACCTGGGGGCAAGTGGCATCAGCAGGTAGCCCCATACCATCAGCTGTCCCCAGTGGCCCTATGCCCTGTACCTGTCCACAATGCTGTAGAGGATCTCCTTGCCAGCACAGTTCTCGCAGATGAGCACCAGGTAGCGGGGCGTGATGTATGCCTCGTGCAGGGCCATGATGCGCTCATGGTGCAGCGCCTTGAGGATCTCGTACTCCTGCAGCACACTCTGCTTCCGCTCTGCCTCATAGGGCACAATCTTGGCCATGAAGTGCTTCCCCGTGGCATTCTCCTTGCACAGCCGGATCACCCCAAAACGGCCTCTGCAGCATAGGACAGGATTCAGCATTCCTGGCGTGGAGTGCTGCAAGACCATGCAGAACGTGCAAGAACACCCCTGGCAGAGCATCTTGTCATGCTGCTACTCACCTTGCTTTCTCATCTAAGAAGGTATATGGCTTCTGGGGGACACCCTGCCGCAGTGCTGTGCTGTCTTTTGCCCCTGGAACCCCACCAGCAGCTGGGGGCTCCTTGGAGGATGGGGGAGTGGTGGTGGGCTCCAGCGCAGGGGGTGATGTGGGGGGCATGGAGACGAAGGAGGTAACCATGTAGGGAGGCATCTTCCGTGCAGGTGTGGTGTTGGGGGTGGGAGATGGTGTGGGGGCTGAGCTGGGCATGGTTGACATTGAGGAAGTGGTGGGGGACTTGGAAGGAGACAGAGCCTGGGGTTGGGGGGAAGTGTCCGTGGGGGGTACCGGGGAGCCCTGAGTAGGGGTGTCTGTATGAGGAGAGGCAACAGTCCGAGGGGGGGTGAACATGAGCTCCGGGGGCACGTAGACAGTGATGTTGGGTGGAAGTTCAGGATCTGATGGCATGCCCTCTTCATGGGGTGCAGGGGGTGGAAGGACCCCTGTGGGGGCACCCTCCTGTTCTGCTCCAGCTGCCTTCTGTACCACTCCCTTGTGCTTTCGTGGCGGTGTCGTGGGAGGGGCCCCTTTGGCCACTGGCTCCAGCTGCTCCTCAGGTGTCTGGGTTGACCGGCTGGAAGCCGCCTTCTCAGGAATGGGGACAGCAACATCCTTGGCTGGGGCAGCTTGGGCATCTGCAGGGAGAAAAGGAAGGTGTGAGCCAGGTTGGGGTAAGCTAGGAGTGCACTGTAAGTAACATCTCATTTTCCAGAGCCCTGGGGAGAAGATGCTGTGGGACTCAAGGATCCCGGAAGCACCCCAGAACCCACAGGTGACACCATGGCCATGCCCACGGGACAGGGCTTGCTCACCTGCTGCCTCAAGATGCACCTTTGCTGAGGGGTTGCTGTAGGGTCCCTGCCCAGCCTTGTTGACACAGGCCACACGAAATTTGGCAGTGCTCCCGGGACGCAGCTCAGTCACATTGAAGTAGCAGTCAGTGATACCAGTGCTGACAATCTTCCACTCATGCTCCCCTGCCAAAGCAGAAGTAAGGTAAGGCGAGGGCAGACCAGGGAGAGGGGCAGCCCACTGTTCCCTGTCCTTGATTCTGCCAAGCCACAGGGGACATCCAGGACATTGGGCACTTTTGTCCTGGCTTTTGTCCCCTCTGTGAGCCCATATTCCTGGCTGTGGCTCCCACGGGATGGGAGGCAGCACCACATACCATCTAGTCTGCGCTCCAGAGTGTAGGTGCAGGGGGCTTTGCTCTCGGCGGGCTTCCACAGCACCAGCACCGTGTTCTTGTACTTCTGGGGGATCTCTGGGGTGCCTGGCCGCCCAGGGAGCCCTGCAAGGGTACAGACAGGGTGGGATGGGTGTCCAGCTAAGGGCAGAGCAGAGATGCTGCAGTGAGAGTGCATAACAGCACATGGGTTCAGAGATGCTGGAAATGCTTATGCAAAACCAGCCTGTCCTCTTTCAAAAGCCCCAGTCTCTTGCAGATGTGGAGAGCAGTACTCAAGTGACCTGTACCAGCTGGTCTCCAGCCATGTGCCCGACTCGTGCCCTCCCTGACGTCCCCCCAGCCTCCTTACGTGCCACAGCCAGCGTGCAGGAGCTGATGGCTGTGCCCAGGATGTTGGTGGCTGCACACTCGTACAGCCCTGCATCCTTCCTGGAGACCTTGGCAATGGTGAGCATCTGACGTCCATCTTTGCAGGAGACGACGTTCAGCCCACTGTCCTGCTGCAGGGATCTCTTGTCTGTAGGGGAGGAAGAGGAGAGGGATGATAGGGTGCCCTGTCAGAGCCCACCCACTGAGGCAGTGTAGGCAGCCCCTCACCTTTCATCCAGAGGATCCGTGGGGTTGGGCTGCCAGCAGGTAGGCAGCAGAGGGTCAGCGCCTCGCCCTCCAGCAGCACCTGGTCCTTCAGCTTGATGTGGAAAACAGGGGGGAAATCTGGAAAGCAGAGCGGGGGTTAGGCTGGGATGGGGATACACACCCACCATCCCGTCCTGGGGCTGCACCTACCCGATTCACTGGGTGTGTGCGGCCGGCCGGCGGCGAGTGCCTCCTCCCGCAGAAGGCTGGAGGGGATGCTGGGCTGTGAGGCCATCTTCTCCTTCTTGCCCCGGGAGAGCCCCCAGCGCTCCCAGCGGGACCTCTTCTGACTGTCACCCCCACCTGTGGGCACCCAGGGCAGGTGAGAGCGGGGACAGGCCATGGCGGTCACGCCCGCCGAGCCCACAGCGCCTGGGCCATGGGTTGCCAGCAGAAGTCTCCCGCAGGATCCCCGCTGGTCGCTCACCTTTGGCAGAGGCAGAGGAGCCTGCGCTGGCCTCGGAGCGCAGGGACTCGGAGGAGGGGGCGGGGGCGGGCCCTGGTCGCAGGCTCTCACCCTCGGAGCTGGTGCGACGGAGTTCCCGGGGTCCCTCGCCCTCCGGCCGTTCGTCCGACACGCTGCGTAGCCGCGCCGAGACCCGCTCCATTGTGGCACTGATCTTCCTCCGCACAGCCACCGCCGGGGACTCGCTCTCCCCACCACCCCCCAGCTCTGACTTGAGGCTCTCCGAGTCCCTCCGCTCCCTGGAGCTGGCCAGAGCCATGCTCCAGGAGAAGCGGCGCCCACCAGATGGGGTCTCACTGCCTCCGTCCTCCCCCGTGCTCTTTTTCCTCTCAGCAGGTGGGGTCCGCTTGAGGAGTATGGACATCCTCCGGAAGAAGCCCCCATCCTTTTCCACTTCATGCAGGTCCTGCACCGACTTGGACTTGGCTGCCAGCCCGGTGGGCCGGTCCCTGCGGAGCTCCAGGGGCACGCCAGCTGGTGTAGGACGGTAGATGCCCTCGTCAGAGACTGGAGGGCCGGCCAGGTGCCGATCCTCGGAGCGGGAGCGTGTGAGGAGCTTCAGCCCCCGGGTGAGAGATGATTCGCGGCCCCGCTTGAACTTGGCCTCAAAGACCTCCTCTGAATCGATGTCCTGGATGACCAGGGAGCTGGAGGAGCCAGTGGGCTTCACCTCCCTCTTTGATGCTGGTGTTGGTGTAGGGGGCTTTGCAGGGCTGGCTGGGGGGGTCTCCTTGATGTTTGGTTTGGGCTCGCTGGTGGCTGGTGGGGGCTTCTCGGTGGCTGGCTCCTCACATGGCATACCTCCCATGGCTTGCATCATCTTGGCATAGGAAGACTTTATGTGGGTTTGGGGAACAGGGGTTGTGGGCTTTGGTGGGGTGGGAACTCCTGTCCTGTCCTCCCCACTGGCTCCAGCAGCCTTGGTGGGTGTCTTCTCTTCCTGTCCCCTGTCCGTGGGTTTCTTCCCTGTGGTGGTAGCAGCCTTGCTGGCCCCAGGTGGGCCATGTTCCTCAGGAATGCGCCTCCTCCCTGAGGCAGCCTTTGCGTGGGTGGCCTGGGGAGCAGTGATCTCTACTGGAGGGGGTGTTGGTGTGCTTGGGGTGTCTGGTGGCACTGTGGGCCGAGCATCGGAGAGGGCAGAGAGAGAGGGGGACTCCTTGAGTCGTTGGGCCTCCAGGCAGGCCACTGGGATCTCCAGGGGTGCACCGGAACGTCTGTGCCGGACGACAGGCTCAGCATCCCCATGGCTGAAGGAGCTGCTCTTCTGCAGCCGGCACTCAGTGGGGAGGAGGCGCGGTGAGGTGGCTTCACTGGAGGCTGCCCGCACCAGCCGCGGCACTGCTGGTGCCTCCAGTCGGGCTGACCGTGAGACTTTCTTGTCAGGGCTGACCCCCAGGGTCTCCAGGAGGGGACCCCGCAGGCCACTGACTTTGCTGTCCCCAGAGCTGCCCCGCAGCAGTCGCTGGCGCATCAGCTCCAGGCGCTGGGCATGATCATCCTCCCCCCATACCACCTTCCGCCTTGGCAGCTCCATGGAGGCTGCCTTGGCCAGGGCCCGGCGGGGGTCCCGGGCTGCCTCAGCACCCTCCTCAGTCCCTGGGCGCTGTTGGAGCAGCAGGGCGCTGTCAGCAGAGCTGCCCCTCTTCAGCTCTCCCCGACGGGCACTCCCTGGGGACTCCAGGCTGGAACCTTTCCTCATGGCTTTGCGAGGATACTCCGGCCGCTTCTGGGCCTCAGGAGCTTCCTCATCGGAGGAGCCAGGTGCCTCCATCTCTGCGCATGGTCGCCGTGGCCCAGCACCCCTTGGCCGCTTCCCCAGGGCCACCCCTGGCTTTGCTGTGCCCTGACTCTGCCACTCCATGGCAGAGGTATCCCCCTCTGGCTGCAGCCCCTCAGATGTCCCAATGGTTTCATCATCTGTGGGGATCTCATTGAGTGACATGCGGGAGCCAGAGAACTCCACCTGGTGTGGCATGGGGATGAAGGGCAGCTCATCCAGGTCGTCTGAATCTGAGGAGGATGACAGTGCTGGTGACTCCTTGAGATGCCGGGGCACAGCGATGGAAAGGTGGTTGGACGTGTCCTCCAGCAGCTCTGGGATTGGCCGCAGCACCATGTTGCACTTGTAGCTGATTTGTGAGCGCTGCAGCCAGCAGAGAAGGCTGGATCAGGCCGAGGTGCATGGCATGGCATCATCTTGCCATTAAACATCAATGCCCCCATGCTGCCCAAGACACTATCCCACCTGCCTCCTCCCTCCCCAGTCCCTGCCTTCACCTGCCATTTCCGACGGGAGATGAAAAGCTTGAGGTGGTCAGTACTGATGACCTTCCCCTTGGCCAGTGTCTGTGGGGTGAGGGAACAACGGTGTCCCTTGGAGCCTGCAGCAGGCTCAGGGAACCCCGTTGCCTCTTGGCATTGGGTCCGAGCCCAGGCTCACCTTGAACCAGGGGTGTTCCAGCGTCTGTTCTGCATTGGGTCTCCTGTGAACCAACACCATTGGGTGAGAACCACCCAGGCTCAGGGGCTTTGGTCAGGGAAAAAAGGGCAGGAGAATCTGGCTGCCCATGGTGCAGTCTAGCAGAGTATTGCAGCCAGCCTTGCCTGTGGGCAGCCCAAGGCATGGGGGTCCCCACACTCCCTTGAGCACAAAGCTCATGCAGAAGGGGCAGAAGATGGGGAAGGGGACCCTGCAGTACTCACAGCTTGTCATTGACCAGCACTTTGATGACAAAGCCCTTGGCTTCCCGGGTGAGCCCCTGGAACATCCTCTCCTCAAAGGCCACGTTGTAGTTGCGGATGTTCATCAACGTTGTCTTGTCATTCTCCCCCACGAAGGGGGAGATCCCTGTCAGGCTGCCAAGGAGGAGACACTGTCACTGGGCCATGGGGCCATGAAAAACAGCATGGCAAATACAGAAAACTGAGGACAAGACCCCAGACCCCATCTCTGGGGTCATGGGGAGACGGGAAACAGCATGGCAAGTACAGGAGACTGAGGACAGGACCTCAGACCTCAGCCCTGGTGCCATGAGGAGGGCAGAGGTAGGAGCAGCAGGGAAGGAGGCTGAGTCTATAAGGAATCATGTGCATGGTCACAGCCTTAGCTCTGGAACTGGTGAGGGGGTAGAAAGGGTATCCCTCCTGTGAAGACACACCAGGGCACTTACCAGAGATATGCAATAACCCCCACAGGCCTGCAGAGAGGAGAGCACAGTTACTGCACATCACAAGCCCTCCAGGGTGCCCAGTCTCTCCGGTGGGCATAGCAGGGAGCCCACCGACCACCCAAGGGCCACCCTTACCAGATGTCAGTGACGCTGGAAACGGGGGTCTGGTTGACAATCTCAGGGCCCACAAACTCAGGAGTGCCATACTTGCAGTACTGTGGCTCCTCAGACGTCAGCTCCTGTGCATTGCCGAAGTCACAGATCCGGATCTGTTCGCTGCTCAAATCTGCCATCAGGAGGTTTTCTGGCTACAGGACAGTGCAGAGCAGAGGGGAGTTTGGCAGGAGGCAGGGGCTTTCCCCAGGGAACGAATATTCCTGTCATCAGGACCACTCCCCACCCAGTGCACCAGGAGCCCTTCACTGGAGGCTCTGGGCAGGAGGAGTTGTCAAGACCCACACTCACTTTGATGTCCAGGTGCAGGACACTGTGCTGGTGCAGGTAGCAAATGCCTTCCAGGACCTGCCGCATGTACGACCGGACCTGCAAGAGATGGAGTGAGGAGAGTGGGCAGCCCGAGCATGAGTCAGCCACACACGGGCCCTGTGCAGAGGAGAATGTGGGCTGTGGCCCCCTCAGTAGCCTGATACAATGAGCACTGCACATCTCTAGGCTGGGACAGACCCCACTGTCCCCAGGATCCCTCCCTTCCACATCACTTTGCTTCCACAGTGTTTGCTCACCTCTGACTCACACACTGAGGGCTTCCTCACCATCCTGTCCAGGAGCTCTTCTTCAGAGCAGCTGGGCACCAGTCAAGGAGCATAGAAATTCTATGCTCCATTATGCCCCACACCCAGCTCCTCTGCACCCATGCTGCCCACCTGTTCCCCCAAAAAGCCTCCTCTCCTCCCCTGTGCTGTGCACCCATGGAGCAGTCCCAAGAGGATACAGCTCCATGACCATGATGACAGCATTCTTTTTCTCAAAGGCATCATGGAAGAAGACAATGCGCTCGTGGTCCAGCTGAGAGAGAATGTGCAGCTCCCGCCGTGCTGACTGCTTGGCCTTGGTCCTCCCAGGGATGAACTTGGCAGCAAAGTCCAGCCGGGTGCTCTTCTCTGTCACCCTCCGCAGATAGGAGAAAGCACCCCTGCAATTCAGCAGTAGGAGTAAGGGAGGATAAGAAGGTGTGTGAGCAGGAGACCTCCCCCTTCCCTGAGCAGCTGGCACAGGCACCCACTCTGCAGGGAGCTGGTTGCAGCCTCAGCAGCTCTTCGTTACCGTCCACTGGTCACAGAGACCCCAAGCCTGGCTTTTCTCTGACCATGCCAGGTCTCCACCCTAAACTGGTACAGGAGCATCCATTGACAGCTGAAAGGAGCCTCAGCACACCAGGATCTGGTATATAATGTAGCTTAGTCCCCTGCATCAGAGTCTCAGGGTGCAGCCTGGCTCCAGTACCCCACTCCCTGCAGTGCCCAGGATGCCCCATTGTGCCAGTGGCCACCTACCTCCCAATCTCCTCATGCACATCGTAGTAGTCGGTCAGGCGTCGTGCCTTGTGCAGTGCATCCTCCTCCATGGCGGCATCAGCAGTGGGCTGGGCTGGGAGAAGGAAAGGCGCTGGCAAGGGGCAGGCCAGACTCCCAGTCTCTACCCTCAGGGACTGGGGAGCCAGTCAGCCATACCTGCCCTAACCACCAGCTCTGCTTTGCAGGAGACCTCCCCAGCGAGGTTCTTGGCTGTGCAGGTGTAGACGCCACTGTCAGGCTCAGCAGCACCCAGCACCACCAGCGAGCACTCGTTGTCCTCATATACAAAGCTCAGGTGGCTGCTCTCCTCCAGCAGCTCCCCATCCTGGGGGTGGAAGAGGTATTGGGGGTGTCCTATCCCGTCCCTGCCCAACTCCCACCACCCTTTCCCCATGAGTAGAGCATGGGACATGTCCTTGATCACCAGTGCAGCAACCCAGGTGAGGTAGTGAAGTTTGGCAGGTCTGATGGGAATATGGTTCAGGAAGGGGTTGGGGCTCCCAGCCCACCTTGTACCACATGATGTCTGGCAGCGGTTTCCCCTCCACCACCACAGCAAATCGTGGTGTCTCCCCTTCCTGGGCATCGATGTCCTCCATGATGGACTCAAAACGCGGTGGCTCTGCCAAGAGATGGGGCATGGGGCACCATGGGGCAGTGTCAGCCCCCTGCCACTGGCACGCAGTGTACAGCTGTGAGGCACTGCAAGTAGGGGTGGGGGCATGGAGTGACATGGGACAGTGCCACTGCAGTACATATGGAAGTGGGACACCTCTACAGGGCAAACCACCAATGGCTTCTGTCTACAGCAGCATTTGGCAGTTCCCCACTGGAGTGGGGCACTATGAGGCAGCGCCACTCACAGCACACAGGCACGGGGCACTGTGGTAATGCATCTCATGTTACATATGGATGTGGGGTACTGTGGGGCATTGTGGATGTGTCCCCTATGGTTCTTGGCTATAGGGCACTGGGTGCAGTGCCTCCCAATTATACTCAAGGATGGGACACCCTGCAGCAGTGCCACCTATAGCATATTGCTAAGGGACACCCTGAGGCACTGCCTCCCCATGTGCAGAGTCATGGGACACATGGGACACTTCTGGCCAGGCCAGACATGGGTATGGGGCACCAGGCAGCAGTGCCAATGCATGGTTCATGGTTTTTCATCCCCATGATTGCCGCCCTATAGAGCGGCATCCCCACAACATTTGAGTGTGAAGCACTGAGGAGCAGTGTCATGCTATGGGGCAGTGCCCACATGGCACATGGACATGGGGCCCCATAGGGCAATGCCACCCTCCGGGGCAATGCACGCACTTACGCCCCATCCCCCAGCATATGGGTTTGGAGCATCATAGGGTGATGCCACCCCCCAGCAAAGGGACATGGCCCAGTGCAGGGACACCTACCTGCGAGGCGGAGGCGGAGGGTGCAGTGGGCAGTGCCGTGGCGGTTGCTCACCTCACAGGCCAGCAGCCCCCCAGCTCCCTGGCCCACACGCAGCAGCCGCAGGCAGTGCTGGTCGTCGTCTGGCATCATCATCTCACACGTGCCCTCCAGTTCTCCCAGAACTTGCCCACCCCTGCAGGCACACCAGCTGTCACATCACAGCTCCACAGGCAGACCCACTGCCCCATGACCACCTCCTTACCCACAGTCAGCCCCAGTTCCCAGCCTGCAGCCCCCCCAAAGTGCTCACATCCCATTGCTATCTCTGCCTCTTCAATGGCTCTTGCCCCTTAATACCCCACAGATAGCACACATCGCCCCCCCCCACAACTCTTCAGAGCCCTGGACATCACTCTGGTGTGCACACCCAGACCAGCCCCAGGGAAGAAGCCTCACATACACATACACAGTGGGCTGCATGCAGAGGTGGAAGTTGTTCTATATGCATCCTGTGGGGTGATACTAGGCATAGGGCAGGCAACAAGGCACAGTGTCATGTCCTACCTCTTCCAGGTGACAATGGCCTCCACATGGTTGATGGTGATGGTGATGGAGGCTGGCTGGCCTTCTACCACATACACCACATCTGGCTTGTCCAGGATGACTGGGGCCTCCTCCAGATAGGGACCTGCCAAATGCATTTTCACCAACCCCTGCCCACTCCATGCCACCCAGCCCTGGGCAGCTTACCACCTGGCAAGGAACAGAGACCTCTAACCCAGCTACCCACTTCCTCCCTACTGCCCTTCTCACCCCGGTCCAGGAGCTGCACAGGCCCCACAGGTGGGGAGGGCTTGCTGTTGGTCTTGGGAGTGGCAGTGATGACACGGAAGAGGTACTGGGCACCCTTGGTCAGCCTGTGCACTGTGTAGGTGGTGTCCTGCACACCGGTCACCAGCACCACCCACTGCATTGTGCCCAGCACTTGCATTTGCACCACATAGGTCACCGAGTTGGGGTCTGCAAGAGGAGAGGGTCAGTGCAGAGCCCTTGGTATGGAGCTACCCCTTGTGCCCATCATAGCATTGCCCTCCCCCTCCCATCCTCCCCATACCCTGCCCCCTTACCTATGGCAGCATCCAGCCACCTGGGCTTGTTCCAGGTCAGCGTGATGGCTCTGCCAGTCACTGAGGCCACAGTGGGAGGCCCGTCAGGGGGGGTTGGCACCACATCTGCATGGGGAGGTGGACAGGGATATAAGCACAGCCACTGCCCCAGCTTATCAGGGCATCTGCCTCATGCTCTGGGAGATACTTGCTGAGGGGATGGATGAGGCCAGCAATTCTTTCTAGTTTCCTGGTAGGGGCTCAGTCTACCAGCCCCTGTGGGACTGGCATGACCAGCAAGCTCCATGCAGGACCTAGTGCTCCAGGGATGGATCCTGGCCACACAAGATGAGAACTGCACTGCTAGCCCCTCTTTTATTTTGGATTAGAGACCTCCTGAGGTCCCTTCCATCCTAAACTGCCCTATGATCCTATTCCCCTAGAAACTTGTGACAATCCTGGGGCACAGCCTGGCAGGGTGGCTGTGAGTGGCCCCACATCCCAAGTGGCGTCTGCTGCTACTTACCGGTGACATAGAGGTGTGCATAGCACGTGGCCTTCCCCACTTTGTTGGCAATGACGCTTTTGTAGACACCAGCATGTGCGTGGCTGACAGCCGTGAATACCAGACGATGGATGTCTTTATCTGGTGGAGAACAGGGGGACACAGGTAAGACCCCACCAGCTAAGCAGCACAAAGCTCCCCTTCCTGCCTCATGGGGTGTAAAGGTCTGGGGCATGATGCTTCCTCCAAGGGTGTTCCCCCTTCTCCCACCCCATGTAGAGGGACCCCAGGGGGTGGGGAAGGCAACGAGGAGTCCTACATTGCATCATCTTGCGGTCATCAGTGCTGTCAATTCGGGAGCCATTGTGGTACCAGGTGATGGAGGGGTAGGGCATCCCGGCCACCTGGCACTCCAGCACGGCCTCCTTTGACTCCACCACGTCCAGGTTGTGCAGTGGCTTCAGGAAATCAGGCATGGTGAAGCACTCTGCCTCTGTCTCCACCTGCTCTGGCTCCTCTGGGATGGATGGCATCTTCTCCAGCTTAGAGCTGCAAGAGTCCACACATGCTTATGATGGGAGCATGGTGTGGTGCCCCCAGCTCTGCCCCATCCCTAGGCTTTGCATAAGCCTATTGTATACCGAGTTCCAGAGGGGAGTAAGCAGGGGGAAGCATATTCCAGTGACCACCCAACTCTTACATCTGGGAGGCTGCAGATGGCCTTGGCTCCTCCACATAGAGCTCAGCAGAGCACTCCACATGGCCGTGGGTGTTCCTGGCAGTTGCCTTGTACTGCCCTTCATCTTCACTGCCCACATGCACGATGACCAGTGAGTGCAGCCCTCCATCCTGCTGAATCCGCACGTTCTCCCCCTCCTGCACTGGCAGGCCTGTGCAGAGACACACACCAGCATCAGCAGCAGCATTGCCTCCAGCCCCAGCCAGGTGCAGCCTTTGAGTGCAGCCCCCAAGGAGATGAGATCTCCTTGTAGGGCCCTTGGCAAGCTCTCTGAGCTTGGGCGTTACCAAAATGAGTCCAGGTAACCGTCGGAGGGGGAGTCCCACTGATCATGCAGACAAAACGCGCTGTCCGCCCTTCCACCACATCCACATCCTCCAACTTGCGCGTGAAGAGTGGCTGCACAGAGGGCTGCACCGTCAGCCGGGCACTGCATGTCAGCTCATCTGTGAGGAGAGCAGGCACTGGTGAGCCCCCACAGCACATAGCTGTGCAGGGCAGGAGGCAGCCTGTGACCCCTCCTGGCTGCAACCCAGCAACCAGTGTGGCTGTGTGTGAGCATATCCCATACATGGTGGGGGCTGAGGCCAGGTGTGGGGTTCTGGGCTCTGTCCCTGTGCAGGGCAGGGGGGTACAAATGTGTGCAAGGTTCCCATGCCCAGGGCTGGGGCTCTGGTGGCAGCAGGCACCTCTTTCCCCTCTGCACAGCAGTACAGGTGGCAGCAGCAAGCTGGAGTTGGGAGGATGCTCTGCCCTCCCCACAGGGCAGGAGATGACAGCTGGCCTATCCCCTTGGGGATGGGGCAGCAATGCTTAAGCAGGTAGTGCCCGCACATGCAGCATCCAAGGAGCAACATGGGGACACAAGCAGGCTGAATGCTCCAGGTGAGGGGATTTCCAGCTGGGACCACTTTGCAATGATGGTGTTGTCACCCACCCTGGGTAAGGATGGGCAACACTATTCTCAGGCACACCCTCACCTCCCTGAGCCCCAGACTGCTGCTACCTTCAAAGCCCCACAGGCATACAGCCTTCTTCATGGAGGACTGCACAGGCACCAGCCATAGGGTGCAGGGAATGCTGCTTCTCCCTGCAAATGCCCCCCAAACCTGCTGCCTAGGTGGGCAGGAGAGTAGACTCTGTGTGGGACAGAGCTGTGGGCAGTAAGCACAGGCACAGGTGTGGCAGAGCCATGAGACAGAGGCCCATGCAACTCTTGCTGAACTGCTGCCAGTGATGGTTTGGTGGGAGAGATTGGGAATCCCTGACTTTCTGCCCATTTCCCCACCACTTCCCAAGCCAGCAGACACACATCAGTACTGGAATAGGGTGCCCAGAAGCTCTGAAGCTGGGGGACAGGGACAGCTGAACTCCAGGCCTGCATCCACATAGTGCACCCATGGAGCAAATGCATCTTCCCATGTTTCAGGGAGCTGCATGCATGCTGGCAGAAGAGCTGAGTGGAGTGGAGTGGGACAGAGCTGCAGAGCTCAGGGTGCTGAAGCCCAAGAACTGATGCACAGCAGGTTTCCCTGAGAAATCCTCCCAGTGCCTGGGGCACCAACCACTCCCTATCCCCCTGTCTCCCTGTACCCCACCTCCAGTACTCACAGCTACATCTCTGGGGACAAGAGCCCTAAGCCCAGGGTAAGAGGGTCTATCCAGCCCCCTAGGGTGAGCCCTGAGTGAGGACCCCCCCTGGGGGAGCTGCATGCCCACCACTTACCTTTGGCAGTGCTGAGCTTGCAGGTGTAGATTCCACTGTCGTCTTCATGCACAGAGGTGAGCAGCAGCTTGCACTTGCGCCCATCAAAATGCATCTTGCATTTGAGCAGGGCAGGCTGGAGCAGCCGGCCCCGGGACAGCCAGTCTACGTCCATGTCTGGCGGGCCGGCCACCATGCACTCAAAGACTGCCATCTCCCCCGCCCCGACCACCAAGTCCTGCAGGGGAACCACGATGGCCAGGGACTGGCACTCAGGGCGAGCTGCCCGGGGAAGGGGGAGAGAGAGAAAGAAAGAGAGAGATGCATCTCAGCAACTGAAAAGCAACCATGAGAGGTAGCAGGGATGGAGTGGGAGTACATGCAGGGCAGTGGTTCATGCAGGGAGGGGGCCTGGTGCAGCGGGCAGGGAGTGCAGCAGGGAAGGGTGGGATGGAAGGTGAGATGTGGAAAGCAGAGCTGAGCCAGGGAGGGGGCTGGGGGTGAGGGGAGGTGTCCGTGCCAGGAACAC
>VWZU01015503.1:47018-62753 GCA_013397095.1 Sterrhoptilus dennistouni
GGCCGCGACTGCCCCTGGGTGTACAATCCCGCCTAACCACGGAGCGGGGAAGTTTTGGATGCTTCCAGCCCTGGGGGCAGGTCTGAGCCTCCGCCTGCCGCCCATAGACACTCTCTGGGAATAGGGAGGGCTTTGGGGTTGCAGCGGGCTGAGTATCCCCATGGCCTGCGGCGTGGGGGTCTGGTGAGGTTCTCCCCGATTAGCAGCTTGGTGGGCAGGCAGGGTGACCCCACAGCTAATAGTTTGGGGGGAGGGGGGGTCTCCCCGCGGCTGGCAGAGTGGAGCGCAGGGATATACCCACAATTTGCAGGCTGGGGAGCAGGTTGGGATATCCCTACGGTTCCCACGCTGGAGGTAGGAGCACCCACATGGTTTGCAGGCTGAGGGCAGGGGTACCCACATGGTCTGCAGGTTGTAGGGCAGGCTGGTGTACCCCCATGTCTAGCGGGACACAGGGCAGGTGTGGGGGCCGGACACTGGGCTGCTCGCTGGGCGCCAGCGGATGCTCACAGCCTGACCCCGCTCCCCCCACAGTGGGATCCTTCCGTGGCTGCCGGGAGCACGTCAGCTGCTTTGGTTCAGACAGAGCCTTGTAGGGTAAGGAAGCCGGTTTCTTCCCAGTGACAGCAGCGGCAGAGCTGGCAGCCAGCCTACCGCGGCGCCAGCCCTCGCTCCCTCCCTGTCTGCCTCCCTCCTTCCCTCCCGGCCTCCCTCCATCCGCCGGCCGCGGCACTCACCGGGCCGCACGCTGAGGATGGCACTGCAGCAGGTGGCCCCCACCTCGTTGGCCGCGGTGACCGTGTACAGCCCGGCGTCGGCCACCCGGGCGCTACGCACCAGCAGCGTGTGGCGCTCGCCCTCTGCCTTGATGGGGCGCGTCGAGCTGCTCCGCAGCGGGACCCCGTCCTTCCTCCAGGACACTGCCGGGAGAGGCGGGGGTCACGCGTGGGCAGGAGAGTCCGAGTTTTCCCGGGGTCTGCTCAGGATCCCGTGGAGGCCAGGCGCTCCTTTGCCTGCCCCGAGGACCCATTTGCTCTGGGGAGCAGCCCCGGGATCCCACGGCCCTCTGACGGAGAGACCGTAGCTGGTCCCTATCTGCTTCCTGACATCCTCCTGCCCTCCAGTGGAGGCTGGAAGAGGGAATTAAAGCGGCTTGGCTTCTGCCTGGCTTTGGCAACTGGCACCGGCCCTGGATGCCCAGCTGCCCCTGCGCACGTCCTGGATACGGCGTGCCCGGAAGCTTCCGGCCAGGGGAAACCACCTGAGCTGTCCCAACAGCAGCCCAGAGCATCAGAGAATTATAGAATGATTTCGACTGGAAGGCACTCTGATGATCATCTGGTTCCCCCAAACCTCCCCCGCCATCGGCAGGGACGTCACCCACTAGATCAGGTTGCATCACTCGTCCTTGCCCGCGCAGGGCTCAGTAGCCCTTCTCCCACTTTCCCAACAGCCCAACCCAGCACTGGGGGACAGCAGACACCCTGTCCTAGCAGGCAGTGCCCAAGCACTTCACTCCTGTCTGAGGGGAGGAAGGGCTGAAGGGGTGTCCCCAGGGTAGGCACATCACCTCCCCTGAGATACCCAGCTCAGGGCCGGGTGTCCCACTCACACCGTGCAGGTGGGACACGGACATGCGGGGAGTCCCTCTGCCATGCTCGTGCCCCTGACACCCAGCCCCAGTGTGGCTCACCTTCTGGCTGGGGGTTGGCTGTGACAATGCACTTGAGGAGCACCTCTGCCCCCACGACCACTGCCATGTCCTGGATGGGGATCTCAAAGATGGGGGCTTCCAGGGGGTCTTCACCCGCTGAGACATAGGAGTCATCTGAGGACTCTGCACAGGGAGAGATGGGCCCCGTGGCTGTCAGCAGGGTGACCTCAGTGAGTCCTGTGCCATGCTGGGCTGCATGCAGGCAGAGCATGGGTCTCTCAACCCACTGGTCAATGACACCCTCGCTGGGCCATTAGCAGGTACTCAGGCCATGCAGTGGACAAAAAGGCCACATCAGGATCCACCATGCCACTGAGCAGGCAGCAGGGACAAGACAGGGGAGCGTGGGGCAGGAAGCACACAGCTTGTTGTACATCCCCATAGGGCATAAGAGATAAGGTGACATCTGGGACAAGAAGGAGGGCTGTTTGGCCTGCTGCACCCCCTGCCCTGAGCTTCCCCCAGTCCCTTGTGGGATGCTGGCTGATGCACTCCAATACATCAGCAAGCACCTCCCAGCTCCCTCCCCTCTCATGGCCCCAGCACATGGACAGAAGTCCTGGGGCTGTGCCAGGAGCCTCAGATAAATGAGCCCGGCACTTCTCTGGCTAGAGCAGAGCCTCGAAGAAGTTCCTAGCCCACGTATAGTCTGGTCTAACTGCTACACTCTGGGATGGGCAGGACACCTCTCCCCCAGCCAAGCCACCTTCCCCTGGGGAAGCTTGGGCTGCATGCCTTTCCTGGACCACCGAGCATGGCCCAGACAGGACAAGTTGCAGTGGGTGCCCTGTGCCCCAGACCAGGGCTCTATGCAGCAAGTCAGCACACTGTATCCTTCCTGTGCCAGACAGGAGGTATGGAGAAGATAGCAAGTGTTGTAACCCCAAGGCCCAGCAAACTGGCAGCCAGGCTGGTTGTCTTATGGCACTGCTTGTGCCAACTACCCCAGCCTCCAGAGTCGTGTCCCTTCCACTCCACCCCTGGGCTCCCCATGTCTCCCAAGGGCAGGCTGGTAGTCCCCCAACCTGCCCAGGGGCTGGCCAGGCCAGGTCTGTGCCTGCAGGAGGGCAGAAAGCCATGCCCCTACCTAGCTCTGGAGAGGTGGGCCTGGCTCGGCGTCCCTTCCCCTTGCTCCGTGTGCTCCTGCCTTCTTGAGCCATCCGGCCACCCTCTTTCTTCTCTGACACTTTCATCTGCCTTCTCTCCACCTCCCTGCCCACACCATGTCCTGCCCAGCTTCGTTCCAGACGAGCTTCCTGCTCCATCCCTGGTTTTGCCCAAGGCAGGAACCGCACTTCTGTGGGTGTCTCCGTCCTCCGGTACAGCCCGTGGGGCACAGTCAGTCGGGCAGCCAGAGCTTCGTTCAGTGCCCCAGGGCCACGGGCAGGGCCTCCATCTGGGTACAGGCTGCCTTCAGCGGGACCCGCCTGCGAGAGGGCCACCCTTCCCTGCGGGCTGGCTTGTGCCAACGGCCACTGCTCCTTCTTCTTCACTTCCCCAGTGCCTTCTTGCTGCAGACCCTTCCTGGCAGCTGCATCCTCCACTGAGCCAGGCTGTCCAGCCGTCCCACCCCCCCCCAATGGGGCTCTCTTCCCAC
Organism: Sterrhoptilus dennistouni; assembly: GCA_013397095.1. NCBI lineage: Eukaryota > Metazoa > Chordata > Aves > Passeriformes > Zosteropidae > Sterrhoptilus > Sterrhoptilus dennistouni. The sequence continues at coordinate 50,330 of VWZU01015503.1, forward strand.
GCTGCCCCCCTGGCAGTGGCTCCCCATCAGGTCCCACCAAAACCACACTGGAAAGTGCCAGGTGCTGGATGACGTGTGTGCTCTCTGCTGGCGGGCAGGTCTTGGGTGGCAATGCCTTGCGTCCGCCGGTGCCCTGAGAGGAAGAGCTGCGGGGGGCACGGGTTGCAGGGGGCTCACTGGTCACGGGGGGTGAGGGTGCTGGGGGTAACCCGGCTTTGCACAGCTCCTGGGAGCGCCGCAGCTGCTGCTTGGAGACTGTCCGCTTGATGCGGGTCAGCTCCTCCGCGAATTTGTGCTCAATGGCATAGACACGGTTTGCAAACTTGCCCCGCTCGTCAAAGGACGCGGCTTTCTGCCGGAAGGCCAAACGCCGGCACGCTGCCGTGCTGCCTGGCTCCCAGCGGCCGCCTTCCCTCAGGTCCTCCCGCGAGCCACTGGGAGTGCTGGCACGGCGCGAGCCAGTGCCAGGCTGGTCGAAGGAGCGCGTCTTGCGCAGTGGCAGGTTGGAACGTGCGGGAAAGAGACTGTCCTGCTCCAGGCTCCTTTGCCGCTCCTCAAAGTACTGCAGCCTCTCAAAGATCCTGGAGCCAGCACGCACCAGCTTGGGGGATGCTCGGACAGAGATGCGGCCGGAGGTGTCGCTCATGGGTGTCTGAGGACGGGACTCTTGTGTGCTGCCCTGTGAGTACCCAGAGGACTTGGGCTTCTTGATCTTCTCCTCGTACTCCTCAGGAACAATGTCCTGGTACTCTACCGGCACTGAGGACTTCTTGCGAGAGGTCACGGGTGTGAAGGAGGGGACGCCAGGGCCATGGGCAGCAGGTGGCTGCAGGCACGTGCCAGCACGAGGAGATGGTGAGCGGACGATGGGTGGCTTGGCAGTCAGAGGCAGGGCAGTGGGGGATCTTGGGGGCTCTGCACCAGGCTTTGGAGAGACAGGGCCTTTGTGGAGGTCATCTCTCCGGTAGCCTCCCTGGGGGATGCTGCTGCAAGGGCAGAGACAGAGGAGCATGGCTTAGAGACCACCCTTGTACTCACTTGTCTGCATCCCAGCTTCTAGCCTGCACCACAGTGCCCAATGGGACAGAGCAAGAGGCTCAAACAGTCAGGGCAGCCTTGTGACAGGGGAGACTCAAGGGTTCCCAGCAAGGGCATCTGGTCACCCCAAAACCATTGGGAGCTGGCTGGGTTAAGTGAGAGTCATGGGCTGCTGGGACCCATTGCCCAGGGGTACTCATGTGGAGCAGCAGGGTGATGCTGGGATACCAAATCAGTCCCCTCCCCAGGGCCACGATGCAGACAGGACCAGGGGCTGGGGGGTGCCTAGGTTTGTCAGGGTGTCCTGGTGTGCTGAGGCAGTGCAGCCTGGACAGAGGGGGTCCCCAAGGCTGCAAGCCCTGCCCGTGCACATGCTGTTCTGGGCACATCTTCCTATATTACTGCCCCCAGAGGGGCTCAGCAAATGCAGAGCAGAAATCATAAGGTGGAGATGAGGTTCTGGTGGAACAAGCAGCCTTAAACAAAAAAGAGCAAGATGGAGGTCAAAGGAGCAGGCCTGCAGGTATGAGAACCAAAGGTGGCAGGGAGGGACGGGGGCTCTGAGCACATCTGCAGGATCTGGGGAGGGAGCATGTCCCTGCACCCTGCTGCCACCCCCGTACCATGGGCAGACACTTGCCAATGTGTGTGCCAGGCTACTGTGCACCTCCAGTTCCCCACGCTGTGGGCTGCACAGAGCACTGTGGTGGGGTAGAATGGGAATTACCCATGGCATAACCTGTGGGTGGGGTACTGCAGCTCAAGCAGTGGCACAGGGGGTACCCCCAGCCTCAACCTGGCCACAGCAGAAAGGGACCCCACTATACATCACCCCCAGGCTGTGTTGTTCCCACCTTCTCACCGAGACCAGGCTGCCTACTGCTCAGAGTCCCCACTCCTCATCTGGAAAGGTGAAGGCAAAGAAAGCCCAGGTGGAGGGAAGGAGATGGCTGCAGGGGTTGGAAGGAGATGGCCCCAGCATGATGTCCCCTCCGTGTGCTTCCCCTGGCTACTTACACGTGGAGCGAGAGCGCCCGTCCTCGGTACAGGCTGAAGGCGCTGCCGTACGGGTCGCTGGCCACTGAAAGGCTATCCTCTGACCCCCAGCTTGTGCCCACCAGATTAGCCCGTGATGCCCGCACCAGCGGCTCCACGCCCAGGTGCCGGACCTCGGCGCCACGGGGGGCCGGCGTGTTTGCTTGCCTTGGGGTTCCCTGCGGCTGCGGCCAGGCAGCGGGACGGAGGTAGGGTCCCCGTGCAGAGAGGCTGGCATCCGTCTCCTTCTCCACCACGGTCTGCTGGCTGCCTGACCAGCTGGAGCGCTCCTCTGCCTGTGACAGGGCCAGCACCGAGGTCGGCGTTGTGTTCATGGAGGCGTCCACGAGGGTGTCAGACCCACCTGAGAGAAGAGGGATGAGCCAGGACTGGGTGCCTGCAGGGGCAAGCTCAGCACCCTGCTCAGAGAGGGCTGAAACTACCATGGGGTGTACCACCATGTCCTGAGCAGCACCCTGCTGCCTCAAGCTCTCTCCCCTTCGTGTGGGTGGATCGCAGCTCCCTCTTCACAGACACCCCCAAAGCCTGGCCAGCAGAGGCCTTGTGGGGAGTCTTGGCCAGCAGCCAGTGTCAGGGCTCAGTGCCAGCCAGGTGTCCCTGCTCACCCGTAGGGGTGCTGAAGGCCGTCTCATCCTGGAGATCACTGCGTTGTGTCACCTGGGGGTCGCTGGATTCATCCTCACCTGTCTCCGAGTCTGGGGTGGGAGGGGAGAGTAGGGAGTGAGAGTACAGAGAGACAGCAGACAACACTGGTACTGCCTATTGCAGACCCATTGGCTCCAGGAGCAGGAGAGCAGTGCCCAGGCAGCTCCAGGGCAAGAGGCATGACTGCGACCTGCAGGGACAAGCTGCTAGTAGGGAAAGGCAGGACTAGGAGTGGGAAAGTCCAGCAGGGCAAGGGCAGGCAGGAACAGTGTTAGATGATGGGAGGAAAGGAGGCAGTGCCAGCAGTAAGGACGCAGCTGGCAGAGGCGGCACGGGGACAAAAAAGTAGGGCAAGGGGACAGTGGACGTGACAGAGCAGGATGGCAGGCTGGGGCACAGGGTCCACTATGGGGACAGAGATGGCATTGGTAATGGGTATTCCTACCGTAGCTTTGTTTCCTGCAGGAGCGGAAAACTTCGCTTCCATAGGGGCAGCAAGAGAGAGAGAGACATCAACACCCGGTTATCGGCCCGGCCTGCGGAGACGCGGGGGGCAGCAGGGGGTCCCTTGCCCCCAGCACTTCCCCACCATGTCTCCACTCTGCACCACATTCACTGCACACCACTCCAGTGGTGCACACAGACCCTCTCCTTGCACACATCATCCCACCTGTGCACTGCACAGCACCATTCCCTCCCTGTGCCACAGCCACATCCTGGCCAGCAGGACAGCCAGCCCTATCCTTGGAGCTGCTGGCCTCACCACTGCAGTATCCACACATCCCTCTGTGCTCTGCAGTGCATGTCAGCCTGAGACTGGACCTCCCCAGTCTGTGCCCCAGCTGGGCGCATGGACACATGTCCATGTGCACACAGGCTCCCCCTGGCATGTACAAGTCCATTCTCTGCCTCACCAGTGCAAGTGCTGTACAATACAGCTGTGCTCCACAGCACACCTGTGGTTGATAAAGCCAAAATCCTCAGGGCAGGGCATCACTAAGAGCTGCCTCCCACTGTCAGGATGTGGCAAGGCCATTTCAGTATCACCCTAATGTCCCATTCCAGGAAAGCTAGTGCCATGTTGCCAGGGAAGGACTGACCTTCCTCCTTGCCACTGCCCAAGCCCTCGCAAGCTGCAGCAACAATCCCTGCACTGAGGAACATGTCCTCAGCCCCACTACTGCTCCTCTCCATTGCTCTTAAGGTGTGTGGGGGGCCACACTACTTCCCCCCACTCCAAGCCACCCCTCTGCAGCCCAGCACATGACCAGCTGCTGCCTGCGCTGCTAGTGCATCACATTCCCAAACCTGGCCACAACTGTCTGGCGGCCCTTGAGCAAGCAGAGCTGCAGGGCCAGGAGCAGACCAGCTGCATGGGGGACACTGAGTTCCTAGCTGGGTTGACTGGAACCCTATTTTGCGGCTGGCAAGAGGCAATCCAGCCCTGCCCAGCCTCTGCTCGCTGCCCCTTGTAGCATGGTGGTGGACCCCACCCCAGCACACTTGGGGCGGTAGGGGGAGTCGGGTCCTGGTAACTCAACGCACCATGCGTGAAGCGCCCGAAGCGCCGCGAGTGGCCGGTCTTCTGCAAAGGAAAAGAGAACAGAGCGTTACCCATGGCATGGCAGTGTGTACTGCCATGCCACGCCTTGCACGCACACCCCCCATCCCAGCACAGTGCCTCTCTCACCCACAACTGCTCACACACACTCTGGCACATGCGTCGTACCACTGATGCCCTCCCACTGGCAGGGCACACCTGGCACCGCTCACATGCACCCTCGCTGCACACCCACGGGTACCCAGAGGCACACGCCCCCGCGCACACACAGAGATGGATGGGTGTAGGTGGGCACATGTAGCGCATGCCCGGCCACACACTCTCACACACACCTGTGCGCACGCGCGCGTACACACAGAGTCCCCTTGGTGATGGCACTGTGCACCCCCGGCACTGTGCACCCCCAGCCCTGTGTTGCAGCCCAAGCCTAGGAGTGACAGTCCTGGGCATCCCAGATGCCCCAGAACTATTGCCTGCAGCTGGTATAGCCTGCAGCAAAGTCTTTGCCTGGGCTGCTGCCCAAGTGCTCTGCAGCCCCTTCAAAGCCACCCAGCCAGCATGGGGATTTGGCTAGCAAAATGTCTTCCAGGCACTGGCCCAGACTCCACCATGGCCACCGTCCCAGCACAGGGACAGCATCCTCCATGCCCTGTAGAGGCCATGCCAGTTGAGAGAGAGGCTGCCTGGCAGCACGGGACTGGCCTGTTGGTGCGGGGTTGGAGGCATAGGGACTGCGCTCACCCATGCCGTCTGGGCAGGCAGGTGGGACCTGAGCATGGGGTGGAAGCACCAGGGGCTCCCTGCCAACTTGGCTGCCCTCTGCGCTGCAGCCCAGGGCTGGGCACTTGTGTGCCAGGGAAGGGACCAGCTGAGGGCAGCCTGTCTGCCAGACCCGGTCTGCACTGACGCCATATCCCAGGAAAGCAGAGGGACAGGGTGATCTCCAAGGCAGGCAGGAGTGGGAATGTGGAGTGCAGACAGGCAGGATTGAGCTGCCAGGATTGAGCATCCTTCCCAGCCAGTCTGGGTGGCAGGGTCTCCCCAGGACACTGATGGCCCATGCCCTGTTTCCCCAGTGTGGAGCCCAGGGCTGGACATCCAATGGTCCTGAAGCTCTTCACTCGACCAGCCCCTCCTGCCCTGCCACCCCTCCAGCTCCCAAGCAGGTCACAGACAGCCAGGCCCCAGGGACAGCCAGCCACCAGGGACAGACAGCCAAGTGTGGAGAGCAGTTAGTTGCCCTTGAAGGGCAGCAGGCTCATTTCACAAGCCCCAGAGCTGCTGCCACTGCAGTGGCAGACCCTGCACATGGGCAGCACCCAGGGGTTCCCACCAACTCCCTGCCTGAATGCAGTGCTGGCCAGAGGGCAGTGGCTGCACGAGACACATTTGTATTCAGGCTGAGCCAGGCTTCACCTCCCCTTCTCGGCTGACTGTGCTGGTTCTGGCTGGCAGCCCGTCTTCCAGGCCAGGGAAAGATGAGTGATTAACTGCACCATCGGCGGATAATTCCCCCATTAAAAAATGAAAATGCAATTGAGTGCCATTATCGGGTACTCTTGTGGCTTCCCCAGGGACAGGCGCCATCGGCTCCCCATCAAATATGGTGATTGCACCCCGTGAGCCTGGGCTGGGCTCCATTGCCCAGAGCTACAGAGGGGCTGAGCCCCCACCCCTTCACCTCTCAACAGGTCCCTACAGGATCAGGGCACCGTGAGGGATCAGGGCATCTTGTAGGATCAGGGCACCCCACAGACTGGACCTGCCTCAAGCACAGCACCCACCTGCAGCCCACTAGGGAGCAAGTGCTGGGTGACACAGGGTCAGCCCCAGGCCAGGAGATGGAAAGGGGGCAGGAGCAGCTCAGGGCTTGGTGTGGGGTCAGAGTCTGCACGAAGGGGACAGACAGAGAGTGGGGGTAATCCTTCCGTGTGGGATTTCATTTGCATCTTGGGAAAAGGGGTGGAGGAGCCCCAGGAGCACACTCTGTGCCTACCCAGCCTGGAGTAGAGAGAAGAGCTGGCTGGGATCCACACCCAGCTTCAACCCTGCCCTACAAGGCAGCTGGGTGAGACCTGGAGTTGTTTCCTTCCCCTGTGCCAGGCATGGATCCACCTGCCCAGGCTGGGGTCCTGTGCTGGCCCAGGCACGGGGCATCCCTCACCATGGCCATGGTGCCAACGGGGAGTGAAGCATCTCCTGGGACCATGGAGCTTGCCACCACCTAGCACGTGGAGCCCAGCAGCACATGGCACTGCTGGCTATTGTGTGAGACAGGCAGACAGGGAACAGGGATGGAATGAGGTGGGAAGAGAGTGAGTGACTTGCCTGGTGCAGAGAGACAGATACTATGGCTGTTCTGATACCCCTCCCGTGCTCAGCCAGTAGTGCAGGACCCTGCCCTGCCACACGGGACTTGCTGCCCCCAAATGAAGATGGGGCAGCCAGGCTGTGCATACCACCCTGCCCCTCAGCCTTCTCTCCCTGGGGACCTGTGTCCCGTCGTGCATCTTTCACCCCTGAGAACGGACTGCGTGTGACAGCCTCTTCCCAGTCCCTTCTGGGCCACCAGGCAGAGTGACAGCAGGCAAGCTATGCGCCCGCGTTGTGCCCCAGGGAATTGGAGGCGGGGGGCTTCCTGGAAGTATGTTCCCCATCCTCCACCCCCCGCTGAGGCCAAGTGACGTCCTTGTTCCTTGCTCGGCAGCGGAGCGTGCGGCGGGCCCGCGAAGGAGCCTTGCCTGTGCCAGGCATGCTCCTGACGCGGAGGGGATGACGCATGCAAAGCCTCGCATCCAGCTCCGTGACCACCGGCAGAGGGGCTGGGGGGAGCCATGGAGCAGCCTCCATTTGCTGCCCCGACTCCAGAGGGCAGAGAGGAAAGAGAGGGGTGTGGGGAAAGCCCCGGCGGGGGTCCCAGCCCGGGTGTTGGCACGGGAGGTGCTGAGCCCCTGCCCTCTGCACCTCCTGCCCGGGCTGGTGAGGCCAGGCAAGCTGCTGGCAGCTCTGCAAGCGGGGCTAAAGCTGGCGCTGTGTAAAGCCCCGGGGAGCCCCAGGGGGCAACGGAAGGGCTGGAGGGACACTCCCATCCCCATCCTTATTCGCATCCCCATTCCCGTCTCCATCAGCATCCATTCCCATCCCCAGCCGCTCTCGGCGCTGCCCCCTTCTCCCGGCACCCGCCGGCACGGCAGCCTGGAGCCCTTACCTGGAAACGCTTCTTCACCCAGATCTTCTTCATGCTTCTGCAGAGCCCTGCTGGCCCGGTGACACGCACTCAGGCCCGGCAGGACGGCAGCCCGCTCCCGGCGGGGTCCCCGCTGTCAGCACGTCACGGCAGCAAGCGATGCTCCGAGCATTCTTCACCACCGACAGCCGGGAACGGCGGAGGGAGAGGAAGGGGCTCGCCAGGTTGGGCTCTCGGGAGGGCTGGAGCTGTGAGCATGAAGCATCACTGGAGTGCTCCTCCCTCCATCCTTCCCCCGCCTGCCTCCGCCTCCGCCTCCCCGCCAGCCCTGGCACACAGTGACAGCGGTGGAGGGACAGGCAGGGCACAGGTGGTGGGGGGCGAGGGCCACTGTCGTAGAGGGGAGGGAGGGGCGTGTCTGAGGCGGGTACGTGGTCTCTCCACCTCTGGCTATGTCTACACGGCAGCCAGGGATCCGAGCCCCCTGCCAGGCAGTGCAGCTGTACCACTGTTCCCTCTCACCTGTCCATCCTGCCCCAGGTCAGGGGTTGTGCTTCTCTCTTAGGGCACAGCCCCCCACTACAGCCCCCACATGCAGACCAACTGAGATAGCAACAACACGACACAGCAGTGCTCTGTGTGCTGTTCCCAAAGTGCTCCCAAACAGGGCAGCCCCAGTGCCACAGCTGCCACAACCCTGCACCCAGCAGCACATTTGCAGTGTGCCATGGCACTGCCCAGCCAAGACACAGGCTCACCATCACTCTGCCAGCCTCTGCTCAGCCCCCCACATCCTCCAGTCATCGGTTATGCAGAATTATCCCCTTGCCAAGGCACATGGACATGGACAGGAGCTAATATGGGCACAGTGCTTCACATCAATTTCCCTGGCAAACCACACAGCCTCCAGTCCCAGTGCTCATGCCAAGGCAAACCTTGTACCCTGCTCCCCGGGTGTCTCAGGACCCACATGAGTTTGCAGGGCTGGACTGCTCAGCCCTGGCGTAGCATCACTGCTTTGTAGCTGATGGGTGGACAAGCTTGACCTGGGAAGTTAAGTTGCTGTCCCTGTCTTTGTGGCATGACACACACAAGACCTCCCTTTGTGTTGGGATGAGAACCCACAGCACAGCCCAGAGCAGGACACTGTGCCCAGGACCTAGCTGTGATGGAGCTCCTAGGATGTGGGCAGAAGCTGTGGGTGGGAGTCCCCAGTGAGGTTGGTCAGGGACATTAAGACCTGTAAGTGCTCCTGGGGTGCTGGCACAAACCTGGCACACCTTCCCCAGCTGACCATCCCAAGCCCTGCTGGTCTGTCCCAGTTTTCTGGGTGATGCTACAAATAAACCAGAGGGGCAGTCCCAGCCCCACAGCCTCAGCAGGTCCTGTCTTGCATGTCAGGCCCCACACAGCGCTTGGTGCCCCATAGCTCTTGATACCTTGCCTCATCAACTCACCAAGCCCTCCAGCATTCATCAGCCCCCTTTCCAGGCCCTTGGAGGGGCTGCCAAGGTCCTGGCCTCACCATCTGTTCGAGCTGCCCCTTCCCACTGCAGAGCATTCATGGGGGCGCCGCTGGAGGCCTCCCCACCCAGCGCTTGTCCCCATGCTGCTCACCTCTCCCTCGGGGAGCCAGCTGCTCCACAAGTTGCTGCTCACAGGCATCACGCTCCCCATGACGCTTGGCAGCTCTGGTAGCTTTTCTTCTCTTCCCCTCCCAGCTCATAACTCCAAACGTGAGGCTTTTCATGGCTCCATAATAACTTGCAAATTACCCAGTACAAAAGGAGCTGTTTATACAACATTTCTGTCAGTCCCACAATTCGAGTGATGCTGCGGGGTTTCCGTGGAGACCCTGCACGTCAGACAAGTCCTACAAACGCTACAGCTGGCATTAAGGGAATCTCCTGTCAGAGACAGAGGTCTCTCCTGCCCGCCCCAGCCCTGGGTGGGGACAGAAATGGGTACCCTTCAGCCAAAGCTGAGTAAAGAGGTGAGCTGTGGGACTCATGTATGTCAGGGTACCTGCACCCAGGGCTTCCTTGCCAGTACTGTCACCCTATCTGTGCATGCCTGTGGTCCTGCTGCAGACACACAGCCTGTGCCTTCTTTTCACACTCAAATGGGATTAAAAGACTCATCAGGGATGCTGGGGAAGAAGCAGCAAGGCTTGGACTTGTCACACAGTGGTGCCAGGGTGAGGGTGCTGTCACCAAAGCACCCACAAGGCCAGGGAGGACTACCTTTGTGCAGCCAAAACACAGTCACTTGTATATCCTCCAACTATCCTACATCTGCTGCCCACTGGTCACAGCTCCTGGCTGGCTGGGCACACAGCTCTTCCCAGCAACTGTGACTCTGTAGCCATCCCTCAGCAAAAGCTTCAGGAGTGACTCTGGGCTGTCCCAGAGATGCTGAACCACTGGGAATAGCTGGGTCACCTCCAAGAGGCCATGCCTGTTGCAGGCACCAAAAGTCCTTTTCAGTGGCAGCAGCACCTGCAAAATCCCCCACCAGGACAAAGCTGCAGAAGGTGTCTCACAAGGGGACACCTGCAACTAGGGCTGCCCCCCTGCCCTGCCCCAGCCCAGGGGCAGCCCTGACAAGGCCCTGCTCCTCTGCAGGTCAGGGACCTAGGACAGAGAATGGTGGCCAGTGCAGGTGTGGCATGGAGAAGAAGAAGACCTGGAGCAGGTGGCCCCTCTGCCACCCAGCTCCAGCTTTGCCTGGAGCAAACCCAAACCAAATCCATCAGCCCCAAACCAAGCAAAGCAGACAGCAAACACTTGCTCAAAATGCAGCATTAATTCCACTGTTCCAAGAACCACAGCCCTCTACACCTTGGTGGGCCTCCCGGCTGCTCTGCACAGATCCTGACCCGGTACCACAGCTCTGGCCTGGCACCAGCCCCTGCCCCTGGTCCCAGCCAGCAGCCCCCTTGCCTCAGCGCTTGAATAATTGATGGCGGTGTATGCATGCGGCATCTCAAGTAGGAGGAGGTCTGGACATGAATCTTTCATGCGTTTGCACCTCCTGGAGATGCTGGGGATGGTCGGCAGGAGGTGGGGATGTGCCGGGAGCCTGGGTAGGTAGGGACATTCCATAGCTCTGTCCCCAGGAAAAATAAATACAGCAGCAGAATGTCCCTTGTGAGTGGGCAGGGCAGTGCCACAGCACCTTTCTGACCCTGTGGAGGAGCAGTGCTGTGCTGTACCCCCTCTCCCAAGGGCTGGGACACCCCAGTGCCCTCTCAAGCTTCACCTCCCTTGCCTGCCACAAGAAGGATGCCTGAGCACACAGTGCTCGCTGCAGGTGGAGAACACAGGGATGCAAAACAGCAATGTGACCTTGGCTCTAGGAGTCAGGACATGGTGCAAAGCATTACATCCCTGCCCTGCCAAACTCCAGCATACCCCCTAGCTGGGAGTGAGGGGCTGCATGCTGTGGGGGAAAGCAGTCAAGAGTGCAGGCAGCAGGGTGGAGGCAACCAGCCCCTTCCCAGTGCTACCACACCAGGGCACAAGCCTGCAACCTGGTGTCAGGAGGCAGGAAGGGCAATGGGAGTGATGGGGAGCCCTGGAAGGAGGAAGAGGCTGTTGTCCCCTCATGCAGTCCCGAATATTGGTGCTATATTTACCCAACTGCAGGCCTGGGTTTCGGCCTCTTGACTGTAACACAAGCCCTGCAGGCTGCCAGAATCCGAGGGGATGGCACATTCCTCAGCAAAAATAACCCTCCAGCAGCAGGCGAGAGGGCAGGGGTGGAGGTGACTGACTGGACAGCTGCACTCACCACCCCGCTCACTGGGAGCAGACGTCTCGCTCTGACAGACCCTGGGATGGGAATCTGGCACACAGGGCCAGCACACCAGCCCCCTGCCCAGGTGGATGGGGGCAGAGGTGGGAGCTACTCTGGGGCATTAAACATAGGCACGATGCTGCAAATTATGGGACTAAAATTAGGCACCTGAAATAAATGGCCAGGGATGCTGAGCCACCAGGAACAGGGTCAGCACAGCCATCCCCAGTGGGCCCCATTGCCATTGCCATGCACCACCAACTGAAAAATTATGCCACTGTTGCCACACTGTAACTCCTCACACAGGAAGGGTTCATGCAGGGCCACCACATATAGGAAGTTTCTGCCCCCTTTCCTGCCCCAAAATCCAGGCAGGTACAGGCTGTTTCCTGGGCAGAGGAAAGGCTCCAAGATGATTTGATTGCTGAGTGCAGGTGGAGGCAAATGGAGCAAGACCCTGCACTGGGAGCCGAAGATGGACACATCCAACCTTGAAAGGAGAGGCAGCCTGGGTGGGGAGGATCAGGCAGTGCTGGCACAGTGAATGAGGCCTGCACTCTAAAAGGAGATTAGCTCAGATTCTTAAGAGGTGATTTCTGGTGATAATCCAGTTTACAAGGAAAAAATTCAGGAGATGCAGCTGAGAGGTGATAAAGGATTTAGCAAGGCTAGGAGCAATGGAGCTATGGTAGGGGCCAGGGCTGGCTGGAAGGATCTGGAGGTTCCCTTGGTGGACCTGGGAAGCCCCTGGACCAGCCTGGTGCTGGTATGAGAAGGGTCAATGCACTCCACCTGCACCTATGGAGCTGAGGCATTAGGGACAACCTGCAGCAGGGGAGGGGCAGCACAGTGGGGCATGGGGAGACAGCAGGGGACAGTGGGGATGGTGTGTCCCTGGTAGCCCCTGTACTTGGCTGCCTGGCCAGCCCCACGCATGCTCTCCCCACTCCCCACAGTGAACACTGACGCACTCAGGGAACCTGGGAGAAGAGCAGGAGAAAATCATTAGTGGGGTGGAGCGACAGATTCAGGGCAGGAGATTAGAGGAGCTAAATCGGGCTTGTGTGAGCAAGGGGGACTGCTGAGCTGGTGCAGGAGGAGCTTCCTAGGCTGAGTACAGAGATGGGCAGCATGGACCG
>VWZU01015503.1:66134-79563 GCA_013397095.1 Sterrhoptilus dennistouni
TCGGGGGGGACCCAGCCTTCCTCCCCCCGCTTCCCCTTCTCCGGCAGTGTCATTGGATCGGGGCAGAGAGAGACCCTGACGGCATGTGGAGGGAAAGGACACCGTCATGCTTCCTGCAACGCAGGACCCCGGGCAGGAGCCAGCCCTTCAGGGCCCCTTACCTCCGTTCCCAGCAGACAGCAGGGCTGGGGATCCAGCATCCCTGATCACCACAAATCCTCCCTGCCCAGAAGGCTGCAAACGCATCAAGACTCCACTTCTCCCACTGGGCCCCTGCCTCTGTCCTGGGCAGTGTGGCTCCTGTCCAGGCCTGCTGGAGCAGTTCGGCTTTGGGGCACCCTGTGGGAGCTGCCACACACCGGGCTCCAGGCCGTGAGCAGCCAGGGACGGTCTGTGCCAGATGCTGCCTGGCCATCCCTGGGCAAGGCAGGGCTTCCCCATCTCCTGGAGCCATGGCAACCCCTCGGCGCCTGGCCCCAGCCGCCCTCGCCAGGGGCTGTAAATCTGCGTGAGCAGGACGCCAGCAACACGACACGGTGCTGCCCAGCTGCAGGCCAGCCCCGATGGCTTTGGCACAGGCCACTGCCACCAGTCTAAGGGTGCCAGCATCGGTGGAGCATCAGTAGCAAGGAGAAAATCCCAGGATTTCCCAACTTGGCTGGCTGGGGCACAATGCAGTGGGATGCCTTGCTAAACCCAGAGCCTGGCTGCAGAGTGGCTGAGCCAGCCCCAAAGAGGCCTGGGGGCCTCTTCCCTGCCCTGCAGCCAAATGAATGCTTTGTCCCCAGCCTGCCCCCAGGGGCTGAACTCCGGCACAGCGGGCCTGGGCCGGTAGGGAGGGAGCTGTCATCCCAACTCAAGGCAACCTGGGGCCTGTCCTCGATGTCACAGGGCCACCTGCTGGAGATATCCCTTGAGATCCAACACCTCGCAGCTGGGGTTTGCTACGCCGGCCTCTCCATCAGGGACATCCCCAGCCCACTCCCCACTGCTGGTAGTAGCACATGCCTTGTCCCTAAAACATCACCTCCTGCCAAGCCCACTGCCCTCCCTGGCATGTGCTGCCTCGCAGAGTTTTGTGGACCCTCCAACATCTCCCAGGGCAGAGCAATTCTGAGCAATCCTGGATGTTTAACCCTGGGTTCCACTGCAGCATCCCCTATTGCTGGGATGAAGCCAAGATGCCCACAACCTGACCACAGGGAGAGGGGCATGTGTGTTGGAAGGAAGAGAGCATATAATGTTGGCAGTTTGAGGCCAGAGGTTGAGCCTGAGATGCAAGCATAGGGTGGTGGGTCTGATGCTTACAGGGTGCACGGGATGAAGATAGCTTTGATTGCAGGTTGGTGACAGTTGGAGGGGCTTGGAAAAGTCCTAGGCAGATGTGGATTTGGGTAGGTCCCAAGTGGGGGTAAAAAGGGGGTGGCTGTGGAGCTGAGAGCCACCAGGACATGGTATGTGATCCTAGGGGTGTATAGGAGATACAGGACCATCACCCAGAGCCCTTTGAACCTGCACTCAGGGCTTAGCTGTCATTGTTCCCTGTCCCAGGAGGACTTTCCCACCCAGTGCAACTGGGAAACCCACCACCTCAGGCAGCAAAATGCTCGAGAACCTTCAGTGTGAGAGACACACACCTTTTGGGGGGCCCAGCAGCCTAGGGAGGAGACAGCCCAAACAGTTGCTGGCTCATCCATCCACTTGGCCCTTGTGATGCCTCCCCCAGGTGCTGCCTCCCCGCCACCCCACCCCCTCTCTGCCCCAGAGATGCACTGAGACGACAGGGTGATGCTCCGCTGTTTATTTCAGCCGCCTGAAGAGTCTCATACACGTGGTGGGGTGGGGGTGCATTGGGGCGAGGGTTGGGGATGCCTGCCCTGGCCCCCCGGGCCTCTCTCCGGCTCCTCTCATTCTCTCCCCCCTCTCTCCCATTCACTCACTCCTCCTCTCTCCTGTGTCCACCTACGGGTACCCTCTCAGCTCATGAGCCTGGCCCCGTGCAGCCTCCTGCTGCTGGGGGTCCCCGCCACGGGGAGGGGCGGGCACTGCCCTCCTCTGCCCCACGGGACTGCCTCCTGGGCCGGGGGGAGCCAAGGGCCCGAGCCCCCCTGTGCTGGGGGGGACACGCAGGCTGGGGGCCCCCTCGCTCTGAGCTGGGCAGAGAACAGGGGGCTCAGCCCAGGCCATGCCTAGCTTCTCCCCATCCCTAGCATCACTGCCATGCACCTGGAGAAGTGCCAGCTCCAGGGGGGCCGCAGTGCTGGTGGAGGGGGATGGGTCCCCACTCGTGTGGGATGAACCCCAAGCCTGTGCCCAGCGTGGGAAAGGCCTGTGGGGGGATCCAGAACCTGCTGCTGGGACCATCCGGCTCTCCATGGAGCTGGCCCAGGCCACCACCTGCTCCCCCCAGCCCCTCCCACCTGTCCCGTCCCTCCCTTCTGCCGCCCCCCAGCCCTGGCCTGATCCTGACGCTGGCGTTGCCGCTGCGAAGCTGCAAAAGCAGAGCGAGCCTTTTGAAGCCGGAGGAGAGAGCCCAGGGGGTGTGAGGGCCCCGGAGGCAGCTGCATGGGGGAGACTCCTCAGGCAGTGCCGGGGGAGCGCCGAGAGGCGCGGTGGGGGGCAGGAGGGGGGCATGGCGGAGGGACGGAGGCAGGGACAGAAGGTGCCAGTGGGCTGCTGGAGCAGCCTCCTCTACAGCACTTCATGCTGCTGCTGGGTCGCCTCACTCACCACCTGTGGGAGAGAGGCACCGTGAGAAGCCATGCCGTGCCACACCAGAGCCCCGAGTGTGGGAACAGGTGCCATCCTCGGTCCCCTGCCTCCCAACCACCCTCCGGTGCTGCCCTGTGCTCACCTCCCCATCCCGGGTTTCGATGGTTTTGATCATCACAGTCTTTTTGGTGTGCACCTCGGAGCCCCGCTGCTCTGGGCTGGTCTCTGTAGGGGGAGGACACAGGGGATGGGACCACAGGGACATGTGGTATGGGGACACAGCCATGGGGCTGGGGTCACTGAAGAGCTTCAGCAGCCTTGGTTTAACCTCCCCTCTCTGCTCACAGCAACACCCAAACAAGTGCCCCTATACCAGGGGCTCTGTGTGGCAGTTGTGTGTTCCCAACCTGCCAGCCTGGCTACAACCCCCCAGAAGGGACAGTTGCCCCTAAAGTGGGGAACACAGGGGACTTGCCCCAGGTCCCCCTCCTCACGGAGTGAGGCTCACCTCGGAAATTGAGTGCAGAGGCGAAGGTCTGGTGCATGGGGATGCTGATCCTGTGGGAACACAAAGAGGAAAGCTTAGTGCCAGCCAGCCCTAGCCCTCAGGTGTGTCCTCACAAAGTTGGACCCTCAAAAAACTGCTGACCCTGCTGGTCCCCCCAGCTTGTCCTGCCCTCCTTCCACTCACCGGTTCTCCTCGCCCTCCAGCAGCTTGCGGTATGTGGCGATCTCCACATCCAGGGCCATCTTGACGTTGAGCAGGTCCTGGTACTCACGCAGGTGCCGGGCCATCTCATCCTTCAGGTGCCGGATCTCCTCCTCCAGGCGGGCAATGGTGTCCTGGTACCCGCCGGCCTCCCCCGCAAAGCGCTCCTCCATCTCCCGCATCTGCCGCATCAGCGAGTCATTCTGGAGAGACAGAGGCAGTGCTCAGTGAGCAGGGAAACCCAGTGCAGCCAGAGGTCACCTGCGGTGGGAACTGGGGATGCCAGGGCACCCTGGGGAGAGGCGTGGCCAGCCCTGGGCTGGGTTCAGCTGATATGGGACCATGATGGTGACTGTAACCCTCCACCTACCCAGCATAGGCAGCAGAGTCTCATGGGGGCAAGCTGGGCATGTACTGGGCAACCCCAGCACCCTGGTGCCCAGGTCCCCCAGCAAAGCCATCCTTCCCCATCAAGAGGGCACAGAGAGCTGCAGAAGCTCTGGATGGCTGCCTGGGGGTGGCACTGGTGGCTGCTGGCTGGCTCCCCCAACCATGACTGTTCCAGAATGAGACTGTTGTGCCCTGTTTGTTTGCAACCACCTTGCCAGCCTGCAACCAGACACCCCAAGCCCTGTGCCCGCCTGCCTGGAGCCTCCCAGGCTGGGTCACATTTTACAATCTGCACTTTCATTCCAGGACTCTGCCAAAACACTTTGCAGGAGCCTAGGCCACTGCTGGGGGAGGTGCAGCCCAAATGTGGGGTACAAGGACCCCTGCGGCAGCAACTCCGAGAGCTGGGAAGAGGCCCCTACGCCAGAGATGTCTCATCAGCAGGTCCCTTGCAGGGAAGCTGGAGATCTTCCCAGTGCTGCCCTTAGCTCACCGTGCCCTTGAGGGCATCGATCTCGCAGGTGTAGGACTGGATCTGGTGCCGGTACTCCAGCATCTCCTGTTTGGCCTGCCTTAGCGCATCGTTGTTCTTGTTGGCTGCCTGCGTCAGGTCGGACACCTGGGGAGACACCATGGTCAGTGGGCACAGCCACCGAGATGGAACCCGCTGCACGGGGGCCAGCCCAGAGCCCGCTGCTTCCCACACCTTGGACTTGTACCACTCCTCAGCCTCGGCGATGTTCTTGGCAGCAATGCTCTCATACTGAGCCCGGATGTCCCGCAGCGCGGCTGTCAAATCAGGCTTGGAGATGTCCATCTCCACCTGGATGTGCTGCTCCTGCAGCTGTGCCTGCAGCTCCCGGATTTCCTGCATAGACAAGGTGACATCTCAGGGCACCCACTCTATTTTCCCTGCGCTGTGAGTGCCATTGGAAAAGGGTGCAACTTCTGACCTACCTCTTCATGCACCTTCTTGAGGAAGGCGATTTCCTCCTGCAGGGACTCTATACGTCTTTCCAGGTCAATGCGTGCTAGTGTGGCTGCATCCACATCCTGGGAGAGACACAGAATGAGGGATAGTGGTGGGTTTCAGGGAGAGCATGAGGGCTGGAAGGTGTAAAGCTGTGTCCGGGACCATGCCCCGATACTGGGGCCAGGCTGCTGGGGGGGTAAGGGGGTGGGAAGGAGGGTAGGGTTCCCTCGCCACACTAAGGGGACAGGTACTCACAGCTCTGAATGCAGCGAGGTTGTTCTCAGCCTCCTCCTTCAGCTGGATCTCCTCTTGCAGCCTGTAAGCAGAGAAGGGACGCTAGGGGGGTCTGGAGGAAGCTCCCTCCCTCTGTGGTGATGTCCCCCTGAGCTGTCCTTAAGCCCAGAATGATCCAGTAGGAAGAAAAGAGATTGTCCTGTGTTCCCGGCAGGCAGCAGAGGACTGGCTGAGGGCCAGAGGCTCTTCCTCCCATTCCCTATTATAGTCAACGCCGGAGAGATCACAAAGACATGAGGTCAGCTCAGTGCCACGCACACTGCCCCAGCCCTTATAGGGGAGAGTGACCAGCAGCTGGGGGGACAGGGTGCAGGATCTGACACAGGGGGTCGGGTCCAAGAGATGGCCACCAGCCGAGCTATCCCAAAGAAAGCAGGAGCACAGACAGGTTTCAGCTGTGCTGTGGGATGGGATGTGAAGTGGGGACTGCTGTGGGGGAGGGTCAGGTCAGGGCTGGAGGTCTAGGCTTGTGTCAAGGAAGGGGACAGTACTGCAGGCTGGATGCCAGCAGAAAGGCAGTGGGGAGGAGATGGAGGCGCCCAGGTGGTGCTGGCACATGGGGTAGCAGAAACCCAACACCCGTTTGTTCTGGGCCCTGCTCCTCCCCTGTCACTGAGAGTTCCTTCATGCCACCACCCCCAACTCTCCAGCATCAGGGAGGACCCCAGAGTCTATGGTGGTGGCTGGGGTTACAGAAAGAGGTAGCAGACTGTGTCACCCCAAGGGAATGGTGTCCCCAGGGCACAGGGTCCAGAAGGGAAGGTGCAGACCATCATCAGAACATACAGCTCCCCTTGAGTATCTGCCCCTACTGCCAGGTTCCCCATGCTCGTCACTCCCTGGGGCTTCCCTCAGCCTGGCCACCCTCGTGGATAATCCCCACTCTCTTCCCCAGCACCAGCCAGCTCCACAGCATCTCTGGGGTCTCCCACCGCTGACAGGGCACCATGGACAGTCATGGCAGGCCTGGAGGATCCCTGGCCTGTGGAAGTGCAGATGCTTTCTCCCCTCCCTCCTTCATGTCTGGAGCTGATGGAGCACCCTCCCTGGGTTATCTGTCCCCTCACTTCTGCCTGCCTGACTGCATCTGTCTGTCCATCTACCCCACAGAGCTCAGCTCACCCAGCAGCCCAGCAGCCCTCCCCAGTGTGAGCAGAGATAGGGACCCAGGGTGAAGTGCACTTTGATCTCCCAGCTCTGGGTGTCCTGTGGTGTTGGAGCCTGGCCTCAGCCTCACTGCAAGGGAAAGCGTAGGGGACACTCCTGCTATGGGAGCCACTCTACCCTCTGGGTGCTGTCTGGGCAACCAGAAAGTGGCCAAGGGGGACAGAGTACTGGGGTCATGATGGGCTCTGAGCATGAGGCGCAAGGATAGCAGCAAGCACCTGAGGGGCTGCCAGGGCAAGCTCTGCCCCCACCCACCCCTAGGGATAGGGATGCACAGATAGATGCCCACAGGGACTCTCTGGGACCCCCCCACTCACTTCTGCTTGAGCTTCTGCAGGTCATCGAGCAGGTTGTCACGCTCAACTTCCACACGAGCCCGCTGGTTGGTGAGCAGGTCCACCTGGCGGCGGAGCTCCCGCAGCTCCTCCTCGTACATCTCGGCCACGCGGGTGGGCTCCTTGCCCCGCAGGCGGTTCACCTCGGCCACCATGAGGGCATTCTGCTGCTCCAAGAAGCGCACCTTTTCGATGTAGTTGGCGAAACGGTCGTTGAGTTCCTGCAGCTCCACCTTCTCGTTGGTGCGGGTCTGGAGGAACTCCTGGTTCATGGCATCGGCCAGGCTGAAGTCCAGCAGCTCACCAGAACCCTGGTAGGCACTTTGGTAGGAGCGCAGAGGCGTCACACGGGTGGTGCGGAAGGTGGACAGGCTGGGGACGGCCGAGGTGCGGGACACCTGGTAGACGCGGGAGGTGACGGAGCTGCCGCTGCTGCCCTTGCCCCCGAAGGAGGCACGAGAGAAGACCGGGGAGCCGCCGAAAGTGCGGCGGTAGGAAGAGACCCGCTGGCTGGAGGAGTAGGACTGGCTCATGGTGGCGGCGTGGGGAGGCGAGGCCGGAGCAGGGAGCAGGCAGAGGGCTGGCGAGCGGCCGGCACAGCTCGGAGAGGCGTCGGAAAGGGACCGCGCGCCGCTATTTGTATCCTGCTGACATCACCCGCCCCTCCTGCTGCCGGGCAGCTGCGGGATGCTGCCGCGGGGGAGGTGGCCGGCAGCCCCCGCCCACTGCCCCTCACCTGCCCACACTCCCCGGCAGACAAGAACCCCTGGGCCCCCCAGAGTTTCCTGGAGAGGCCTTGACACCGGCCCCCACTGCTCTGCCTCGTCCCTGCGGGTGCGAGGGGAGCAAGTGGGGCAGCCTGGTGGTGAACCCCCTATCAGGATGTGATGCCATCCACAGAGAGCCTGGACAGACAGATGGACAGCCTAGGCTAACGCCATGAAGGGAAAGAAAGGAACCTTCACAACATCACTTGACCCCCTTGGGCCAAATAGCCATGGTCCTCAAATTGGTCTTGAGCACCCCAAATGGCCCCTGATGATGCCCTGACCCACCCGCTGGCAAGAGCACCAAGCTCAGGTCTCCATGTGGGGCCAGACTCCAGGCCCCCATCTAGAAAGTGTGCAAGGCTGGCTTCTGGAGAGGGGTTGATGTGGGGAGATCTCTGCCCTGAGTGTACTTGTACTGACCCACCACCCAAACTCTCTTTCTGACATGGGGAGCTGAGCACTGGCCAGGGTCTGGGTGCTTTTGGAGTACTGCTGAGTGACCCCGAGCAGGTGCTGGGGCCGGGCCCCAATGATGGTGACGTCAGCCCCTGTCCTTGCTCCAGCACATTCCCAAAGCAGGCACTCAACCAAAATAGCCTTCCCAGCTCATACTCGTGGGGTGTGGGACATACATACGTGGTATTTATAGTGGGGGAGGCACTCTGTTAACCCTTCTTGCTCCAGGCGTGTGGAGGCCACAGCTGGACGGTGACCCTGCCTGGAGCAGCCCTAGCCCTTCTCTGATCCCCATCACCCTAAGAGCAGATTGAGGTCCCCAAGTTATCCCAAGGCAGAGCAGGCTCTGCCTTGTCTCCTCAGTCTCTCCCTTGGCCAGGAAGTACACTGGGCATCAGAAAGCCCTGACCAGCTCCCCAAAAACTCCCAGAATGGGGAATTCCTAAGTTGGTCTGAAAACCCCCACTACAGCTTCCTGGACAAGTGGTGGGTCAGGTCAGGGACCCTTAGGGCCTTGCACAAACCCATGAGAGCTGAAAAGGACGTCCTGAGCAAGGGTGCCTGTGCTGGGGGAACCCCTCATGTGGGTTCCCCTTGCGTGGGCAGCGCCCCCGTCTTCCCAGCACACCTGGTGACCCCAGCTCTGTCCAAGCTGGGCTGTTTCGGCTGACATCAGCTGGCTCAGCCCCATTGCCTTTGTCCCTGGAGTCCCTGCTGGAGGGGACCACTGTGCCACTGGGCACAGGGTGACTCAGCATCAGGAAAGCACTCAGCCTTGCCTGGCCCTGCACATCTCAGCCTTCTGTCCTGGCTGTAACACAGAAGCCAAGCAATGCCATGGCTCACCCGTGGCAGCAGCAGCATCAGGCAAAGACTTGGGCTTGTTCATGGAAGCATTTTCAACTTCCCCTGGCTCTGGAAGGTACTCTTCCCTGCTGCCTCCCTGCTCAATGTCACCTGGGGAGCCAGCTAAATTCTGGGTCCCACAGATGTGCAGGTGGACTCAATGCCCTGCATCCCTTCTGCTCCTTCAAGCCCCCCATCCCTGGAGCCTCTCCCAGTCACCCAATTGCAGAGTGATGTAGCATCTTCCCAGAGAGTACAAGCTGCCTGGAGGAGCCTGCCTTTAAAAGGGAAGGTATTTCCAGATGAGGCTGTTTCATCCCAGCACAGGGAGAGAATGGAAGAAAGGGGGGCTTGTGGGGGGAGAGTAGATGGAAAATCAGACAGCATCCTTCCTCCTTCTGGCCCCATTCCGAGTATGCCCTGCACATCGCAGAGCCCCGCGCGTGTGCCCTGCCTGTGCTGCAAGCCAGCCCTTAGCTGATGTGCAGAAGGGCAGGTGGGTGCCCCATGAGGGGGATTCAGGGCATCTGAGACAGCACACTACCAGGAACAGAGTTCAGCCATCCCTTTCCATGACCCCACCCCACTGCTGTACCAGCTGGGAGTGTGGGGAGGGTGGACTCCTCAGAAGTGCTGTGTCCAGAAGTGCCTGGAACCCTACCCTGGTGTTTCAGGTAGATTGATGCAAATCCTCTCTCAGTTCTGGTAGCCCTTGTTCCCATCTTTATCCCACAGAGCAGTGGGGTGCAGGGTCGGGGTGCTTCAGGCAGGGGAAATGCACTCTTGGGCACTGCTGCTTGGAGGGGAAGCAGCTCAGAGGGGTTAACCAGGAGCATCCTCTTGACTCTGCTCTAGGGCAGACTGTTTCAAGTGGCCTTTCCTTAGCTGTGGTGACAGCCTTCCAGTATGGCTCTGGGCAAGCAGGGGCCCCACGTCTTGCAGAGGGTGGACAAACCTCTTAGGAAATCCCTATCTGCTCAGAGGACCCAGCATGACAGGAAGGGATGAAGTGCAGGACCCAGAGACCCTTCCTGAGTCCCATCTCAGGAACAAGATGCCAAACACTCTGTGCCAACTAGAGACCCAGAGGCTGCAGAAAGTGAGAAGGCTGCAGAGGCCAGAAGTGCAGGGTTGCCTCCTGTCCTGTCCAGCCTCGTGCAGCCTCCCCAGAGCTCCACCCCAGGCCAGGCTGACCCAGACCAGCAGAGCCTGGGAAGTGGCTCCTGAACCCCCGCACTGGCCTGGTCCCAGTTTCCATCAGATCTTGGATGAGACTGCTGCCGGGAAGGCGTTTGGAGCTGGAATGTCAAACAACTCCCTCTGGTCATGACATCCCTGTGAGCAAAGCCAGCTGCATCCTGCAGCAGCCCCTCCTTCCTGGCCCTCCCTCCCTGCTGTTCCCCCAGGATTTAAACCCAGCACAACCTCCTTGGGCTGTGGGCGTCTTGGGGCTTGAAGCTAGACAGGATGTGGATCAGGGTGCCAGCCCTTCCTTGTCCCTATACTCTGCCACCAGGACCCAGTGCCCCCTTATGCCTGGCCTTAGCTCAAGGATGAGCTGAGGAATGGGAATGGGAATGAAGCAGCGGGGGTGTCCATCCCCCTCCCTCCTGACCCCTGGCTGTCTTCCTTCATCCCACTCCTTTTACAGCCATGAGCCTCCCAGACGCCTTTACCCTAAGAGGGAAGGACTATGTGGCCCATTCCCCAGTGCTGACGGATCCAGGGAGCATGCTATTGTCTAAATAGGAGGTGGCTCTCCCTCCCTGCCTGGACCAAGGCCCAGCCTGGCCTGATGGGGTCCCAGGAGCTGGTGGGGAAAGTATATAGTCCCCCCACACCTGCTGTTCATCCCAGCTGCCCCATGCCTTTGCCCACTCCAAAGCTCAGGACCAGGGGGGTGCACAGACAGTCTGTTTGGTCCTGGTCCCCCCACCCTACGTCCCCAGGTGATGGGGATGCTGAGGACATTGTCCTGTCAGTGAGTGGCACAGAATGCTGGGGGTGCCTGGATGCCCCCATTGCAAGCATGGATGCCAGGGATGTCCAAATGCAACCTGTATAGATGCTGGGAGGTGTTTGCTCACATCCCTTGGTGTTTGTATGTCCTCTGGGCAAGTTGTTGCCTCCATGTTTCACGAGCATGCTGGGAGTGAGCTGTTGCCCTGAGTCATGTAGATGATGGGGGAGACCAGCTACTCCCATGTCCATGCAAATGCTTGAAGCACACACCTGCCCCATCACTCATCTGTAGTTGGCCCTGTGCTCCATGGGAATATTGGAGATGTTCCGCCATCCCTGCTGCCTTGGATCAGGGTAAAAGGTATCTACCTGCCCTCATGGTCCATGGGGACATTCACCTGCTCCAGTAGTGTGGAGATACTAAGAATGCCCTTGTGATCCACGTGGACATGAGGATGACTGAGGTCCATGGCTGAGTGGTCCATAAGGATGGTGCAGGCCTCGATAGCATCACCCATGCCAGTGAGATGAGGTAGCATTACCCGCTGCATCGCTAATGGCTCACGTAAGGCATGGTGGCCATTCACCCAGCCTCCAGCAATTCCTGGGCAGTGATTTCACTTTCCCATGCTCCAACACGTGGGCTGCGATGCGTGGGACCGCCTCAATGGATGCCATCCCTTTTCTCATCCTGGCAGGGCTGGCAAGGGGGGGGTCCAAGCAGCCTGGCAGGCAGTGGGAGAAGGGGGTGGCACTTCCTGGATCTCTGCTGTGTTTACAGTTTTTGTCCTGGGCCATCTTTCCATTAACCCCTTCCAGCAGGGAGGGCTGAGCACTGCCTGCCCATCCCCAGAGCCTGCTGCCGGCAGGGAACACTTCTTGCAGTAAAGCCTGCCCAGAAACCCACTTGGGCTGCCAGTGGGCATAAGAAGGACCACAGTGCCCTACCCCTACTGGTCCTGTCTCTGCCAGGCACCCCTGGGCACGCACACGAGCCCAGCAGCAGGATGCATACATGCAGAGGAGGAGCTGATGCTGTTTTGGAAGGGCTGCCTGTGGATCCCTGCTGCACTGGATGGTCCATGGGGCAGCGCAGGATGGGGACAGAAGCACTGTTTTCCTGGGAGCACGATGATGGGGTAGGGGGCATGCATGGCAGGCGCTGTCCAGCCCTTGGCACCCAGCCAGGGGTGAGTCAGAGCCCACCCGGATATAGCCATTGGGAGCTTTTTCTGGAAGTCCTGCTGTGCCAGGAATAGCTGTGGCACGCCAAGGCACTGCCCTTTGCTCACTGTTCCTACAGCTCACAGCGGCAGGGCTAGACGAAGGCCACACCCGGCCCTGCCACTCACTCCTGCTCTGACACCCCAGACCCAAGTGTGTCCTGCTCCTGCGCACACACACCCCAGGAGCCATCCACCATGACCACCCTCTGGGTACCCATCCGCTCTGGGCATCCACCGGCTGGGGAGCCAGGGGCTCTGAATGTCCTCAGATGTCCTTCAGGCACAGCCCAGGAGCCGTTCAAGAGCACCCAGCCTGAGCTGGGTTCCAGCAGCAGAGGGGAGTGATGCTGGCAGGAGGAGCGTGGGGATGACTGCCTGGCATACACGTCCCTTTGACACATGTATCCCAGCTCTGGGCTGGAGTGCTGGGTGGTCCCAGCCTGGTCCTCCTCGCCTGGGGGAACCTGGCCGGGGAGGGCTGGCCCTGTGTTGTGCTGTGGTTGACATGGAGACTCTCCAGCTGTCTGTTTGTAGGGTGCCAGGCAGTGGAGTGCTTGTTCCCATTTGGTGGTGGGGAGAGGCAGGTGCTGGGGGCTGGGAACATAAATCCAGAGCTGTCAGGAGCTCTCGGCACGACAGGCCACAGGGTCAGGAGCAACAGGACCACCAGTTTCCAGTCCTCAGAACACAGACAGTGTCTCCAACAGGGTGCCCACGTGGGTGACTCAGGAGCTGGGAATCCGACTGGCACCCATCACCTGGGCCCCATGCAGCACTCACAGGCTGCCACGTCCATCTCCCAAGGCCACACACCCATTGCTAGGAAGAAAGGATCCTGCTGGGAAATGATGCATGAGGACTGATTGAAACCCAAAACCCCACTGCTGCATCCAGCCCATGAAGGGAACCCAGCCAAGTGCTCAAGGCACCCTAATCCATGCAAGGCCAAGGGGTCCTATTCCTTGGAGTGCTCCTGGGGCTGACAGGCATCTTAGGTGCTACCCTGCCACCGTGCCAACTCTCAGAACCCAGTGCACTGCTGTCACTCAGAGACATTTGTCTCCAACAGGGCACCAAGGATTTGTGCCTTGTTTTCTGTGAGTGCCAAGGCAGGGGAGCAGCAACGATGGGGGGCTGCAGCTTGGCTGTGACCCACTCCAAATATACCTAGCCTTGGGGAAGCAAGTGTGTTTTCCTATGCACCTGCACCCCACTGCAGACAGGCCAAGCCCCGTTTTGGGGCAGCCCCTGCTCTCCCAGTTAACCCTAGAACTGGGGCACACCAGGGCAGGATGGGTGACCATCGTTGTAGAGCCTGTCCCTGCCCCTTGCTTCCCATCCCGGCCCCTCCTGGCTGTGCCCCTCTTCCACCCACCCTTAATTCAGCTCTACACTAGCCTTGTCAGGCACTGTGTTTGCCTGGTCTGGACGAGGGTGCAGAGTGCAGGGCGTGGATTGCACGGTGTGGTGTGCAGGGGGACAGTGTGGTGTGCGTGGCGGGGAGTATTAGTGTGGGAGGTGCGGGGTGTGGATCGTGGGGTCGCAGGTCGTGGGGCACATTGCCGATTGCGGGGTGTGGATTGCGGGGT